>VWZZ01002958.1:0-110000 GCA_013399095.1 Psophia crepitans
CTAGAGCACAAGTCTGATGAGGATCAACTGAGGGACCTGGGGCATTTTAGCCTGGAGAAGAGGAGGCTGAGGGGAGACCTTATTGCTTCCTACAACTATCTGAAAGGAGGTTGTAGTGAAGTGGGTGTTGGTCTCTTCTCCCAAGTAACAAGAGGAAATGACCTCAAATTGCACCAGAGGAGGTTTAGATTGGATATTAGGAGAAATTTCTTCACCTAAATGGTTATTAAGCATTGAAGCAAGCTGCCCAGGGAAGTGGTTGAGTTATCCTTGGATGTATTTAGAAGATGTGGTGCTTAGGGACATGGTTTAGTGGTGGCCTTGGCAGTGTTAGGTTAATGGTTGGACTTGATGATCTCAAAGGTCTTTTCCAAAACAAATGACTCTATGATTCTAAGATCCCTTTTCTTTACGAAACTGAGTTCAGACTTGCATGCCAATACAACATATATAATAGTTCTGTAAATACCTTGGCTATTTTGGAAATAAGGTAATAGTAAAATTGACATTTTTTGATCTAAGGTAAGCCAGAAATCTTTCTAGAGTTCTCTCCCAAAATTAGCATCTGCATACTGACTTCATACTTTCTTTGGCGCTTTAAGCAAGCACAAGAATTTTCTGATAACTGAAGTTCCATTATTTAGATTAATAAACACTTGCACTGGATAACACAAAGCAAATACTGCTGCACCTTTACTATAATCAAATAAAACAGCAAGGAAAGATTCCCACTTATTTCTTTTTACAAAAAGCAGCACAAGAAGTAAGGTTTCTGCAAGAATTGCTTTTCAGGGATCCTCTCACATTGTCCTTAGATGGATGAGGGTAAAAAGGAAGGACAAAAACTGCCACAGGAAACAATTCTGTGCTCTAGCTGCAACCTTCAATGACTTCTGAGGGTCTAAGGTGGCCATCGAAGGTAATGTGTACCTCTCAACAATCCCCAGGTTACACCTGATCCTGAGCACAAGTAGTGAGAACTCAGCTGAGTAGTAAGCACAGTGTGGAAAAGCATGACTGTGCAGTGAGCGAAGGACATCCATCCTTCTGCTTCATCCTCCAAGGCCATTCATTCCCCTCTAGGCTCTAAACAAAGATTTCCTCAAGACTTTGCTTTGAAATTAATGTATTTTTGAAGAAAGATCCTTTGTAAGCACGTTGTAGGCACATAAAACTCACATGATTTCTAAGCAAGAAGCACAACAAGGGCTTCTCCCAGTTTACCTGTGCCTTTGGAAGACACTGATTTTGCAGTCTGGAGTTTAGCTTGGAGGTTATTTAACCATCTGAATGTCCACATTTGCAACTCAGTATTCAGAAAATATTGGCAGGGAAAACAAGATGAAGTTTTTGTTTTTGAAGAGACACAAAGGAGCCACTCTTGTATTTCTTCACCCTGCTCTTCTTACTATAACTAGAAAAGGCCCTTTACCCCACTGGGGAGACATCAGAACTAAGAAAAAACACAAACTATCATATTAATTAGTTACTGAAAACCTGTCCAAATGAAAAAAATGTTCACTTGGAAAATATTTGATAGCGGAAAAGGAGTAAACATTGTAAATGAAATGATACAAAAACCCTCATTTGATCAAAATCCAAACAAGTTAGAAAACAGAAGATCTGAACTGAAGTTAGGCAGAAGTCCCTGATAATAGCAATCATGAAGGAATTCCTCCAGCTTTCCAGGAAAGCAAAACTTCTCAGGGATATCGTCTATGAAAGAGTGAAGCAGCTGGAAGCCCCGCCTCACCCTGCGCAACATCTAAACTAGGATGGACTCAGCCCTATTCAAAAAGGTGCCAGGGAAATACTACATTGTCCACCATGGGGACTCACAAACAAGATAAATCTTTTCAGTTTATCTGATATTATAATCTTGAAACTTGACTGTTTTTTAAAGGTGTTCAAGTTGTGTTATCAGCAGATTCAAGCTATAAGTTACAAATATCACTCTTCGTGTTACTCTGTAGATTGCAGAGGCACACACTGCGCTTTGCTTAACTGCAGACCATGCCTGCTACCCTGGGCCTTAACAGGGTGGGCGTTTTTTTCTAAAATTTTGTATTAAAAGTGTATATAAAAACCTAACAATGTTCAGCTCTACAGCTATGAAGTTTCATTTTGTTGCCTTTTCATTTACCTTACTTTTCAAGTAAGTCAAATATTTTATCTTTTTGTTTCTTTGAGTTCTGTAAACCTTCTGTAAGGTTGCAGAAGTAAGTAGAGGTGATAAGACAGAGGTATGTAAAAGCATGAACAGCAAGTGTAGTAATAAACATTTCTCTTTCTTAAACTTAAGGAATCACAGATCATCAAATGAAAAAATTAAACAGAAGATTTAAAATACACCAAAATAAGGTAATTTTCCTACTCAACAGTAGGGCAAGAGTGTGAAGGGCAAAGCTATAGCAATTATAGAAATTCATACAAGCAAGTTCATGAAGATTATCAAATGTAAAGATATGACTTCTGATCAAGGAAGCTGCAGAATGCAGAATACCAGAAGATGGCAAGGTGTAACAGGGGAAATACCACTATCTGACTGCCACGCACTTAACATCTTTCCCGATCCACCCATTACTGGCCACTGTCACAGACAGATACGGTCCTAAATAGTTCATGACTGCCCAGGAGAACCTTAAGACATTTCTTATGCAAATTCATTGTATTAAACTTTTTAACATTTTCCACAAATTTGTCTTCTACAACATTCTATTGCTATTTTTCTTTTTCCCTGATTTTTTTAAAATTGGTCAGTATTTTTTCATTAGTGAGACCTGCGAAACCTAGAATGTAACTGGTAGGGTCTCATTGCAATGTCAGACCTAGATTTTAATTCCTGAGTAGGTTTCGGACAATCAAAAGAAACACACATTTTTTTCCTAGAAGTTTCTAAAACTCCTTCCCAACTTAGTATTATTTTAATAACCTTATTCAAATAATTAATGAAGGTATTAAGTAAAGCCAAATAAATAAATCCTTACCAAGAACAAATCTCTTTATATCACTGCCAGATGGTGCCCTAAAAATTCAATACTCTATTATTCTGAGAACCTTTTGTTTACGATTCTTGAGCCAGATTCAGTCCATGTGATTGTGTTCACATATACACCAGTTTGAATTAATCAGTTTGGGAGTATGGTTTCATAAGGATCAGATGTTTTATTAAAATACAGATATCAGGTTTCTTCTTTGCTAATATGTAACTCAGTCTTTAAATATCCAGTGTATCACATAAGGTCTCTTTATTAGAGATGTGTGTTCATCATTTATGGTACTACCTTCATCTAGAGAACAGACTGCGAACCATGTGGACATGGGAGTTCCCCTGACTTTGAAAGAACTGCTTTCTGAATAATTGCTCACCAAATCAGTGAGGGACTCGCTATGTAGCCTTACAGGTTTCTGGACTTTTCTTTCCAAATATTTTGTTTGCCACCTTTCCTGGAATGCAAGCTGAATCACAGGTCAGGTTAATAAAATTAATTACTATATTCATCTGTTCAGTTATTTCCTTGACAACTCTGATGCACACTACCATGTTGGTGAACGCTACCAATTTCTAGTATTTCCTTGCATGTTCTTCCTTCCTCTATAATGTTTTATTCTATTAATTCTATATGCTGTTCTTTAAAGACTTATTTTAAAAATAAATTCATTCCTTGCCATTCTTACAACTGTTTTAAAGAAGGCTAATGTTGTGCCAATATTTTAAAAACAGAAAGAGAATGACCTGGATAATAGGTCTGTCAGTCTGATATTGATACATGGCAAAGCAATTTGAACAGATGATATAGGGCTTAATTAATAAAGAATTAAACAAAAGCAATAAAATTAGTGCCAATCGACACATGCTTAGGGAAAGCATCTTAAAATACTAACGTTGTGTTTTCCATTAACCAGATCATGCTTAGCTGATAAAAATCATACATTACCACTATCATATTTACACTTACATAAGGTATTTCACTTAATACAATGTTCCATTTTAATTAGGGGTAAGATATCAATAGTCAAAAAATAAACCTCAGAAACTGGATAAATGACAAATACGGACGTTGTGAGTCACTGATTGGATATATTTCTAGTGAAGCCTGGAAAGCACTGGTTCTTGACCCTTCAGTAATTAGCATCCTTATAAAAGACCGAGAATAAAGAATCAAATCATTTAATGATAAAGTTTGAGGAAAAGAAGATAATTGGAGAGGACTAAATGCTGAAGAAGGCTGATACAGGGCAGCATGATGAGCTCGCAAATGCGGGCTCACTACATGTGTGTGGTAACGTAGAAAAACAAAGTGCCCACGGGACCAAACAACGCAGGACGTACCCACCTGGCAGGGGTCTCTCTTCTGAGAAGCACTGGCTATGAAAAAAGTTTGGGAATTCAGGCCTGTTATCAGCTGAACAGGATTTCCTAGCTGAACAGTATAGTCAGAAGTGGAAATGCACAGTAGCAAGTGCTACTAGACAGTAGCAATGGAAAGAGATATTGTGCCGCAGCAGAAAGGTAAACTGGGTAAGATGGCACTGGTATGGGTCTGCCATAATTCTGTGCCCAGTTCTCTGGCCCTAGTTCTCAGAAGAAAGCTGAAAACTTTGAGGTTTAGTGGGAATATATTAAAATAATTAAAAGGCCAGAAATGTCTTATGGTAAGAGTCAAGAAATTAGGTCTCCTCAGCTTATCAAAAAGAATGCGATGGTTTGACTTGGATGTGCACACACCTAAAAGAGGAAAATAAATATGGTGGTAGATTTCTTATCAAGCGACCAAAGATACAGCAAAGATGTAAGAAAATGGCTGGAAAGTGCAAGTATGTAAATTTAGACTCAGATAGGCTGGACATGTTTAAAACAATTCTCCAACACTGAATCAAACTACCAAAATATTATTTTTAAAATATTATTTATTGAATACTTAAAATATTTAAAATGTTATTATTTATAGAAAAATTAAATTCAAAATTCCTCTACTCAACACTCACTATACCTGCAGTATTGTGTCCACGTCTGGGCTCCTCAGTAGGAGACATGGACATACTGAAGAGAGCCCAGCAAAGGGCTACAAAGATGAGTAAAGGACTGGAGCACCTCTCAAATGAGGAAAGGCAGAGAGAGCTGGGGCTGTTTAACTTAGGGAAGAGAAGACTCAAGGGGGAATCTCATCAATGTATACAAGTACTTGAAGGGAAGGGGTGAAGAAGATGGAGTCAGGCTCTTTTCACTGGTGCCCAGTGACAGGACCAGACATAACCAGAGAATCCTTGGAGATGTTCAAAAGCTGTCTGGACATCTTGGACAATTGTTTCTAGGTGGCCCTGCTTGAGCAGGGGCACTGGATGACCCCTTCTAACCTTACCCATTCTATGACTCCATGATTCTGAGATAGCTGGGCTCAACTGGCACTGGTTATTAGGTCATACTAAACCTGGAGTTTGATAAGAAGTAAAGTACTGCAGGATCTATGCTGGGAACAATGTTTAACATCTTTATCAATGACCTGGAGGAGAGTTTGGCATGCATTGTCATCAAATTTGCAGATGATGACAAACTGGGAGGGAACTCATTCAAAGGCAGCACTGCTATTCAGAGTGGCCTAGACAGTCAGGAGGAATAGACTTACAGGACCCTCATGAAACTCAGCAAGGATAAATGCAACATCCTAGGTTTGGCAAGAAAGAAACCCTTGCAATGGTACAGGCACTGCCTGGCTGGGGAACAAGTTTACTGGAAAGTACCTGGAAGTTGTTTGTTGACAGAAAACTGAACATGAGCCAACAGTATGCCCTGGCAGCAAAGAAGATCAACAGTTTCTTGGGCTGTATTAACAGGAGCACAGCCAGGAGACCAAGGGAAGTGATTATCCCCCTCTACTTGCTAGACCGCATCTGGAATACTACACCCAGTCTTGAGAATTTCTTTACAAGACATTGTCAAACTGAAGCAAGTTGAACAAAGAATGGTCAGGGGGCTGGAGCACTTACCCTGCAGAAGACAGAGAGGGAACTGGACTTGTTTGGCCTAGAGAAGAGAAGACTTCAAGAGGAATTAACAGCAGCCTTGCAATATTAAGAGGTCATCACCAAGAAGGTAGAGGCAGGCTCTTAACAGTGATGCATGCCAAGAGGACAAGAAACACTGGACATGAATTGGAACAAGAAAGGTTCAGACTGGATATGCAAAGACACTTTTTACCATCAGGACAGCAAAGCATTTGGAACAGTTGTGCAAAGAACACATACAGTCTCCATTCTTGGAGCTTTTCAAGATTCAACACGACAAAGTCCCAATCGATCTGGTCTGACCTCAGAGCCAACCATGCTTTGAGCAGGAGGCTATACCAGAGACCTCCTGAGGTTCCTTCCAACAAGAACTATTACAAGACAGAATATCGTTTTAAGGAAATGCTGTGCTTCAAACCATAACTAAATTCTAGCTTTATGGTTAGTCAAGTTGAGATGTTTCTCCTGGTCTTTTAATTTATATATTTTATATATCTATCTTTTCCCTATATGTTTTGCTTAGCAGATTTAGTTTTAAATAGTCAAGGAACTTTGGTTAACTTTCAGTAAAAAAAGACAAGTTAGGTTTCTCATTAATGTCATTGTATGAAGCAACCTAATTATTAAACTAGTTGCTACATCAATGACACTGATTTTAATCTTAACATAAAAGATAAACCACGTAGGACAGTATGCACCATATTTTGTCACCCTGATGCACAAGCAGTTGCATATGCAACTGTTATTAAAACAGAATTTACATTTATCAATGCACAGGTGTCAAGTTGATACAACACCCCTAGGAGAAGGGAGACGATGGGAAAAATATCAAACACAACATAACACTTTAAAGTGTTCCTACTTTTTCTCTGCAAAAGCACCAGAGAGACTGAAGAACAGAGTAACCTCATTTAAGACTCCCTCAAATATGAGTTTTTTAACAGAGTATGAAGGATTAGCTTGTTTTTCACATCAGCCTAATGAAGTAAGTGCCTTTATATTTAAGGCAAACCACAAACAACAAAAAGTCCTCTACTACATCTTTCAAGGATAACCCCTACAGTAAGTGATCACATAGCTTGTGGGTACCTGCGATGAATTTGGTGAACAAGCAGGATTGTGACTCATGGCTACTGTGCTCTCATGATTTATACAACTTAATAAAAGAACCTCAAGGAGAAAATGAGACTAACATAATCACATAGCATCCAATATATAGAAAAGTGGACTGCATTGTACAGTATATTACTGTCAAAATGGAAACAGCTCACTGGATGTCATTCCCTAGAGCCTCTGACTCAGCCACTTGTGGTGGCTTTTGGAAACATGTTCCACTTTACATATTTAAGCTCTATAGAGACAATATCATCAAAAGGTCGGCATCAAACCAATTCATTGTTTTCATCTTAAGATCTGTTCCCTGGTTGTTTTAACTGAATAGGGCTCCAAAAAGATGTAAAAGCTGTGGAAATAGCTATTTCCTCTGTCCCTGATGACTTTGCATATGTAGTGAGGTTCAGGGTGCATGATTATTTTTGTAATAAACAATAATCATGTTACAAACATTAATTGCATAGCTTCAAAAGCCCTAGGGAATGATGCATTTACAAACAGAGTGGGATGTAAATCTGGGGGAAAAAAAGAAAAATATATCTACTGTTTTATTTTTCTTTAGATACCCTATGGATATCAACATGATTTCCAGAGTTTTGATAACCTACTGTTGTCAAAGACTGTAATTGTAATTGCAGTTGCGCAGTGTGTGGAGAGAAAAAAAAAATCAAGCTGTAGACATTTCAAGCTAGGTAGACAGAACTTTGCTATTCATATTTAGAGAAGGCTTTACCCTATGCGACTTACTTAGTCATGAGTTCTGTGCAAAAGAAGAAAATGAGATTTAAGGCACCTCAATCCTACAGATATTCATAACTTTTTTCTGCTGCACTGAAAGAAATCTTATGACCTTTTGTTTTCTTTCGTCTTTGTAAATTCACTAAAACAGCCTCCCTATGAACTGTTCAAAAACATTTTGGTATTGTTTCTCTGTACTCTCAGAACAGGGATGACTGTTGAAAGGTTTCCTGTTATTATTAGACTTGGGCTTTCGGTGTGCATTCGAATACATTTTATAGGAAACAAAAATATTAAACATATATTTAAACACATTGCTCAGTTTTGAAGACTGAGAAGCAGAATTTGACCCCAAATATTTTTTCTTGTATTTAATCTTATTTCAAGATCCTACAAATTAAACACTAGTAACAAATAGTATCATGAAAGACCAAATTGGAAAACCTACAGTTGTTATTCTGACATTACTGAGGAGCCCAGACAATCCAGGAGAGAACCTAAGCACGTATTTTATTTGAATTGTGAGTAGAATTCAGAGGTTAACTGTTCAAACTGTGGTTAACAGTTTAACACCAACTTCAACTGTCTAAAGACTTGATGTCAGATATAAATTACATATGCAGTTTCTGTCTGTAGTAAACTGAAACATGTTCCAAGCGGTAACATTACCTGCTTTCTTGTAGGTAACTACCTTAAAATGGAATGAATAAAAGTGCTTATCTGATTCTATCGACTAAAGACTACCTTAAATTAACCTATAGATGACTACATTTAGATAAGACAAAATTTAAAGGACCATCTAAGTATTTATTGAAATGCTGTTCTAACCTGGAGTTGAAAATAGGGAGATACTGGAAGGACAGCAAGAAACAGAGGCAACAAAATTAAAATGAAGAAAAATGTTGGTTTGGTACTCAGTGCTACACAGATCATAGTGACAATGGGCATGAAAAAGGCTGAGGAACTAACTGCCTTCTTGGGTTCAGTTTTTACTTCTAAGGTGTGCCATCAGGTTTCCCAGGTTCCTGAGCCTAGACCATTATCCACAGGACTGGAACATTAAAGGAGCACTTAAGCAAATTGGAAATACACAGCTCCATTGGAGCAGATGGGCTGCATGCAAGGATGATAAGGGAGATAGCCAATGTCGCCATGAATCCATTCTCCATCACCTTTGAAATGCTGTAGAAATTGTGAGGAAGGAAACTCCCCCCTGACTAGAAATAGGCAGACATTACACCAAACACCAACAAAGATAAGAAGGAAGTTCCAGGAAACTATGGGTTTTTCAACCCAAACTACACCCCTGGGAATAGTATGAAGCAAATCCTCTCTAACGTCATGATCAGGCAGACAGAGGACAAGAAGATGGCTGGGAACACCTGGAGTGGATTTACTAGAGGCAAATCATGCCTGACCAACCTCAGTGCTTCCTATGATGAGCTGACTGGCTCAGCAGGTGAGGGGACAGCAGTGGATATTGTTGGAGTTTAGAAAGACTTTCCACAGAGTATTCTTATAGGTATACTGATGAAATACAGATGGATAGATAATAAAGTGGGTAAAAAAACTGGCTGCACCACTGAATTAATGGGCTGTGAACAGCAGTAAAAAGTCTAGCTGGAGGCTAGTGGCATCTCTCAAGGGTCAACTTCGGGACCAATACTTTTTTAACATCATTATTAATGGTCTGGACAAGAGGAAAGAATGTCTTTCAGGTTTGCAAATGATATCCAACTTGTGGAAGCAGTTGAGAACCACTGAAGGGTAAGACTGCTACTCAGAGGGACCACAACAACCTGGAGAAATGGGCTGACAGAAACCACATGAAGTTCAGCCATGCAAATGCCAAGTCCTGTATGCAGGACAGGTCAGCCCCATGCAACAGTACAGTTTGGGTGCTGACCCCCTGGAAAGTAGCTTTGCTAAAAAGAATCAACGAGTAGACAATTTGGACCTGTATCCTTGGTGTACTCTTGCAGAAATGGAGGCCTGGTGCAACCTGGGCTCTGGACCAGTCTGTGGAGCAGGACATCCACACACGACTGGAATGAGTCTGGTGGAGGCCCACAAGACTGACAGGGGGGCTGCAGCACATGGTGGCTGCGAAAGCTGAGATCATTGTTAGGACAGGAAGGCTAAGGGGTTTTAGCTGCTGTATTCAAATACAAAATGGGAGGGTAAAGACAACACAAAGCCACTCTCCTATTGGAGGTGCTCAGGGAGAAGACATGAAGAAATAGACACAAGTTGCAACAAGGGAAAAATTTTAACAATTTCCACAACAAAAGGTAGGCAAACATTGGAACAGCTAAGCAAGAAAACCAAACATTGGACCCAGCTGAGAAAGTCTGTAGAAACTGCATCCTTGGTGATCTTCAAACCTTGACTGGGCAAGGCCTCGAGCAACCTGATTTAAGTTATCTCAGCTTTGAGCTGGGGTTAGACTAGATGACCTCTGGAGGTGCCTTCCAATCTAAATTATTATATGATTCTAACTAGTGGTATTATTCATAGTTATTAATTAATAACTATTAATTTTTGATTGATACATTAATACTTAATGTCTCCCTGAATCAAGGCTCTCCCGGATGAAAAAGTCTGATTACATTTTAAAAACATTATCAGTGAAAGGAAAATGTCTTGCATAGTAATCTAAATAAAAAGCACAGCTTTCGTCTTATTCATAACTCATGTCAGTTATTCATGCTTTCTCTTTCCGATATGTAAAACACATTTTCAATATAAATCAGAACTAAAGACAGGGTCAAGACTTAATAATTTAGTTCTTAATTGAAGTTCAGTGGAATATAGGTAACAACGCTGAAGAAAAGGATGTAGAAAATCTCACTTCAGCAGCTGCTTATCATTACATATATCTAGAACTCTCTTTATTCTGATTCCATAGGTGTTTAAACTCAAATGCAGTTGCATTCTGGGGTGGTGGGTTAATATCCCTCCCCATCTTTCAAAATGCAAAGAGACAAAGCAAAGAGGTTCTCTGTCCTCGGAGCAAGCTGAACAAACCTGAACACTGCAGAGTACAGCACAGAGCACAGCTGACACGTTTGCTTTTCGGATGGAACTTGTGGTGGTGACCATAATTTCATAAAAACTCTCATCTAGGAACCAGGACACTTGACTCTCATTTTGGTTCACCCTTAGGAGACTCCAACCAACATCTCTTGCCTCCAAAAATACTTCTTGAAAGGGAGGGGAAATTCTCTATCCACCCTTCGTGTTGATAGTAATGATTTTTTGGCCAAGAACACATGATGTACATGGCATCTTTGCTATGGTCATCCTCTAAGGACAGGGAGATGCTGGTTTCCATGTTTTCCCCTAGAATTGTGTGTATCTTTTTAACAGACAATCGGTCAGTTTGAAGTAGAATCAGTTCTGGAAGTACAGACGTGAACTCAGCTCTCTCCCTTTCTGACCAGATGCCCTCATCTCAGACCCTAGAGAGATCCTATCATAAAATTCTCTCTCAACTTATTCTGTCCTTTTTACTTCCTATATATTTTTCCCAGCACATGCTGAGTTTTCTGATGAATTTTCCAATAAAACATCAAATGATTAACCCCAAAAATGTATGAAACTCAAACAAATCTATCAATGGTGGACTAAAAAGCTTCTAGTTTTGGTACCTTTTTAACGCATGAAAATCAGGGGGGGAAGCAAAGCGACACAGGACACGTTGGTTTTGGACTCCAGTGATGCTGGATTAGCCTGCAGCTGAGACTTTGTACTCCCCTCCTCACAGGCCCCTATTGCCTCAGTGACGCTAAGCCGTAACACTACAATGTAAATCGTAACAGTACAATGTAAATCGTGCATTGCTGTTCTCTGACTGTGTAAGACTACTCCCAGAGAACAGCTACTCCGAGTATAGCTCAAATAGCCTGTCTTCTGTGGGGCTGTAAACAACTCTTTAAATCACTAACTGTGCCAGGACAACATGACTGTCACTACATGCTTACAGTTTTCCCAGCCCAAGTAGAACATGTCATAAGTTTCATGCTGTATTTCCTGACAAGTTAGTGTTTTACGTTAAACTTAGACTTCAAGTGACCTGACATTAATGATGTTTATCTACCACTTAGGCTGCTAGATACTAGGAAATGTTTCTCTTGGTCCTAATCATTCCACCCAGCCTCGATCCTCATTCTGTCATTCCGACTGGGAGCCACAACGAGCAGCAGCACGAAGATTTTTACAGGAGGTTAGGGGGCTCGGAGCTTGTCTCTGGTGATAAAATTAGAGAGGAGAATTAAAGTGATTACACTCTAAAAATGACTTACTAGAAGTGACAGGTTTTTTTAACCTAAATATTTTTTAAGTACCAAATTTGTCACTCCTGTAAGTTATATGTTACTAACTGTAAAATTATTTTATTGCAGCAGTAAAAGAAATGAAGTACTTTCAGAGAATGTTTTTATATAAATCAGGAACCTTGTATTCAATTCACATTTTATTTGCTTATATAAGGATTCTTTTATTTTTGACTGAGTTGTTGCAGACCTCTGAATCATGAAAATAAATGTGTGTACCTATAGCACTGCCAGCCCCCCAGTTAGACTCTCCTGAGCCAAAGCAAGCCACTGAGCAAATTTAAAAACTAAGCAGTTATGTCTGCTGAGGTGGTCTAGTGATGATTTAGAAGATGTGTCCAAAGGAGAGACACCGAAAGTGTAACACTGCACAGGCTGCAATTACTTCCCACAGTTCTGAATACTGCATGTGCCAGTTAGGGCCAAATCCTTCCCGTTACACCTCAAGAGCCTCCACTCAGTTTGGACACTTTGTTCTCAATCTCACTCCACCACATTCTAGTCTGCAGCCTCTTCTGTAAGATGCAGCAGTAGAGAAGTAGATTCAGAAGAACAAGACAGGCTAAGACAGACATCCACCGTGAGGAGCCTTCTGGTTCACCAGCTCCAGAAGACCAGGATGCTGCTTCCCTTAGACCTTGCTCTGGTACTGCAGGAGCATTTGCTGTTTTACATACCATCCCAATCTCCAAATCCGCTTTTCAGTGCCTAGAAGATGCTATTTATAGAGGCAACAATAAACAGGATGATAGCTTCCTTTGAAGAACCTACACCACAAATGTTTCCCCATTAATCTTCCCTTTTCACTTATGAGGAGTGCTACGGTGAAGAGTCTGCCTGGAGAAAAGGGGCACCTATAGGATTTGTCTTAACTTTTAGTTATCTATGTCCAAGTTATCACAGCTTTAGACTACATGAAATACATGTTATTTAAGTGTAACTGAAATCCTAAGTCAGGACCTAAATTCCTTGTTAAGCCAACAGCACCATGACTCCCGTTTGCAGGTGGCAGTGGGATGTTCTGGTGTTTTGTGCATGGCCTTGAACGAGCCCCAAAAAATTCCTCCCTAGCTCAGTGTTTGGGCAAATATTTGAGGATCAGTTCTTTGAGTGAAGTTAGCTTGCAGCCATACTGCAGAGCAAACCATATTATTACTTGAATTAGACTAGCTCAATTACAATCTAGAATTCCAGGAGACCATCTAGATAACTTAAAAGCCTCATTAAACTCAAGGTGAAGACGAGGGTGGGAATGGGGCAGTGTTCTGTATGGGTGAGGAACTTCACTGAAGAGAAATATCTGAGATATAGCTAGGAAGGAGTTTGAAATCAAATTCACAATTACAAGAAATTAAACCATAATCAATCTCTACACTCTGCTTTTCAAACATGGGAATTTGGTACAGAAAAAAAGGAGGTCTGGTTGATTCTGTATGTCTATATGCATTGATTATTAATAGAGTACAGCTTTATGAACTATATCTGTGCTAAGTGCAGTAGGATTTCATGGCTGTCAATATACCACAGTATTGCCACTGAAAACTACACATCAGGCTTGAGGACTAAGTCTTCAGATGTGCCTTTGTCTGGGTTTTTTGTGAGTTGTTTTTTTTTTTTTTTGGCTGAGCATCTGTCCTAGTTTACTGACTGAGAATTCATAAATCTAAGAGGTGACCTAAAAAGAGTGTTTTAAAATGGTATGACAGAAAGAGTGAGTGGTTGGTTGTGAATATATTTTATGATACAAACACAAGATGGATATTTAGAGTGTTGTTAACATATTATTGGAAACAGGTATGAAAAATCACATGAGGTTACATATTTCAATTTGTCCTCTTCTGGTACCTATGGAAAACAATAAAGATTGATGCGTGCTCTGTCCTTTCAACGTACAAATATCCACACGTGCATGTGACCAGTTTTAACAACCGAGCATCTGAAATGACTACAATTGGCACTCAGTAAACTATTCAGGGAAATTTGTGAAAGTATATTCCAGGATTTGTGCACAGAAAGGTTTAGATTTGTGCCTATCTCAGAAACATAAAGAAATATTAGTTTTTTAAAAAACAAGTCTTCAAAGGAAGGCCAGTGGCCGAAATCCTATCTTTAAATAATAGTTTTAAATCCTATTTTTGAGACTGGAAAGTACATTTTGGCTTGCATTCCAATCCATTTTGTGCAATTTTGATTATAATTTATCAGATAACAGAAAATCTTTAAATGTGGATAAGAGAGAGATTTGCTCGTTTATAGCCATATATAAAGTACCATATGTTGTGGGACAGTGCACAATGCAAGAGACTCAAATAAAGATTTCAGATGTTATCAAAGTTATGTAATATGAATTTAAAAGTAAAATAATTATTCAGAAAACAGATTTTTTTTTTAAGCAAAATTCCAGAAACAAACTAAAATATCCAGAAAGCTGGAATTTATAAACACCTGCTTTCCTTTCCGCTTTTTTTAATGTGTGCGATAAACCTCACACTTAAAAAGTATCAAATCAAAAAAATATTACATGCATTTATCTCTGAGTTCAATGGATGAGACACACCAGCCATAACTATCTCCAATACACTTATTTAACTGAGGCCTAAAATGTTTCTTCCCTCTCTATATACATGTCTTAATAAAACACGAATAAAGTGACAAAAGGGACAGCAAGACCAACAGCTCCTTTTCCAGTGTCTTCACAGCCAGTGTGCGGCAACTGGAACCTTTACACTGTATTCATAATTGGAAGCACAAAGGCTAGCTGCAGGGGGAGGACACTGAAGAGGGGGAAGGTTGCCCTCTTTATCATATATATTTTAACTTACAGCTAGCACCATCCACACTGTAAACCCAACCTAAATAAAAAAAAGTTATGGCAAAAAGGAGAACAATTTAGGCTTAAGATAGTAACGTCAATTGGAAAGAACTAGGAAATTTGAAAGTCTAATTAGGCTTTTTTCCCCTCTGGTAACATATAAAATGCCAGATCTTCAAGTCATCCACATACGGCTGGATATATCTCTGAGCTTGTACCATTCTGTTACAAACAGTATGCACAACACACAGCATACAACACATTTACACGGACTCTGGAGATAAAAATCATCCAGTGAGTCTCAGTTATCTGATTTCAAATTCACTGTCAAGGGGCAATAATTTGTCATTTTGGAACACAAAGGGAAAGAATGATGTTCCTTATTGCACAAAGACATCTCTTTACTTTAGATTATTTCCAAATGCAGCTACTGCTTAAAGGTTTGGAGTCTGATCCTTTTTTCCACAGCACAATGACAAAAAAAGCTCGAAAGCCAAGGACAGGGAAAGAGCTGATTTAGCATTTTTCCATTCTAAAATCCTCTGTGAAGGGGTTTTAACTGTGAAGAAGAAGTGAGAATAGGTAGGTAACCTGCACTAGAGCTAGTTCCATTATTAACTCTTCCTCTGCAATTTCAGGAAGGGTTAGAAAGCAACAGGGAGGGCGGAGGGGGGAGAGGAAAAAAAAATCTATTTTTAAAATTCTTTCTTAGTAAACTGAAACAGGAAAGAAAAGGAGAGAGAATCATACAGAATGACTATGTCAGGCAGAAGAGATGATGACAGAATAACTTAGACTTCTTGGTGATTCCCAGTTTTATTACTAATCTTTGATAGCAGCTACAGAACCCTAGACAGTGGGGAAAAAAGAAAAAAAAAAGAAAAAAAGGACATTCTTTGAAGGCCACATTCCTTTTGACCATGAAACTCTTTCTCAAGAAACCTTCCCTTCCTTATGAGTTCTTTTCTCCTCCGCTCCTGCCTTCAAGTATTGTCCTTAAAAGCAGTTTCAGAAGCAATCCCTTTTCCCTCCCTTCTTACTAACCCTGCACGTAATCACTCTCAAAATACACTAAATGCAGACTAAATACACAGTCTTAATTAGTTTTGCTACCGATTCATAAAACTTGCTATGTTCCATCTGCAAAAAAAGCAACTATTCTTCCCTCTTTTCAGTATAAAAAAAATCATGCTGACAGTTCGACTGTTGTTAACACAGGCTGGCAAGGTGGTTTCTTCTCCAAAGCATTTATCACATCGGTTTTCACTACATCCAAAATTATACTATAAAAATAACGTATCTCTATGTCCAAACAGCATCAACTCCTTTCTTCAAATTCTCTCTTTATAAAATGAAATTGTGAGATCCCTGGCCAGGACTTCAATACCCTCCACGATCCCAGGTAAGCTCGCACTTACAGTTACAAGGGTTTTAAACCCTTGCTTAATTGATGCCAGGCGGTTTCGAACTAGCATACCACTTCCTGAAAGCTCACTTAATGGTATTATCTGTTTCTATCCAGCAGTGTAAACACCTGACTGATTAAAAATTACACCCTGCTCCTGCAGACATGTTTAACTTTATAAACTACTATATATCAAATAGAGTTGGAGATCTAAACAACTTTGCACATCTTGGCCAATATCTCTCAGCAATTACTGCAAAATCATTTCTATCTTGTCTTAGATCACACTTTCAACAGGAAAGCACAGACTAGCCACAGCATCTTCTGCATGATTTAACCCCACATGGTGAGAAAATGCTCTGGAGGAACAGCAGAAGACAAACTTCCATGTTTTCCATAGGACTTGGGTAGGACAATAGAGCCACAGAAGTGGTACCTGCAGCTTGGGACATCTACAGACACTTTAAGATGCCTGGAAAGACTGTCACACATTTAAAGAAAAAAGCCACAAAATCTCTTGGAGATGATGGAATTTAAATGTCTTCATTCTTTACCTATAACATTTGGAAAATATTACCACAGCTTCTTACATAGGGATCAGATAACAGGTTTGGGGTTTGGTCACGCAACATTATTCTCTGAAACAAAGCAGTTCTTTGATACACTCTCTGTTTGGCAGTGGGTGTACACAGAAAACGAAGTACCCGTATTTGTTCAGACATAGAGCTATATACATGTATTCACAGAACTAGAGAGAGAGTCTATCTATGTTGGCATTTCCAGCCCTTTTTCTTAAAAAACATCATTTAACCTTTCCAAAGCTACATGTAGCTTAGACAGGTCTAAGGTCAGTTGCAGGCCACTCACTAGCAATATTTATGTCATGACAAAGCCTCCTGCCATGGGCATGGTGATGATGCCACCTCGTTGAAGCACCTTCTCCCCTGCTACACCCAAGAGGAGATGTCCGACAGCTGTTACACTTTATGTCCATTCAGTGATGGTCATTCTCCCCCACCTGCAGTCCCAGCACAAAGCTGAAGAGTAAATTAATACTGGGCTAGATGAAATCATTCCTTCAGACAGATCTAGTCCATAAGGTGTCATTCACACCCTTGGTTTTTATTCCTCGTCTATTGTACCCTCTAGCTTTCCATTTGCAACTGAACATACTGGACATACCATCCAATGTGGCCAGAGTTATAAATTTTCCTTTGAAGTAAACCAGATGTGCTACACTCTACAGACAGCTGTATAAAAGGAAAAGCTTTGGCTATGCCACAAGTTACTATGTCACCCAACTTAAGGATTTAACTTTGACTTCTCTTTTTTTATTAATAGAGGCATAAGCATAATCCTCCAGGCATGAATGCCAGGAAGGCAAGGCAATGAGAATAAATGTTTAATGCTGTGGAATGGGCATAGCAACTGTACTGCCTGCCTGCAGCTAAATATCGCTACTACAAAGGCGTTCTTCCAGTTATTGCTACTAATAGTTGTTGCTGGGCAGGTATGTATACAGAAACTGAAGTTTAAAAGGCAGAAAAGAGAAAAAAAAGTCTAATCATTTTCTGTTACAGACCAGAGTTCTGCTAAAGAAATTTAATCCTTTTTCCAATATGGAAAGAAGCCAATTGTGTACAAGTTTACTGCAATTTCAGTCAGTGTGTGAACTCCAGTAACATGGATTGTAACAACTCCTTCCTCCTCCTTTAAAAAACACCAAACGAAAGCCCCACCCAAATAGGCTACTCATAAATTCTCCCCTCCATCTTTCCCTCCCCCACAAGTTGTACGTTCAATGCAGCCAGAACTTCCCCAGATCAGAGGACACTGTCAGCACAGGCTGACCAATCTCAGAGGGGTTTTTTTTTTCCCTTTTTTTTTCTTTTTTTTTTTTTTCTTCAAGATACTCCGTGTTAACAGCTTGAGGGGGTTCAATCAGCATTGCTTTGATCTCGGCTGGAACTATAATTATTTAACATTGTTACAAGGATTTCTATAATCCATCCTACCATTAAATCCCTTTTACACCCTCATCTTCTGAAGGCTAATCTGCATCCGTACACTCAGTTTGTCTCTTCAGCTGGTTTCATCAGGCTCTGGCATTCTCCAACATCCAGAGTGATGGTTCTTTTTTTTCTAATGAAATCATTTTCTTTCAAATTGAAAAGCGCAAAAGGTCTTGTGCATTTGCTACCTTTTGATGAGATAGCTATATAACACCAATATAATCCACTGTTTGCTGCAAACTTCCTCCCAATTTCATAAAATTCATTTTCTCTGTGGTGTTTTCATTGAACTGATGATACATATGCGTGTGTTATATACATAGCCGGGGAAAAAAAAAAATCAAATGAACACCAGCAGATGCTCTTTGAAAATACACCAAAGCCAAGAACAGTAATAGTGTGCTCATTTCTATATATGCTTTCCTTGATAAATACCATAGGAGACACTGTATCCAAACTTAGAAAGCTAGGTAAATAAATTTGCAGTGCTTGAAGAGAATGTGGAATTATTTTATAATTATAATGTATGAAAGAGACACACCACATGGAAAAAGGACTTTAACAGAATCAAAGGAAATAAATGACAGAAAGAGAATGAATACAGAGCAGAGTAAAAATGAAGAGCATGAACAAAATCAGACCAGGAATATAATAGGAGATGATCAGAAATTATGAATGATCAAAAGGGAATAGAAAGAACAAAAAGCTTTCTTTTTTCTTTTTTTCTTTTTTAATGAAATGAAACTTGACAAGGAAAATGTCACTTTTTCAGCACATGTGTACGAGTACATTGGGGAAACTGCCTCTTTGTGTGAATCATTTTTAAGCAACCAAAATGTAAAGACATTTGCTCCCCTAAGCACCTCTGGACTGCTCCCTCGATAGCCACCATGCCGTGACTGTCTGCATGTGAAGGGGAAGACAAGTGCAGGCAGGAGGATGGGGCTGACAAATACAACAGGTAAGTACCACTGGGCCACGATTACAAAAGAGAGCCACGAACAAGCTGAAGTGCCTCAGTCGTCACATGAAGTAAATTTATTCAGATAAATAATCTCACGTTTTCTATCTCACAATGCATACCAATAAGGTTAATTGAAACCAGTACGTATCGACTTGTTTTATTATTACAAAAATCGCATGAGGAAGGCAAAAGGTGGACAGTAGGTAGTGTCTGTACAAAAGAAAAAATAAAGGAATAAAGTCAGTGAAAAATATAAACAGGATGGGCCACAATTGAGAAACTCAGAGAAAATAAAAGCTTTAAAAAGGTAAATTTTGTTTTCTTCCCCTTAACTGCTAAGATAAGGTTTAGTTTATCTGCTGAAATTTGAGAAAATCATCAAGCAACAATCATAACTCTAAAATACTGCTTGGACTTAGCTAATAATTAAAACAATAGGCAGTAGATTCAACTGATTTTCAGAAGAAGAAACTAAGAGCCACTGATGCCTCAGAATGGTATTGCAGAATACCATCAAATTTGTGGCACTTTTTATTTAAAAAACAACTGTAAAAGATAAAAAATATTAACTGTTTCCTTTAAGAAGAGATTTGTCCTTAGGAACATTCTGAACATTAAATATTAAATATTACAGTTCTTTTCTATCCCTGAGCAATACATCTTCTCCTCTCAGTTCATAATATTGGTATATTCCTATATATAGTTACAGCAAAAATCTTACTACTAGCAAATAGAATAAGATCAAGACTGATGCGCATTATGCCACCACAAGACTGTATTTCACAGCTGTAATCAGAGCCATGAAATATATGACAGGGGTTTTAAAATTAAAAAAAACCCAAACAAACAAACAGAACCAACATCAAAAACAACTGCAGAATCCAAATGAGTTATCAAAAAAATTAAGGTGTTATGTAAGTAAGACCTTACTATCCCACCACTGACGTGAAGAGCAGCTTCAAAATTTAGCTCCTACTTCTCAAAAGAAAAAAAAAACCACTATTCATTTTAAAAAGTGTATGAGTCAAAACATCTTGTATATTATGATAAGTATTTAATAAAAAATTATGAAGGAAGTTAGAAAATCAAGGAAATCCATGAAACAATGTTGAGTAATTAACAGAAACTCAAGAAGTTACAATTGGAAGTCCTTATTTATTGCATTCAGAATTCTGGGTCTCACTGAAGTAATTTACTCAACCTTTAAGGCCCTTTTACACTGTCAGGGAAGCGGAAAGTGGCCTTTAGCATTGCTTCGATTTGCATTCCTATTAATTTATGCAAGCTAACAGTTTGCTGAGTACGTAAAAAGTACAATGATAAAGGCAGCTCCTTCCTGGAAGAGCTTCTGACCTAAGGCTGCAGTCCCACAAACACTTATATATGTGCTTAACTTAATGCATGCAAGTAGTTCTTTGTTTAATGGCAGGCTCATGTGCATTAAATTAGAAGATGTAAATGCTTTGCAAGACGGGAGTCTAGAAGACCAAAAGCATTCTTTAAAAAGTAGATTTTTTTTCTTACTACCTGGACAATATAGAATAGAATAGAATAGAATAGAATAGAATAGAATAGAATAGAATAGAATAGAATAGAATAGAATAGAAGAGAAGTGACTAAGACTTATTGATTCTATCCTCAAATCCAGGTTAGTCTGGAAAAGAAGATTTAAGCATATATTTCTTGCACTGTTCTATGAAGTTTTTTTCTGGAGACTTAAGTTATCTTCAGATGTTCAAAAGTATACTTATTCCCATCTCCCATTAATAACAAAGTCCAGGCAGATGAACACTCCCCTGGTGACTGTGGCTAAGAGTCCTTTTCCTAAAAAGTAAGTGTATTTGGGAGTCTTATGCAAATGAGATATGCATTCATACATTAACTAGTCATTAATAGACTAGGTATTAACTCTATTGATATCCATGTGTACTTTTCTATTTACTCCAACAGGACCAGAAATTTTAATGACATATTTTGAGATCCTTAAATTTAAAGACAAAGTTTGACTACCTTGACATAAAATAATAAAATTCTGCCCTCTCTTAAAATTTAAATCAGCATAATTAATTGATGAATTGGGGCATACAGCTGCCCAATGGTATCCGCAGTGCTTATTACCACATTTCTGGAGAGAAGACAATGTTAAACTTGGAGGTATTTGACAGCATGTTACTCTACAAATAGTCCCCTGACCTCCATAGGGCATCACAAGGAGTGATGAGTATTCCAACTGAAGGTGGCCATGTTAGTTACAGCAGTCAGCCTCAGTATTTGGTATTCTTTATTTATGCATACAGACTGCTTAATATAGATAAAGCAAAGCTCTGACTGCTGGTGAGAAAAATAAAGTCATATTTCACAGTTATGATGTCATCAAAGGACTATATTTCATGGCTATAACATCTTTGCAAATATATACATAAAGTGGTATCCCCAAGGAGCACTACTTGCTAAGTCTGCCTGAGGTCCAGCAAGGTGGACCTCCTTAAATTCCATTTAATGTACATTAAGATTTGAATATCAAGGAAGTCTAAATAGCCTGAGGGTAGAAAAGGCATTCTGAGTTTCATACACTGTAGCATATTTGCCATATTACATTAATTTTTATATATATTATGTGCTGTGTTATCTTCAATTCACTCTTAAATTTCAGCACACTATTTTCCTTTTATGCATTTATCTGTGCATATATGCTTTATATATTATATGTAATTACAAAATTACAACTCAAGTGAATCTCATATAATATATAAACTATCATTGATGCAGTCTCAGAATTTCAGATCTTGAAAATAGAATTTGATTACTTTATTCACTCTAAACCAGTATCACTGTAATATCAGCCTTAAGCAATACGGGCTGCTAAAATCATTTGGTTCCATTTTTCCAAAAAGGAAAACTGATAGGATTATTTTCATGATAAATTAATTTTACCATGTAATTGCAATTATGACTTCTAATTAATGAATGGTTTCAGCCTCACTAACTAGGTCAGCATTTTTCTTTTAAAAATATATCATTTTTCTCTTTAGATAAGCGTCATGATATGTCCAAGCTTTGGGGAAATGCACATAGCATTTTTATAGGGCAATGATCCCAGAAGCTGAGAAATGGTGGAAGTAATGTGACATGCTTTGCTACATATTCAAGCAATTTTTTGTCTCTTTTACGAGAAAAGTTAAAAAGCAAGCAGATGGCAAAAGGCTTTTTCATAGGGAGGATCACAGTTTCTAAGTACCATTAGAGTATTATTTAATTTCTTGACTGAGTTTCCTGGTATGTAGAACACTGAACAATGTGAGACCAATGAATCGGTAGAGCAACTAATCCGTTACATCATGCTTGGCAATATGCATATGACATTGTAGGATATATTGACAGAGGCAGAATTCAAGGACAACGGGTTTTCTGTAATCAGATGTATTCCTACAGAAAAGTATTGAAGGATCCTGAAGCTTACTTCGTACAGCATGTAGGACAGAGTCCAATGCTCCTCATCGTTCATTGCTCTGCCAGATCACATGTTTGAAGGTACCATAGCAATACCCAAGAGCACTTCTCCAGTGTCCCCTGAAGATGTCCTCTGGCACAGACATACCATTTTACATTCTACATTGTTCCTTTCCCATTCTTTGTTTCCAGATGATTCACGTATTGTGGCAGGAAGATACAGAGAAGAAAACTAAAGAATAAGTAACTATTAAAACAAGAATTAGCAGGACAAGATGAGAGTAAAATAATTTCCTTGGAAGAGGCTCAAAATTTGATGGCTAAAATGTTATGGATATAGTAATTAAACTAAACTCTTATCAGACTGCAGCACACTAAAATATCTGTTCTTTTCTTGCTGTTTTTTTTTCTTTTTCTGCGCCTAGAAATAGTCATATGTTTAGAGAGCACCTCTTTAACAAAATTTCCATGAAAAGTGGAGATCCGCTACACACTCTGAAAAGTAGTCAATATCAAATGCTAAGCAGTTCTGTAATTGGGGAAAAAAGTTTCATTCTGAATAAGTCAACAAAAACCATAAAGTACAAATCACAACAGTAAAGGTACTAACTAAATAAAGTTTAAAAATAGACATACTTTATCAGATCACAACAAACAATATGAGGCATTTACAATGTTGCACTACACAAACCTTGGAAACAGGACTGTATTACATCTAAGAAAACTCAGTGAATGCTTATCATGAGTGCTGACCAGATAGTCTTTTTTTTTGTTTGTTTAATGAGAAGTAGTATTTATTTATACATGCAAGCCAAAGATCTATGAACCGATTAGTGGTTTCGGCACCACAGCATAAGTATCAAACTTCAGATAACTTAATGAAGGGGGTTTTGCACAATGATGTCACCTGAAATCCAGTCTCCTTTAAGAACCACCAAGCCCCAAATGCATGCAATACTCTGGGACAGTATGTCCATCGTATACCTTGTACTGTCTTTCTAAATTATCCACAATAATCCATCACTGAGGTTTTATGCTGATGAATCATCTTTAAAATCAACGCAAAAATACTGCCATAAAATGAGAGAAGCACAGACTTGAACAAGCCTACCTCGAGTGTTTCCTCTAAGCAAAATTTTCACAGTCTTTGAAATACATCAGCCAGTATTTTTTTATAAAAACAGTATGCCACTGCATAATAGTGCAACACTCATTTAAGACAAAATTATGTAAAATGCTTTAAAGTTTTTCAATCTGTAATCCCCAAGAATATGTTGTGAAGTCAAGTAGGGCTGTTCAACTTTGCCAGCTTGAATACATTGCTTGAGGGACTTGACGGAGACAAAGGGGAGCAAAGGGCAAGAGTAAGCTATTTGCTTCATTTTTTCCTAAAATATCATAAAAGATGCAACAGATAACACTAGACTGGTTGCCCACACTGGTAAAACTGGCACACACAAATATGTTCTCCACAAAATATGATTTAATATGCTCTAGATTAAAAACAGTTTTTGGATTCAGCCCGGATTATTAAAAAGTACATTTGTAAAGCTCTGAAATCTTTGGGGAGGAAAAAAAAAACAACCAACAAACAAAACAAAAAGCAAAGACACTCCCAGAAAAATGCAGAAGTTCATATGTTGTCTGCGCAGTTGTTTTACAAGGTCTAAGCTGATCGGCTATCTGCAGGAAAACCTAGGAACAGTGGCCATTGTGCAGTTACAGCTTTCCACAATTAGGCTTTTATCCTTATTTCTTATTTCTGCCTATCCAAATATCAGCATCGGTATATTACCAGTTTTAACTCTGGGCCATACTTCTGAATATTTGTTTCTGGTGTTTCTCACTGATTCTGTTAGAAAATGTTTAATTAACTAGAAATTTTGTCACTAAACAAAAATGAGGTCTGAGGTACCAGGCTTACTTTTGCCATGTTGGTGAGTAAGTGCCGAGTGATTGCACAGAAGACTTTACTGTAGCTTTTCTGTATGATGACCATTATTGTACTTTACGCAGATTGTTTACAGACACCCTTGTTTGAAGCCTCCATCAAGGAGATAAGATCTGCTAATCAATCCATGTCCTTCTTTTGAGCATGCGATGGTAAAGCACCCTAAAAAATGAAATGTGGTCATGAAAAACCTAAACCAAAATGTGTTCTAAGCTGGTCTCACTGAGCTGAACACAGATACTGAGAAAGTCGAGGTTAGAATCAAGGACTCTGTCGCAGCCCCATGACCACAATGTCCAGCTTTCTTTTCCGACTCTGAACCATTCTGAACTGTGAAATTTTTTTTGTAAATACTAGTATCCAGTTTGTCACTTAGACATCACATTTAATTTTTTACTCTCAGAAAAAGCTGGTTCTTTTGAAAGGAGGTACAATGGTTCCTGGTGATAATGTTTTGGTTGGTTTAGTTATATTATTTCAACTTTTATGTTATGATGTCTTGAGAGAGAGTCAATAAAGCAGTTTTCAAAAAGGCAGGAGGAAAATGTATTTTGAAAATCAAAATATTTTCTTTAATGATATGCTGAACACAGGATACATCCCTGAAGTCAACTGAAACCTGCCAATTCAAGAAATAAAGTCACCTCTTACTAGGTGTTTGCATCCAATGGCTGGCCTACAGCTTTGCATGGTAAGTAAGACTATGTTGTGTATATAGTTCAATATATTAACACATCCATCCTTCAGTTGTTCAAGCCAGTGTTGCCATGCAGTATTCTGCATGCAATAATCTTAGCTGAATTAATGAGAAAAACGTAACAAAGAATAAAATAGTTGTGGACCGATTACACGCCCCTTTTGATTCTCGCCCCATCTGTTTCCAAAACCAGACATTGTTTCCTAGTCCTTTGCAATTACCAGGGTGTTATATTGCCTTTATGACCAAACTACAGTGGAGACAGCTGAAAAGTGCAAAGCTTTCTGCCAGCCGCTGCAGGTCCCTTGGTGCACGAAACTACAAGAAACAATGCATTGTAATGCAGATGTTCATTGATTCCCTGCAGAACTTCACAGACTAGGAGTCCTTCACGGTGTGACCTACAGGGATTTGTACTTTACATAAGATTCGCTGTATGGCGTATCATGTCCAAAGCGAAGCACCTAGTCAATCGGATCATTCGTCCCCAGCACAGGCCTTTCCCAGCTATCAACTTTTTTCAGAGAAGAAGCCTTTTGTGCGTGAAACGTAAATGCCAATTAAAATAGAATACGTTTCTAATGTGTATCACCTTTCATTCAGAGTTCAATGACTTTTACAAATCAGGCCAATGTTCTTGCCTCATGCTGGACATACACAAGTACAAAAGAATTTAGGAATACACCAGATCAATTTCATGTCTACCTAGCCTAGAAACTTGCTCACTTGCAGATTAAGATGTTTCCAAAGAAGAATTTACGCCTAACATACTGAAAATGTAAAGCCTTGCTGTCAAGTAAATATTTCACAAATAGGTAAATAAAGGCCCAGGAATATTAAACTAATACCATCAAACTAAAAACTATATAGACTTGAAGGGTTTAGGTAGTTTCACTTTTCTGAAGCATTTTAACTAGCATAAAAATGAAGTTTTGCACTTGAAAATATTCTAAAAGGCTAATTGTTTAAACAAAATTAAAGTTCTCCAAAAGTGAAATGTATATATGAAAAAATGTTAGTTACTGCTAAACCAGATTCATTTCTATAGTAACTAATTTTGAAATTAAATTTAAATTTGCATATATATGTTAATTGTGTGAAACAGTTATAAGGAAATGGCATCCTAACTGACAAAACAGTTGGAGTGTTTGACAAGGGCTCCAGTGTTCAGTGATGAACTCGCTGCTTTTTGATATTTTAAGCTGCAAGTCAAATGAGGTAATGCTTATCTTCAAGTTTACAGAATCCTACAGTATTTGCACCTTGAATACTGAAAGGGATGCTACAGAAGTCACCATAACAAGTGACATTAAGATGGGAAATATCTCTTAGTTTTCAAAATTTAGTACTGCCTATTCACATGACTTCAGATAAAAAATATTACACCTCCATTTTCTCTTAAAGCTTTGGTGACCACCACTTCTGGCTAGCAGGCATTTTTTCATTTAGTCCACGTGTGGCCATTTTCATTTGTCAGGTGTGCCCATAATATAAAAATTCTTCCCATGACTTGATTTTATCTCTTGCACATGCTCAGCAGGTCACGGAACAGCCTGTTTCCCACAACAGTCAAACCTGCACAGGGGAAAGATGACAGCAAACGTTTGGTTGCTACTTCCATGTGAGTTCGTGAAGCCACTCTCACTTTCTCATCTTTCAGGCCTGTACCGGGAGCAGTCTGCCAACAAGATCAATTGCCTTGAAGAACATCCAATTTCTGTATGAAGTATGTCTGATAAAGGTAAAGGAAGGTTAATTACACGTGCCAAAGAACGGTTCTGGCCACTGAGGCCAAACACGGCCATATTTATGTGCTGGGAGACTTCCTTAGCCTTTAAACAGGCGACTTCACGCAAACTACCCCTGGAGAATGGTCCCTGCAACACCTCAACTCCTGCACCTTGGGATCTGCTTGGGAAAAGTGTCAGCTGGCCTCAACCAAAATCATGCCAGGGACCATTTTAACATCCACAAGTATATAATACTCAGCTTCTGTCACTACTGAATCTACTAACACAGGTGTAGCCTATTTTTCCTTATAGTTCTTAGCCTTGCACATGCTCATTAGGAGACAGAAATGTGCTCATCACGTAAGAGCAGAGAGGTGAGACCCCGAGAAAGGTCTGCAGGAGGAAGCAGCTGCTACAGCCAGCAGAGTAATTCATCAATCCCAGCTGGTCATGCCAAGATGGATATCCTGGTGCTCCTATAACTGGACCCAGGTCATACACTAAGAATGACTTTTAAAATACCATATATTTAAATATCAGTTCTTACAGTCATTTGATGATATCAGAATCTCAAATTTGTTACAAAAAAAAATTAAAATAAATAAATAAAAAAAATGGGGCAGGGGGGCAAACCTCAAGAGTTCATGCTTTTAGCAGACATTTGGCGGTGAGTCCCAATGACGTATGGATGAATATTGTAAGTTGTAGGCACTGACTACACCACAAAGGTCAAACAAGCTGAATACAGTGCAAGAGTACTTGGGGAACAATGAATGGGTTTAGTCAATCAGACCTAAAACGGAATGGTGCCTCGCAGAGTTCTGCAGATCCAGTTTCGGGAAATCAACACAAGTCTGGGCCGCACATGGAAAAGGACTGGGAACACTGCAGTTGCTGAAGATTTGGATCAGTTCTATATAAAAGATTGAAAATTATTTGAAATCCTGCATTTAAGTACCAGAATCCAAACCACGAATACTTAACAGCATTCAAGTGTCAACACAGGATCTGCAGTGCAAGGGTTAGCTTGACGACCAACGCCCTCACGTTTGCTATTCTGCGTTCACATGGCCTCCTCCTAGTTCAAAACTAGTGCTGGAAACTGGATCAAGATGCACAGAAATCCTCCCCTGCTCCTCCAAGGTCCCCTCCCAACCCCCAGCATGGGAGCCCAGCTCTTGGCTTTTAATTCAATATCCACTTCACTACAGAAGATTTATTTAGACTGCCTCTTGTTTCATAAAGGGCTCCAAAAGTCTGTAGTGATTTTTGACACTTTGTTATAATGTTTCTATGACCCCCCCACCCCCTCCTCAGATACCACACCACCACCCAGCCTCATTTTCATATGGATACAAAGCATCGGGATAAAATGATGGTTCATTATAGTGGTACAGAGCTCTTATCTTCATCCGGCAAGAGTCATTTCCTTCCAAAGATTGAAATGCAAATGTGAAAATTAATGATAACTGCATTATCTGATAGCAGAGATAATACCGATTCACTGTCAGAGTAACACAGAGTCGTTCTATGATTTCCTCTGCTTCTTCACAATATTCTTCTTACTGTCAGACTATATCTATGGTTAACTATGTTTCATGGATTTTTGTTAATTTACATCAAATAGCATTTCCAAGATCTTATATCTACCACATTTCCCCAATCAAAAAAGAAGCGAAATCAGGACAGTAATCTCCAAGTCCTTCTTAGGACTGGTTTAAAAAGAAAGAAAGAAAAAAAGAAAAAGAAAAAAAAAAAGAAAGAAGTAAAAAGGGAAAAAAAGACTACCCTTAATGTCTGTTTCCATCTTGCAGTGGTCTACCAAACATTCCAATCTACATTACACAATTTTGCTTTGTAACCCAAACTGTTTATAGTATTACTAAATAATGCAGAGTAAACCCGACAATCAATACTTATTTACAGTGATTCTTATGAATGGCTACAGGATATATATTCAGAAAAGCTTTTCAAACTACCTTTTACAGCGGGTGAAAATGTGAACCTGGCATGTCAGATGTTCACTAGAACATTTCTGATCCACATGTCGCTAAAGCGGTACATGAAAGCCTGCTTCTCTTTACCTTTTATTAAACATTAATAGCAGTATAGTTCAATAGATCATTATTTTAAAGCACTATTTAATTTTCTGTTTACTGGTTTTCTTAAACTTTCTGATAAATTTTTAAAAAAACACTGTAATAGTGATAAAAAGAAACTACATTGTGCTATATTTAACTATCCTTCGTACAATTCTCTGATATTAGTATATGAGCAATGATGAGTCTTCTGAGATGTAATATGAGTTGTGACTTCAACCCGCTTTACTATTATCAATAGCAGAAGTTCTGTTGATTTACCGGAGGCAGAATTTTACACATGGGAAACTTTCACTTTATGTGGAGATGAATGTAAACAATACCTAAAAAATTAGCATAAAATGTCAATGAGAGTTTTAGGTCTTATTTTCCACTGCGGTTTTTTTTTTTCATTTTGGATATGTGGACAAATCACATTTTCTAACTTTCTAAGAAAAAATCAGATACATTTCAAAAGAACTTGTAAGATTGAGTTTCCAAACTATCCAAGTCACAAAATGAGCACGTTCTGCAAGCAAGCTATGGCTATGGAACATAGGAAATAAGGACAATCTAGCTGACAGTACACTGCATGTGAATTAAGAACAGACTCAACTCCTCCTCAGGACCACGGCTTTCTAAGTGGCATTAATTCCACCTTTGTCAATGTCCTACACTCGGCTCCCCAGCTGCTAACACAGAGAATATTCCTCTGTCTTAAATGGCAGATACAACTCCACCGAACACTCACTGGTTATTGGACCTCTGTGGGTAGAAAGTCAAAAGAACTGAGCACACAGGACAGTGAAGTGGGCTTTGAAAACCTTTTTGGCCTGCTTAGTCAGAACTAGAAAATTGTGTCCCATCTGTCTACAGTGAAAGAACGTTCCCTTGCATGTTACTCACAGAAAAGGTGTGGGATGTCTTCTACTGTATTGTTTTATTCTGTCACTACAGAACAACGGCACAGAATTTAGAAAGGCATGGAGAAGTTATCATTCTTAACATAGCTTGAATACACAATTACTGGAGAAATAAAAATTGGGAGTTGCTTCGGTGGAGAACTTGTAGTACTTATTCATTATAAATGCATCCAAATGGTACAATATTTATCATAGTAATATATAGTATATTCATTTATTAATTTCATTTTCGTTACATGGAATTAGAATGGTCAGCCATTCTAACTTCTGCCCCAGTGGAATTTATGCCATTTAAAAAGTTCAGTGTTTACCACAGAACTGGATTATGTTCTCTAAGGAAGTATCTCATCCTGAATGTAAATATTTCTAATGGCAGATAAATGATTTTTCATAAAATGTTACAATAATTAACTTTTTAAGCATTAAAATCTGTTCTTTGTTTCTGAAATTGTGGAGTTTCAATGTCCATTTAATCTTCTGATAACTTTTGCTAGTGAGAGGTGCCCATTGTTATCAGATTTTCCTCTCTGAATTTAAAGTAGTTTGTAATCAGGTTGTCCTTTAATATTTCCTCTGATAAAACAAACAGGAAAAGAACCTAGTCTTTTCATAACACCAGTCGTTTCAACATTCTAGTGGCTCTTTTCTAATCATGTTTCAAATTTTACCATCATTCTTGAAGTGCAAATGCAGGAAACAAAACCCTGTTTCAGCATCAGACAAGACTGTCTAGTGGAGGGTGTCCCTGCCCATGGCAGGGGGCTAGGAACTAGATGATCTTTGAGGTCCCTTCAAACCCAAACCATTCTATGATTATATGTTTCTATGAAGACGGCTAACCAGACAAGCAAGATAACTTGAGAACCCAAATATATCCTTCAGCCACAACTCTTATCTTTTGATCTCAACTTCAGTTCATTAGATCACACGAGTTTTTTGGACACATTGCTTTTTGTAGTAAAACTTCCATTACCTTCTCATAAGGACATGACTTCATATTTAATTATACAGAAAATAAAATTTTGCTGCAGCTAACATGCCATTATTCAGGTCTGGCAACAGCAATACCTATCCATTATTCAGTATTTTATTTTTTTCATTGTAAACACATTACAAAGAACTAATACACTTTAGCTCACCATTACATATTAAGTTGGTTTTATAAGATACATTTTTTCCATAAACCTAAATGGCTTGGCATTCTTACAAATTCCCCTTTAATAAAAGGGTCCTATATCAGTTATCCCATTATTTCCAATGGGATCACTGTTATGGGGACAAGTGTATCATTATCCAGACCAACACTGATTTACTGGTTTTGAACACGTGTTTCCTCTAGTATTCTAGAATTTCCAAATCATCTCAAAACTTTTTGAAAACTGAAGATTGATGATTAGGACAGTGGGTCACCTAGCTCCTAAAAAGTTAAATTCAAACTCTCACACTGCTTAAATTAGCCAGGATTTAGCACATTCAACATATTGATCAGTTGCTGATGGAACAGAAGTACAGTCATCACTTACAGACAAATAGGTCTTCCAGCACAAATATGTTTTAAGCAGACTAAAAATATTTAAATTGTTCTACCCTTTTTCCTGTCCCCTGTAAATATGGAGTCCTGACTTGTAATAGATCAATACCAATTTTCTAATGATTTCTTTCCTTACCACATTTTAAAATGTCATCTTACTGTTATTAATGAAGCTACTTTTTAGTAGCTTAAGTAGATTTTTAGTTACTTTTTTCTTTTTTTCTTTTTTTTCTTTTAGCCAGATATTACAGTTCCCAGCATCTGGTTACATCCACTGTTTTCCCATTCATTTCAAACTCGGATTTTTCTGGGTTTTTAAATTGTCTTCTAGCTAAATCAAACATTGCCTTCACTTTTATTATAGCCTTTGGAAAATAAAAAAAAATGTTCTTAAACCCTTTCAAGTTATGATTCATACTTTTTGATTCAAATATTTTCTCCCTTTTGATACAGTTCATATTTGCTTAAATGGCAAATACAGTGGACTGAACTCATATTCACCAATAGAGGTATGACCACTGGATGATAAATAAGCACTGATTTCTAATTCTGTAAACAACCTTTCTTTATCTTTCAAGATGGCGTATAATATTTAATTTCCTTATATGGGGTTCAACAATATTTTATTTAAGGGACCTGATATCTAAAATTTTCAGAGATTTTAAGAAAGTTCTGGAATGGAAGCATGGAACCTCTAGGATATTTCATTCATAGTTCCCCAATTTAGGAGGTTTTTGTTCTTACATAGAACAGATATCCAGTAAAAAAGGGAATGATCCTACTCTCTTATGTGATGGATGGTCTGAAAAAAACACAAGGAAATCTGCTTTTTGTTTGTTATGTGTTAAAACACTGATCACTGGCTTCACATGCACTCATATCCTAGCAATAACACAAACGCTATAGAGCTATATACATCTGCATGTATCAAGGCATCCATCTGATAGCAAATAGTATATTTAAGGCTGTAAAATGTTTAAAAATTAGGTCTTTTCATATTAAATTCATTTAAGTTTCTATTCCTTGGACTTTTGCTGTTGGCTATAATAGAAAAAGGATCAAGTCCTTTACTGTGTGTCTATATACAGTCTATTGACCTTGGTTTCCATTATTTCAGAATAGTCTTCTCATTAAAAATATTTTTTAAAAAATGAGGACAAAATCAATGAAAACTGAGGGTAGTTTAAAAAACATTCAGGTAATACTCAAAGTGACTACACAGAGTAGGCAGTATCTCTGTAATTCCTTGATGGTCAGTGAAGGTCACAAGACTATGTGATCTGAAAGATTGCTTCAGCAGAAACTCTTTGAAGCTACAGCACATTTAACTTTAGATTTAGATTTTTCTTCATAAAAATATTCTAATTACAAAGGCTCGGGAATGCATGTGAACCATTTAACAATGCAAATTTTCAAACAAAATAAAACTTTAATTAATGCCAGAAGCTTAATTTTGACTCATCTGTGATTAAGTTGTTGCTAATGTATAACTCACAGAACTTCAATCCCCTTTGCAAGTACTGGCTCTGAAAAAAACAATATGTTCTCTTAATGCTAAAAAAAGACAAAATATATTAAACAAAACAGCTCTACTATTTATATGAATCCTTGAGTTGTCACAGTCCACATCATCACCTGACAATAGCTTGTATCATGCAGAACACAGTTATTGTTGGATTCCGAGTTCCATCTCAGTAAGGAGACCAGAGGCAGACCAAATAACAAAGAATGTATGGTCATCTACTCTTTGAGGTAGCATCTCTACTATGAGTTGGTAAAGTTGCTGAAGAAAAGTTTTTAACAGTTCTGTTTGTGCTGTGCTAAAAGATGTTCTAAATAAGCACAACATTTCATACTTGCTTTTTTTTTTCCAAAGATCTGAAAGTTCAATTTGTACTTCATGGTGAAAAATTATCTTCTGTTAGTTGTTTCTTTTTCTGTATCAAAAAATAACCAAATTCATTTCAGAAATCATGCATGATGGAGAGCATGGCATGTGGTATGCATTCATTCCTTTCTTCGTGCACATTGTACCCTTGTAAAGAACCAGTATTTAAATGAAACAAAGCTGCTTATTTCGTGTTCGTGGTCATCGTCTTTCTGAAGCCAAACGGAATTTTCCCACATTCAGCTTTGCTTTCCATTTTTTTCCCATCTCAAAGCTACCAATAAATATTACAAGAAATACACACATTTTACTGGGATTTTTTCCAACAAAATTAAAAATACTCCTTTTACTCCATACTGTCATAAAAGATATCTCTGAAACTTTTGTATAAGATAGCTCATACAAAAAGCAGTAACAGCCCACAAAACACATATTCAACAATGTTGAAATACACTACCAAAAAAAAGGCAACAAAAAATTACCAATTTCATATAAAGTTTATTTATAACAAAATTAAAAACAAGTCATATGTCACTCACTGACAGCTTTTAAGTCTACTATGAAGCTGGAAAAGCTCATTCTGCTGCACTCAAAGATGTCTTTTTTATTATTTGAAATGTACTGTCATGTATTTTAACACTAAATCTTGTTTTCATAGAATACCATAGTGTTTTATATTGAAAATCAACTTATTTGTGTATTACCATTAAGAACATTTTAAATGACATCATAATAATTAGATATATTATGTCTTCATTTTTCTTTGCATTATATTTTCCAGCTACTGGTTTCAGAAAATTACCGTTAGTTTTGTTCTTCTCTTCATGAGGAGCATATAGTAATTTGCAAAATCAAGCAAGGATGAAAACGTGATTGCAATATAGGGAATTTTTCTAATGAAATATTATTACTGCATTATAAATTATTGATAGAATGCTTCTGGAACTCTTTTCTGATGTGCTCATCATTTTTAGGGAAAAATTCCATTACAGATACAGCTATTCTGAGAGTATGTTTGGCTTCAGATGCACATTTTCTAACAGCACTATTAAAATATAGTAAATATAATAGATTTTTAAGGCCCATTCCAGAGTCCATACCGATGAAAACATTGCACTGAATTCAACTGCAGAATTGCCTAACCGAGAAATAGAATTTACTCCTTTGTCTCAGTGCTTTTATGGTACAATAGAGGTTTTACATACTCGTATTGAACGGATACTTGGAAAGTATTTCCATGTTACCATCACATCTTGTATCGCAGCAATTTTACACTTGCACCACCTTCACTGTGCCTAACAGATAATGTTACTGTGAATTGCTGTTTTAATGTGAAGTTCTAACACTTCACTGACTGCAATCCAAGTGTTTATCTTTCAACTGAAATCAATGACCAAGTGTGTCAAATGATTTCTAGAAAGTTAAAACAGGTAAACAAAGTCCTTGAAAAATCAGTAGGTATCATACCTATTTGTTAAGCTCAACATGTACCTTAATACAACCATGGAACAGAGAACTTACTGATAAATTTTAATCCTAAATTTCTAAGCAGCAACAACATTTTCCTTTGTATCAGGCAGGTACGTAAGGCATTTTGTGTTGAACAATTTACAAAACAGTAAAGCCAAAACCGTATTTTACTCAAGAACTTTATCTCAGTACTTATCCATCGATATCCTGGACTCCAAAGGATCATAAATAAAATAGTTCATTAAAATTCAAAGTGAAGCATAACACATCTACGAAAATAATGATATTAAATAACATTGGAATCTAGTTTAAGAAATTTCTCTTGGCTTTCAGTTGTTTTTTCCTACCTGGCCCATCCCAGTCTTCCGTCTCCACAGCAAGCTGCCCTGGTTTCTCTGACCTTGCATCGCCATCAGATTCTGCTGTCTCTTGGATGCCTTCTTCATTGCCTGAAAAACAATCAAAGAATTACAGTATTGACGTATCTCAGTAGTGACTTTTAGGCAGAGCTTCTGTAACATCCAAACAACTGCTTACATGCGTAAGTGAAAATATATGCATGTCTATAAACAGAGAGAAAATTGGAAAAAAAAACGTTATTAGACACATAAATTTCTCTGAGTTCCCAGTGATTCAAACAAGCCCTCGGAATCCAGTCCTTCCAGTTCTGTGGAGAGACAGATCTTGGAAAACTATGTTCCCTCCATATGCTTAAAAACCAGAATTATGAGAGAAAGACATCAGCTTGTTACTCCCCAGGTACATACACTTTCAGTTACATGTTTTCTTGGATTGACACCTAATTGCTTCTTACACACTGCGGATTAATGACACTCAAAATATATAAAAAAAACACAGCCCACTAAACAGTCTGGCTTTTCAGGCAACTAGTGGAGACCTACTCCGTGATATTTCAGCATTTAAGGAATTTGCCTTTAAAGGTCACAGTCTACCAGCAAGTCTCTGTGATAATTTTCTCCCTATCAAGCTTTATCTGAAGAAATGCAACTTTTCTGAAGAATTTTAGAATTTTCACCATCCAGAAGTACCTTTAGAAGTACTTTACTGCATTTGTAGATTTATATTTTTAACTAATCAATCCGAGGAACTCCTGCATAGGAAGACACTATGAAGAACAGAAAAAATCAAATCTACACAATCAACTACATCAGTCAAACAGGACAGAATGATGGTTTAAATTTTTTTAGCAATCTTGAAGACAATGTTTTAAAAAAACTGTGTCCCACAGAGAAGGGGCAACACTAAAAAACAAATGCTGTGTATTTCAGAATCTCGAAATCAGACTATTTGTTGATTTGACAACAGGACAGCAGGATGGAGCAAAAAGCACAGCAATTAAACAGTAACTTAATTTTTTTTTCCCCACTCACGATAACAAAAGCTTTTATTAGCAACATAGGTAAAGAAATGTGATTACAACAAACCATGCCAGATCCTCATACGTTATCACTGGAGCTATATTTATACCAGATAAGATTGTGACCCAGAGTTTTCAAGTACATGATTATATACAAACAGTATAAACTATTAACTTCATGTGTATACATAACATCTTGTAATAACACATTCTTCCTTACATTCATAAAACCATTTTTCAAATCCTAAGTATAAAAGCCTGGTAAACTATGTCTCTCACACACACAATACCATATTCACTCCAGACTTTGATAATAAAAATATAGTTCAATGTATTTGTAACACTAAAAATATATTCCCATGTATTCACAGGCACTTAAAGCCAAAAGACATCACAAATATCTAGTACAATTTTTCTGTTAAACACACCATATCATTTTATCCAGGCATATGAAGTTCACATTCTTCAGTTCAATCTGAAGTTACCTTTCACAAGACAGTCCTAAATACGCACGTGCTGAAAAAGCTATCAAGTTTCTTGTAAGTACTTTTAGCAATCTGTTTTTTAACCAACTACCCTATTTCAAATTAGCATTTGTATAGCTATTTTGTAGTAACCGAACAGAGCTCGGGGGTTTTTGGGTGCACTGAAGAACCTATCAGGTATTTTTACCTTCATATTTCTGCCTTCATAGCTGCTTACAGCTGCAACAAATTGTTGATTATTGGACAGACACAAAGGAGAATTTTCCATGATTCAAACCTGGTAAGATCAACTCCAGTTTTCTCCAAAATGTTGGAAAGTCCTTCACAGCAAGGGCAATTCTGATTAAGTCTCTAACTCAAACTGTATAATCACCATAGAAAGCTCTTAAATTGTTCTTTGCATGGAATTTTTCTACTAAAGAAAATGTTTTTCTTTCACTGTATACAATTGATATCTATAGACTAAATCAGAACAATAACAGTTTGAAAAAATAAATAATAAAATTCTTTTAGATAGAGCCCAAGCATGGAAAATTTTAGCTCTGAAATATACAACTTTTTCCAGGTTATAATATATGCAAACCTGGCATTGGCATGCAAATTTGAGCATTCTTTCAATCAATGCAACCAACCAGAACATCAAACAAATAAAACTATTAGAATTGAAAGAGGAGGAGAAACTTATGTGAAAAGATTGGTTTGAAGGGCAAAAAAAGGAAAGAATTACAGCTAAGGTATACAACCTACAGCATGCAGTAATTATTTGGCAGATCTGAAAGATCTGAAAATGTATGTTAGTAGATGGCTTAACTTTTCATTAATTTGCTTTTTTGGTGTTTCATGAAATACGGTGTTATGAGTTTTTAATAATCAAGTTTTCATGAATTAATGCATGTCTTGTGCAAATAGAGTAGAACAAAATGTGTAGAATTTACATCAAGGAAAATTTTGTTTTGCATCTAGAAGTATTTTTAATTATTTTCATTGATATTTTCTGTTATTCACCAACTACCAAGTCCATGCATTACACACCTGAAATACCACAATACTGGTTTCTCCACACTACTTTCCCACTCTACTCTCCCTCCATACTGAAGCAATCTGCCTGTGAAACGAACACACGATACATCACTGTGGACTTCAGAATCCATCAGTGAAGCAAGTCTGTCCCATGCTCAGCTGAGCGTCAAGGTCAGACGAAAATGGACAACCAAGTCAATCCCTTTGATGCTGGGGACACTGCAATATTAAGAAGACAAAAGGCTTAGCACAAGAGTGGATAACAAAACACACCTCTCAAGCTTTTTTCTTTCTTTCCCCTTACTTAATGTTTCTTTAGCAGCTAACATTTGTTTAGCACAAAGGAGTTTATTTCCTTACAGAATTTATTTTCTTTCCATTGTTTACTCTTTTTGTTCATTCACTGACTATTTTCCAGTCTCAATAAGACTATTTTTTTACATTTATTTTAAAACTGATTACATTTCTCTTCAATTTACAGGTGTAGACATATAATTGGATCCAGGATGTTATTCTTTCCTTTCTTCCAAGTCAAATCAAGTACTTTTTGCCTTATGTACACCATTCACTTTGCTACTAGCCTGTTGATTCCTTTCTAATCCCATTGTTTTGGTTTCTTCTCATGCTTATTTCTTCACTTTACTCCTCAATTACATTTTGTATTTAAGTTAAAGGAGAAATAACTTTTTACCATCAACACCAAAGAGTGGTATCAAAGTACTATCAATGATCAATGCTCTAAAATAAAGCGTTATAAAAATTTCCGTTTCGGTTTTTCCTTCTGACAACCAAGATCGGTAAGTGAATTCTGTCCTTTAAAAGGACACTATTGCCTGGAAAAAAACCTCATATGAGCAAGAATCTATAATATCATGTAGTATTTAGTGATGACTCAAGTAAGCCTACTGGACTTCCAGCTATTTCTCTGTATTTGGTATAAAAGCTGCACTTTGGGCAGAATTCACCTCCTTTAACCTTAAATGTCTGAAACTTAAGCTAGTCCAGACTACTTCTGTAGGTGCTTCTATAGACAGGGAAGAGAGAAACCTCCACAGTGACTCATCCTATTCCAGGATGCCTGAGATACAAGATCCCTCTTGGTGTCTGAGATTGTTGAAATGAATCATCCTCTGAAACACACAGCTTAGACTAGGAACCTATCTTTAGCTGGCTAAAGTTAGGTGAAACAAATCTCTGCCTTATGTTGAAGTGCTGACTACGCAAAATACTGCTTAACTAAGAGAAAAAGAAAGTCTTATTCAAACAACTTCAATACTGTAACCTGAATAGAATTTTCATCTCGACCTTACTATTTCTTACTAGCATTAACTGTTTCTGTTGCTCTTCAGAAACAGTTCAAAGGTTTTTTAGTGTGGTTTTTAATATCCTAGTGTTTATCCAACAAATGCAAGTGAACGTGCTAAAGCACTATAATTCAAGGTGGTACAGCTGGCCAGGGAATCTGAAGACTATAAGAGACATATTACCAGAAACGTGAGAGGGAGAACTCTAACATCTCTGACAACACTGACAAGTAGGAAGAGGACTTGAATATTAACAAGTAATTTCACTTTAATCTTTTTAACAAATTAAAGACTTCCCAATTTGTACTTAATCAGCTCGTACCACAAGTAGTTGTGATATTTTAAAGAAGCACATGGGTTAGCAGTTCTTCTCAACCCTGCTGGTTTAATCCACGTTGTTCCTATCAATATTAAGCTCTTACAGAAAGTCTTGTACAATATAACTATTGAACTTTCTTGACTAGGAATGTCATAGTAGCTGTTAGTCACTCTACAATACATTTTGCAATCAGCTAAATCAACAAAGTATTTTTAACAATGAGCAGTTCAGAACTGACAGATCTACTTTCTTGTTCACAACTGCTTATCACAGCACAGATATCATATACGTTTGCCAGGTGCTTCCTATAGTTAGGATACCTTCACAGAAGCCGCTCACAGAAGATAAGGTCATAAAAGAGATGAAAAATGTGGAAGCTTCATACACTCATGGTTTTATCATCAGACAAAATAGCTTTGGGTGAAGGACTGTACCAGTCACAAACAGCACACGGCAGCTTCTGTTAGAGTGAGAGGACATTAAAAGTTTGAAATTCAGTTTGCGTTCATTCTTTCTGGCAGCATAAATGTGAACTTAAGTTTTTAACATCCTAATACAGCTGTTCAGAGTGAAACATCACTTCTCGCTTATAATGCATCAACTCAGAAATAAATTGTTACGAAGTCCATAGCATTGTGTCCTGCCAAAAGAGAAAACAGACATGATGGAGGGACCTGGGGAGTCCCTCGCTGTAGGCTTTAATTCAGCAAGGTACATCATAACTTTACGTACGTTACCAGGCCAGTGTGCCTAGTCATGAAGGGGCAGGCTTTTCTGGGGACGTGGGGGAAGGGACAACCTACAGCAGCAGTAATTCCAGATCTAACCAAAGAAGGATTCTGAGACTGTACATATGAACCAGGTGCCAGAGCTTCAGGACTATAAATTAGCATTCAAAACTTGTCCATTGTTATTTGCTTTATCACAACACCTACGACCAGTAACACAGCACACAAACACTGATAAACTTGCTCTTGAATCCTAAGAAACACACTGTAAGCTGAGAATCATTGCCAGGAACCTCTCTTCAGAAGCAACACTCTTGTAACTTTGAGATAAACCATATACAACTTAAAGTACAAATGCAATGTACTTCATTCATTCAATGCAACTTACTTTTTGGCAGCACACACTATTCTTAAGAATACCAATGGCATCGAACAGGACTTAACAGTGATTCCTGTGGATTAAAACTTTTTAAAGGATTCTATGTATATATTTAACAAGTAGAAGTCTCTAGTTTTAATGAAAATGCAAGTTTTCAGCAGGTATAACACATTCTGGGTATAAAATACGTGAAAATAATGGAAAAAATCTTTAAATAAGCTCTTATGATGGAAATAGAACTCTGAGAATAAAGATATTAAACAAATTGGGAGGAATGTTTCCATATTTTGCCATATTTGGAATCTAGACAGGTAAAAAGCTACAGTGACTACAGGGCCATGCAAATGGATTTATTCTACAATCCTTGCAAGGACAGAGAGACAGAGATCTGGTGCTACCACTTCCCTGTTATCACTTCATCTGATGTATATCAGAAATAATTTCAGTAAAGCCCACCAAAGACAACTGAGACACCCTACTCTACAAATAAAGTAAGTCTGAGTAAAATCTGGCCCTCAGATGATTGATTTGCTAACGTACCTGAAAGAAACCAGCACTTGTACATGTTAATCCACTGCATTTTATTTCAGATTATATTAATCGTCTCAGCACTTTGCTTCTTTGCAAGCAATTATTGTTTTCTGTCATGCTGATTAACAATCATAATTTCTCCTGGGATAAATCTCATTTGAAAGAACTGTATGTTTCTAGTTGCCCTAAGCACACTTAAAATTATTTATCTGGCCAATGTCAGAAATAATGCACTTTCTCCTATCCTAACTTCTAGAAAAGGTCTGTGAATATCCATGTGCCTGGTCAGTACCTACATGTGTGCAAGCCGTTAACTCTCCAACATAATGGTACAGAAACTATTTCGGTTCATATTAAAATAATAGTTTTGTTTAACAAAATGACATCTTGACACAATGACATTTCAGCACAGTGATCATGTTAAAAAACAGTGTCAATTATTTCTAACTATTTCAGCTAAGGCACTTTTCTCCTGGGATAAGACACTGCTGTGCAGCAAGTTCATCTAGACTGAGTCTGACCTTCTTCTTTCTCTAGATGTTTGATATGTTCTCATTATCGCACTGTTTGCTTTTGAAGTCCTTTCAAGACAAGGATCACTCATTCAAATGTTTTCCTGCAGAACAGTGAAAGCGTTCTCTAAATTGTATTCCAGACTTTCCTTCTATTAATGAGTTTTATATTTATATTAATTTGTAGGGAGCAACTTGTCTGCACCAGTACTACAAATGAGTATCATTCAGATACACTGGCTACCCAAAAGCTTCTATATATTTAAAGGAAAAAAGAAAAAAGTCTCGCATCTTTTCAATCTTTCTCCATTAAAACTTCAAATACAAGAACTCTATTAGACATATTCAAGTACCAACCTGGGGTTCAAACTTATGTAGCTCTAAGCACTTGATTAGAAAAGCAGCAGAAGCACATTTCAAAAGATATTTAGACGCCTCAAACAAAGACTGTTGCTTAGTATAATTTTCAAAAATGATTTAAATGGAAATCGATAATGCCTGAAATTCTAAAATACCTTGCAGTGGTACAGAGAGATGACTTCAGAGACATTCTAGCAAGTATCAAACTCTCAGTTTGAAGACTGCAAGTTCATATTTTGACTTAATTTAATAACAATTCTGTTCCTTCCCTGCTGCAGAAATACATCTCTTATGAGAATTCCTCATCCGACCAAGAAAATATCATTTAATAATGTGCAGCTGAAATCATTATCATATACACATCCCGTTTTCCTGTGATTTCCACACAGTGCACAATAATGAGTAGCACTATATATCTGTTCTTACAAAGTGAAATTTTAATTTACCTTGCGGTAAACAGTTTGATGCTCTTATTTGAAAGAATCAACACTCCAGGTGCTTCACTATCAATAGCAGCCAATTCCCAATCACTGGAGCTGTGTTTCCACATCCATGCTGTATTATACATGGTTTCAAAAACAGACTAGGCCTTCATGAGTCAAACCCAAGAAGAAGCCTTAGCAGTCATAAATTAATGCTTCTTTTTCTCCCATCCACCAGAATCTATGCAGCAATAATATTTGTCTTATCAATATTTATCCAATGATGTCATAAATGTGGCATTTGCTTCATTTATTTTTTCCGATACTTTGAGAGTCAAATTACTGCCAATATATCACTGCTGACCTATATAGTACACAGCCTGTGAGCAACTTTGTTTTTTGGATCTGGGTTGACAACAATTTTTCAGGGAGTGTCTCAGAACTCTTCAAAAGTATTCAGAATTTTTGTGTCAAGAATACCAAATTAGACCCCAAAAAAAAAAAAAAAAGGCAAAACGGACCTGCATTATAAACCAAATTAGTAATAGATGTATAGTACACATGAACTAAGAACATGTGGTGAAATTTGTCATTTGTGCATTTCATATTTTAAAGAAGATTACCCTCATTAATTTGCAATTCATAGTCTGTCAAATTTTAGCTCAAATTTAACTCAATCCAAGTTCAAGTTTTCTGACTTTCTAGAAAGGGGACTTTACACTACTTGTTGTAACCAAATAATCCCTTTCCTCATAGCTGTGATAGAATTCACAATTTCATTGTTCTTAAGAAAACCAAAATGTGCTGACTGAAAAGGCTGGAGGTGCTTTGATAAACTGCTTAAAGTTGAGTAAGCTGTTTAAGTGTTTCTCTCACTTTATAATTCTGTACAGTTAAAATAATGTTTTCTATTTGGATCTATGTATTTACTTCTTGAAACAAAGCTTGCTAAGTTTCTTTTTGAGATACAGTTTTCTGCTTGATGACAAATTAGTTTCTTGATTAAAAGAGGCTTGTCTAACTTAGGTCAAATTTTTATCCCACTAAAGTTGATTTCAGCTGGACCGAAAATATGGCGCAAGAGGTCTACATATGTGTCAGCAGCAAACAGAAAAGAGTATAGGAAAGACAATCTTGTACTTGTTATTCTGGAAGCCTTTCTGTGCTCTCAAGTGAATGGTGAAAAAAAATCACCCCAACCTTTTCAAATATCTCCTTTCTCTTCTAGCAAGAAAACAGGTGGTCCTCTGAGCTCCAACAACAGTAAAAAATGAGAAAGCATGAGAAGTAAAGCACAAGGCAAATGCTGATGTTCAGAAGAAAAAGGTCTTCCTTCATCCTGCCAGGATCCGATCTAATTCTGACATAGCACCCTTCAAAGGCTATTATCGCAGATCCCCCTTCCCTTCTTTGTCCACATTCAGCATCTGACAAAAAGTATGAAAAAGGCACTGGGTTCAGTTGTTTCATCTGAATGGAAACAGATAATGGGAACCCTCACTCTGGAGAGCTCGAGAATCCAACACAGGTTCACAAACATGCACACAAGTCAGTAAGAGGTAATTTGTATTTTTGGAAGGGGTAGCACTGTGAGTTCTCAGGCAGATTCTTATTATACTAGGAGATGAAAATACCTCATCACATATACATGCCCTCTCCTGTCTCTGCTTACCAAAGTGAATTAATGTGCCCTTCATTTACTTGGAAAGCTTACATAAAGAAAATTTAATGAATTAAAATAAATAAATAAATAAAATAAATAAATAAAGGAATATGAGCTCCAGGAGAACATAAGCATTGCCGGGGAAAGATAATGTCAGGTGCGGGGGGGTGTGGGGGGGTGTGGGGGGGTGTCTGGTGCCAAGCAAAGCCGAGGGCTGTGCAATCACCTCTATCAGTGCTCTATCAGTGTCTACACTCCAGCCAAATCCAGAGAAAACAAGGAGTCAAAGATTCAGGTCAATAAGCTTATAGGCGATTTGCACAAACAGCTCCTCCAGCAAGGTAAAAAACAAAGTCATATTGGCTTTTCTTTTTTGTTCCTTCTCTTTGAACTCCCTGGTCCAAACACACCCTGGAAATGTCAGTGTTATATGCAAGAATTTAAAGAGCTGAGCTTCTTAATCCCGTTAAGAAATAAGAACAAAGTTGCCTGTAAAGATCTCCTTATTGAGCTCAAAGTGATTATGGTATAGCTGCCTTATGCTGATCCTACTTCCACTTGCTATAGCAAAAGAAGCAGAAATTTGTCATGAAATCCATTACTGAAAAGTAAAGAAATATTATTGATTAAAAGGTTTCAAGAAAGAAAGAAAGAAAGAAAGAAAGAAAGAAAGAAAGAAAGAAAGAAAGAAAGAAAGAAAGAAAGAAAGAAAGAAAAGGTATAAAGCTACTTTTTGATCCAGAATAGAAAATAGCAGGCATATTGTTAGTCATTACATGCCTAACATGAAAGAAGTAAAGAACATTTACGGAGATGCACACAGGCATACACACACAAAGTCACACTCCAGAGGAAAAATGGACAAACAGATATCATTTTCAGGATGTTAAGAGTTTGGCTGATACTATAGATGGTTCCATGATAGCTTTGCACACAAAGTATGAAGAGAAAGATTAATGCACAGAAGAACTTAGCTTTGTATATGCTTTTTCTTATATGGAGAATCACACTGCAGCTGTTTCCCTGATTCTCGAGCCTGGCTGCACAATCAGGTCACATGGTTTCACATAAAAAATTCCAGTCTTAAGCTGGTCTGGCAGGCTAGTGACAAAATACTGTACATGGGCAGAAAACTTGGATCACATTCTGAGCTCATCTCCTCCTGCCCAAGCAGAATATGAGAACACAGCAGCAGGTGTACACTCAGTAAGCAGATGCCCGTGTATTCCCTGAGTTTTCTTGCTAACTTAGAACTGTATATGAGTTTCAGACAGCACTGGATTCCTCTCATCACCCTTTTCCCTCACCAATAAAGGTAAGCAACATATCAGAACCGCAACCACATACCAACACTCTGATTTGCTATGGGTGTACACAGCAGTTTGTGCTACAGATCCTAAAAGCATTGCATCATGAAACAACCAATGTTCATCCCACCTTACGTATCCCCCATATCTTCCTATGTCACCAACTGAAGCAGAGTTAAGAATGGGAAAGAGAAGCAATTTGCTTTCTGATCTGCCACCAGCAATGTTAAGGCCACTGAATATCCTTCCACTGAGGGCTGGTGCCAATGCTGCCTTGTGATGGAGTAACTATGTGAAACCTACAACATGAGGAACAAACACAACAGCTGTGCTACAAGCAAAGAACAGAATCTTAAAAAATTGTCCTAGTAAGCATGGTAGCAAGAAATGGATATACCTTCTTTCTCCAGTTATCAGATATGTACATTCCTCCATTTGCCTCTTTCTTCTGGAAATGGTCCCATGTTTTCCCTCTTGATTACAGTCCTTCCTCCACTACTTTCTCTTGCCTCTTTCCTTCTCTGAACACAGCTACCTAACTATCCACTAATCTCAAGTGATCCCTCTCATTGCACAAGATAACTTTTCCTTGAAAGTTAATCCCTCATTGAACACTTCTGCTAAGAAGGTCAGAAGGAACTGTAATTTGTTTAGCCAGTTCCCACCCTTATGAAGTAGACAAGGCTCCTATTCTCCTTGCTATTTACAGAGGGGAAGAAGTGTCACCTCCATATGAGTATGACTAACTTTCTAAATAACAGATGAGATTTTTTATTTTTCCTAAGAGAATTATAGAATCATAGAATCACTAAGGTTGGAAAGGACCTCCGAGATCATCAAGTCCAATCGTCAACCTAAAACCACCATGCCTACTAGGGCTAGGCAGGATGACAGCAATCAAAGACTAAAAAGCCAATGATAGACTACTTCACAGACCAAACAAACTTGATTTAGTACTTTGCTTTGTGTCCCTTCACTTCCAACTTCTTGGCATTTGTATTGTTCTACTGCTTGTGTTCCCTTCTTGTACCTTCCCCCTTGCTGTTATTAGCCCCATCATACCTCCAGTTCACTTCTTCTCTCATTGGCATCACCTCATTTTCTTATTCCTACCTATAAAAGACAAAAGTTAATCTGCATGTACTATTTCCTATCTTCCACAGTGGCTTTCAGCCATCTAGTCTATCACTCTTCTGCATGGGAGATGAGTTACTTTCTCCTTATACAGACTAGCTTTGTTAGTAGAAGAAACACTGGCGCTTACCTAATAGATCTTCCAGATCTGAATTTAATCTGAATTAATCTTAATCTGATACAGACTCTGATTCCAGACACCCACTATCTGGACACTAAAAAAAATCTTCAGCAATGGAGGTTCCAGGCTAACACAGGCTTTGTGTGGACAGCATCATCACATACCCTCTTTACCTGCAGCGCAGAAATTTGTAGTAACTAAGAATAAAAAGCAATTTTCAAAGGCCACAAACTGACAAAATGCGATGCATTATCACCAACGCTACTTCCTACCAACTTTTTTGTTTCTACTCCAAAGACTGAGACCAGTGCAGCTTTGTAGTGCAAGAACACTATTACTGTGTTGTTATTATTATTGCTGTTTCCAAAATATTTTGTTTCCCCTAATCTCACTGTCAAACTGCAAACAAATCAGACGTCTAACTGCCATCTATTCTGAGGCTTTTCTAAAATATTCATTCTGAGATGAAAAACTTCACCAAAAGGTTAAAAATTCACAGTTGCAAGCTTAAACCAATCCCTGATAAATAGTAGGTTGCTAATTTCCACTTCTGCCTTTAATATTTACATGCTTAAACACTGTTCACTTCTTCACATTTGAGTGTAAATTAAGACTAAATAGGAATAATTATTCACACGTAGCAAAGTTAATTGTGGTTTTGTGGTGTGGGAAAGTGTGTGTGTGGGGGGGGTGGGGGTAGGTGGAATTCTCCAGATTCCTCATTGTAAATGCCATTAATGAGCAAAAGAAGAAGGGAAAAATAATAGCCAAAAGTCATAATTTTGAAAACTGAGAAGTTGTAAAATGACATGTAGCTCAATCAATGTGATTAATTTGCTTCACACTTTGCAGAGGGTTTCGCCTTCGCCTTCTAATTCTGGCAACTATTCTGCTGAATCAATCTCACAAACCCAAATTAATAAGGTGGGAATGACAAGTATGGCTTTATAAAGGTTAGCTGTTCGCAATTTAGACAATAAGAGACAGCTCTCTGCTTATAATATGATCAGGCATGGTTTGACAGGAAAATATCTTCAGTCAAAAAGCCAAAGTTATCAAGTTGTGAACCTGTGCATCCTTTACTTTCATTCATCTGGATAAATTGTGAGTTCAGTAAATTTTTGCCTTCAGAACATAGTTTGGATAATTAAAAGCCTCTGTTTTCAGAATGACGCTTGGATTCACATAGCTGGGGAAGTACGAAAAACATAGCACGGGTGAAGCCTCACAAACACTCCTCCCCAACAGTAGTGCCATTTGTTGCAGGAATTTTGAGTCCTGCAGGAAGCCCCACTACTCATTTGTCCTCTTGTTCTGGATCAGCTAGGAAGAAACCCCGGGGGAGGGAAATGGGGAGCCAGGACAGATGGGTATTTATATCCAACAAAATCCCCTTACTTTCCATGCTAGCAAGAGCAGAATGCAGAGACAGTATAAAGAATTCCCAGGCCAGTTCCGATATTTTCTGGGAAAAGGAAATGTGTGACATGAGAAAACACAGATCTACACTTATTTTTCCCTCCTTTGAAGATACCTATGGTTTACAGGCTGCCAATGCTGTCAAATAGCAAAACAAAAATCAGAAAGTCAGACCCTCAAAACAGAAATTAGAACGCATTTATTTGCTCTCTAATCTATTTGGTACATATCTCATTTCCAAGATTTTATTCATGATGTCAAAAAAAATATTTTTATTAAAAAAAAAGCTTATTTCTCATGCCATCTTTGAATTTCAAAACTGAAGCATTACAAAGAAAAAAATGGTTATGAATGATTAACAGATTCAAGACAAAAATCATGAGAATATGTCTCACTTTTAGTACTTACTATATAATACCGTCACAAACCCTTCCACTAAGAAAAGGCCACAAAAGAAATTTATTTGCTTTCCAGATTAGTTTTGTCTTCTTGGGTTTTATCCTCAGAAAAACATACGTGGCCTCATGCTAACAACACTTAAGATGTGACACTGAAGAAGCAGGACATTCAAGAGAAACTGAGACATTATTAAAAAACAATACATTTCTAGTCTCCCATTCCATCCTTTTCCAGGGATATTCTCAACTTACTTCAAAGTGGGACTTTCTGTCACACTGCCTCAGCTGGAAGTAGATTAGGGGTTTTATGTGCCCCTTCATCCTCAGAAATTTCCTTTTCAACTTTTCTTCTGCAGCAGTTGCAGTGGGTAGGTTTAAAATTCTTTTATAACTACAACACACTCAGAAAAAGAACTGCTGGGGAGTCAAAAGGAATTCAGCTTGAAGAATTAGCAGATGTCCTTAATAAAACATATGCTAATCAAGATTCAGAACTAAATGTATTTCTATTTAATTCGTGATCTTGTTTAATACAATGGCCTGGATTCAGTGTTTTCCCTGAAAGATGTATTCATTAAAGGAAAGTGCCAAGATAACTTGAAATTCAACATGAAATGGCAGTATTGATTGCTATAAACAAACAAAAAAAGTCATATATTTTTCTGAATTTCACCCAAAACAGTAGTAGTATTTTCATTTGTGGCGCCTGAAAATGCAGCAAGCACCACAGAGAAAGGACTAAATCAAACATATGAACATATGAGTGGTGTATACTCTTCCATTGCTGACAGAAGGAATTCAGGAGATGCCAGGATAACAATTATGCAAATAGTGGTTTAAATAATGATATAGTAATGCCAATAACAGGAACAGTACTTTTTTCAGCTAAGGAAAATGGTGTCCAAGAGACATGTGAACAAGTGAATGCAGGGCAATTGCAGTATTCGTCTGCAGCACAGTTACAATAGCACTTAACTTCTGTTTGTAAAGCATTTCCATTCATAATCTGGTCTGTCTCACTTCACAGTAAGATTTGCAGGAGCTAAACTCTAAACTATTGACTAGACTGTTTTGATTTCTTAGGATGGCTTGCTAAGTATCGAGAACCTGTAGCACAAAAAGTAAATTATTTTTTCAAGTTCGTAAGCTGCATAGAGGACATGTAGAAAATACATTTTCATGCCTTCCCCAAGGATGACCGAAGACTCTGTGGGAAAGACTTAAATTCTGCAGTTATGACATTTGACTATTCAGATTTATTCTACTTTGTCCAAGACAGATGAAAATAATACAAAGACAGAACATCAAGTTATCATGAGTAAACGTATGTTAATATCTGGGGGGAAAAAAAAAAACCACAAAAAAACCACGAAAAGACAGAGGAATCATCAATATCCAGATGCCTGAGGGGGTTGTGGACTAACAGAAGAACATCACAACAATTCCAGCTATTTGATAGGCATGCTTACCTGCAGAAGACAAACAATAAAGCAATCAAGTGCAAAGCTAGCAGAAAGAAGGTTAAATCAATGTTCTACATAACAGTAGTGTGCTTTTTCCATCAGCTGAACGGGAAACAGCACAACCTTGCAGACTGAACACTGAGTAAGAATGAATTGGTGTGGTTTGTGCTGAAATACCTCTATCTTCAATAACTTGCAAGCAAGAAATGCATCAAAAAGGCATCTGCAACTTTAAAAGTTATCCTTTCACAAATCACTAGTTTTCTACCATGCATAATAAGTTTTATAATAAGCTCTATTTTAATCCGAGAATCTACAGACACAATCTGTTTTTCTAGCAATATTTCCTAGGCAAAGAAGCAACGAACAGACATGCTGCGTTGCTAGCTTCGGATCTGATAATAATTGACTTCTGAGGCCTGTTCTCTACAGTTAAATACGTAGAAAATAACATTCTTGGAGGAAAACATTAAAGGCAAGATGATTCACCTTCCTGAAAAGTACATCTTCCAACACATTTAAATATTCACCCCTTGCCAGACTTCACAAGTGACTCTTTTTCCTATATTTAAGGTACTATATGAATAGGATTTTTCTTACATTTTAAACCAAAGAATCTTTTTGACCAGTTGGACAGTTTGGTCAGCATTCCCTCAAGAGGTGGGCTACAGTGATTACCTTTATTACAAAAGTATTCCACTTCTTCACAGCTCAGATTTTCAGGCTCAAACTCTGCAGAAAAGCTTTCCTCCAATGGAAAGTCTTCTTTTGAGATAGTATCATTTTCCTCAGACAGGCACTCTTCTTCTTCATCCTCAATGGCATCCTCAAGGGGCCCTTTAAAAAGAATCAGGAACACTGTGGCAAAACCATCTAACAGGACAATGTGAAATAAAACCTTAGTGCACTTATAACCGGAGGTCTTTAGCTAGTTCTTCCTTCCACAGCTGTGTTCAGCATTTATTAGAATTGGACAAATAATATTTTATGGAAATTGAAAGTGACTGTTTTCCTGATGACTTCAAATCAGAATACACAAAGTGTTATTAATAATATGTATTAATAATACCCGTACATGAGGGTTTTTTCATTCTTCATCGGGCTCTAGTATTAGACAGTTTTAACAATGGAAATCAAACCTATATTTGTAAAACCACACAAACAGTGAAGAGATTTCTCTTGTTTGTTAGTCATTGTTTTTTGATGCTGAATTACTGTACTTAATAGGTTCCCCTCACAGGCTTCATTTTTCGAGTTAACAGGACTGACAACAGTGAATTACTACAAAGGGAGTGACAGTACAAACTGCAGTTTATTCTGCTCTTTCGCTGCCACCAGCACCTGACGGTGGTTAAGAAGAGTTTCACATTATCCGTGATCATTCCTTTGCTGGACTCTTTAATAGACTTCCAGTCAAAGGACGGGACTTGGACAGACTATCACTTCATTTCACAGAAGCCAAACAACCACCGTGGTAAACTACTAGCTGAGGGCTACGGAAACACAAGCCAGTTACAGAAGCAGGGCACGAGTCTGAATTTGAAATGGCAGCCTGAGGTCTTTGATTCTTCCTCTAGCTACCAAGACATACTATTGCTACAGATCCTCTTGAAGAGTCAGTGTCTGACAGATCTATAATACATAGCACCCAGGTTACCAGTTGGAATGTGCTCAAAAATGAAAATTTCTTCTTTCCTATATACACGCACTTCACAATCATTAGTTAATCACAACTGTTTGCTAAAGACATCTCCTGCGCAGGTGTAGAATTTTACCCCAGAGTTAAATAGAGATTTGAAATAACTGAATATATTTTAATTTAACTAAGATTTTATTAAATGTCAGTATATTTCAAAATCCATCTTAAGACTGGATTTCAAAAGAGAGATTTCATTACACATGGTTGAGACTTGAAAAAAATTACATATTTCACTCTCCAATGAAAGCACAGCCTCATTTATAATTGACCGAGTATTTCTTCCTCAAAATGAAAGCTAGCTAGCTAATGAAAAAAAATGTAATTTGTATTTATAGGATAGTTTTCCAGTATTAAATACACTACTGCTATATAATCTATCATGCTGAGATACAATACATAAATGATTCTGTTGCATTCAATGAAAAGGAACGGATACATTTTTAAAACAAATCAAATATTGACTACACTCTAATTTTATGTAATTTATTATGAACCAGTGACTACCTACATTTATTAAAACAGCAAAATTCACTTTAGGCTAGGTTGTGTAATTCTTGCTTCAGAGGAATATGATGGTTACTTTTTATTGAAATTGATTGAGATTCCCAGCTGGGATTCCATAAATTAGTACAGCTTACTATCTTTCATGGAAATACGACTATTTGTGCCAGCTGAGAATCTGACCAAATGAACCCACTTTTGTGGACACACACTCACCAACACTAGCTGTCATTCACCAATATATCTTCTAAAATAAGGGGCTATTACTATGGCTGAAGAAATAAAGATTCTATCAAAGTATCCATTACTGTTAATTGCACTTTCTAGCCATGTTGGGAAAAAAATCCAGCAACTGCATATGCACAGGGAGCGAAGAGTGGGTATGGCACCGTACGGGAGGGAGAACAAAGCACTCGCACACACTGGAGCAGTGCCCCGCAGCTACACCCGGGCACTGTGGGCGCCTTTCCTGTGTCCGCTTTCATGGCAGAAATGAAAGTACAAGGGGTTCTGAACAAACTGTTAAAAAATACCTTTCAGATGTCATTATATTATTAATATGTGACATTGTCTGTAAAGCCATTTATTGGCGTGTACTCCTGGTAACATCTGGATATATAAACTAGGAAGGAAAATAACAATGAAACAAAAAATCTGCTATTTTAGGGAAATGTAAATTTCTGCCATGCATAAAGATGGATAAATGTCATGTTTTGCATCATTTCAGAAGCAGCCACACGCCTTTAAAAATTTTACAAATATTTTAAGTTTGTGGAAAAAAAAATATGCAAATTTCAGCCAAAGCCAATTTTCTGCCGAATGAATGGCTCTTTGGCATTTGACTTTTTCAGTAAGTGTCTTGCAAAATACAGCAAAAGCAACATGCCTGCAAGTAATCCAACTGGCATGAATACATGACATTTAGGTCTGTTTCTAGATGCTAAACCAGTTTGTTTGATTAGGTCAACAGTATGCAATGAGCAAGCTAATAATCACCATACGTTAATTAAGAAAAGAATGGAAGTGCAGTCGGTACCCTTTCATTTGCAGCAGTCATGGAAACACACACCTTATGATTTCCATTGACACGGTTTCCAAGAAGGCAGAAGGAAAACAATGTGTGCACCAGCTCCACAGCACAGGTCCAAACCCCTGTCGTTTTGTGGGTTGGGACGGTATTTTTTAAACAAATCTCAGGCTAAAAAAAAATTCTTGACAAATCCTTCCATAGATACGTACTACGTCCGAATGGGTATGTAAGATTTCCTAAAGTTACACATGCACCCATTTGAAAACATAAATGTAACTGTTGTCAGATGCAAACAAGATCAGAGGTATGCATGCACCTACACCGGGTTTTGCTTTGTGTATGCCAACCCTCATACAAAACCCAGTGGCGTTGATCCCGTCGCATATGGGCAATCATCAGAGCTTTACGTAAGAATTCACGTCAGGGGCTGACTTCAAACGCTGTACTCCAAAGAACAGCATGACTTTTGTTGAAATTGAGAGATCGGTGCACAATTTTTCTAGGTTTCAGGCTGCTGCCTGCTGTCTAATTCAACCATCTACAACCTGATCCTTGGGACAAAATCTGTCTTATCCCTGTTGAGTCATCTTTTATTTTTTAAGTGTTCAAATACATTCAGCTCATGCCCAGAGCTATAAACTGTTAACTTTAATTTAAGTGACAACTTTAACTAAAGAGTAGGGCATTGCTCAACATGAGTGAGACGAGCCCACAAGAATAACAGCAAAATTAAGTATTTCTCAGTTGCTAGTTCCATGTGAAGTGAAATACCAACACCTGATTTCTGCGGCTATTTTTAATTATCACTCAAACATAGAATGGGTTAAAGAAAACAGTGAGATCAAAAGCCACTTATTAGTAAGTATAAGCAGATTAAATTCTCTATTCTTAACCACTCTGTCTAATTACTTGGACATAAACAGACAATGAATAAAAATAAATTTTCAGAATCTCACAGTAAAGATTGTATGGAATTACATATTCTTGACTAATGTAAACACATAAACTCTGCAGGTTTATGTTTGCTTAATTTGGCCACGTGCTTCCAACAATCTCTTCTTGGTATCAGTAAATCATGTCAGCTAGAGAACTAACAACTTATCTGGTTCAGAAACGTATAGGTCAGTTTTCAAAGTTTACTACCTCCTCTGTCTAGGGAACAACCTACACAGCACCTACTCAACTTCTTTTCTGAAACACTTACAAACACAGAGTCATATAGACAAAAAGAAATAAGTCTTTAAAAAACAACAGTTTCTTTCAACTGTTTTCTCTGATAGTGCCTTTTTGTTCCCGGCAGTTATTATGTTGATATATTACCTTCGACAGTCCAAATACAGCCTAATCAGTTACTTTAGTACTACACCTTACCTTCTGCATTTCTTTTAGATTTTTTATTCAATTTAATAGTATTACACTCATTACTTAGACCAACCGTGCTATTAAGCACCTACGGCACAACATGTACTATGTCTGCTTTTATTTCAGCTGAAACAGAGTCAAGGTTCCATTGCTGTTCTGATGAAAAATGCTTTTCAATAACTGCTGATTAAGTATGACATTACAACCAACAACTGCCATAATGACACAGCAACGCAAATCCAAATAATTCCTACTCCTGAAATTCATCTGAGTGTCACAGTGATCTGACAGTAAACACCTCTGAGGTACGATTAGACTCTTAAATAAAATGGTGAAATTTCAAACTGAAATGGTTTAAGAATTTAGTTGAATAGTTAATTCCAGAGAGATAGCCTAGATGTTTGTCTTCTCATTTCAGCAATTCTTCTCCTGTTAGCACTTTGTAAAAGAAAGCGATGTAATCTAAGGAGAGGTGATTCTGAAATGCTTCAGATTAGGTACACAATAAACAGTCAATAATTCCCAAATGCATTAGGTAAAAACTCGATTTATAACCTTAAATGGGGGTACTGAAGGGAAATGAAGTCTCCATTGCTTCATTTTAGATTTCACATGATGTCCTGAAAAAAATATTTCCTTTATAAAACAAGCAAATACTTGTCTTGTACACAACACAAGATATTTTGAAGGCTTTAGTGGTTTACTTATTCACTTGGTACTTACTCTGTTGCATGAATATCTACTGATACGTACATCAGTACTGAATCTCACATATATTTTCAAATAACACAGATAAATAAGAGGCAGTAGAAAACAGTATAATTAGTGACAGCAACGAAGGAGTCAATGTAGCAGAAATCCATATGGCTTAGTGGACACAGTAGCCCACTTCAAAAAATCACCGCATATAATTTGATACAAATAACAATATCTACTGAGGAGAAGCTGACGAGTGAGCTGCATGTGCCTTCATGGAGAAAATTACTTCTGATTGAGGCCACTTGGCAGTGCAGTGTGGGGAAATCTGAACTGTGCTCCCTAATTTGTACCAGATTTACAGACACTCAAGCACATATTTTGTAGCACTATTAATGTATTACATGCTAAAAAAAAGAAATCTTTCTCAGTCATATACTTCAATATAAATTCAAACATACAGATACAAACAGAAAGAGACAGGTAGCTGAGTGGCAATCTTTACACAATGAGTGACAGATGCTACCTCAACACTTGAAAGGATAGGCCATGTTCAGCAAAACAAAACCAACACTGTAAGAATTTTAATAATTTGGAAAAATGTGAAAATGAACCACCCAAAAAGGGTTTACATTCACTTAACAACCTGTTTGCCACAACAAATAGTCCTCTGAACACAAATTTGAGCATCGGACCCCTTCAGCATGTTAGTCCTGATACAGCAATGCATGACTCCAGTTTTATGGTACTATAACTGTAATGAAATAATTGAAATTCAATAACATTAAACTGGGTAAGTTCCGTAATCATTTCTCATAGCCAAATTCATCAGACTTCTCCCTAAATGAAACCACTTAAACGCAAGCTCAAATTAAGCACATGCTTATATGCTTTCCTGTCCAGCACTTTGCGCTTAAAATGCATGTATCCTACAGTGGGAAGTATCATTGAAATAATTATCTCATGAAAATGTTAAGTGGTTAGCTTTCTTCCCACCTACCAATATTCTCTTACATCCCCAGAGCAGCAACATAAATCAGTGCTCTTAACAAATTAAGAATGCTTCAAGAAAGCCTACAATACTTGACAGTGAGTGGCTGGGGAGAGGTTAATGAGTATAATTAGTAGTAGTAGCATTAAATAATAACAACTCCGATAAATCAGAGAGGCCTGAAATTCACTGGATCAACATCCTGCATTTCGCATGTTCTGTGTGATCCATCCAGCATTTCCTAGGAAAACATGCTGTCACACACAGATTATCCGTAGCTTATAGTAAAACCCAGGTATGTGATGTGCTTCGATTACAGAGGGAGAAGCTTCAGAAAAATCAATCCATTTCTCTCCTGTTTCAATAAGAACATTTTCTTCTGAATACAAACAATTACCTAAGAAAACCAGCAGGCAAACACTTCGTATCGATTCACATGTGGAAGACATATAGGGAACTTTTTTCCTAAAAATTCAGTCAGGACCATTAAAAATATAAAACAGGGTTCAAGTTGTTTCAGTTTAAATATGGTGGTGGGGGGGGGGGTGAAGACACCACACGGTAGTTCAGAGTCTGCTTCCTCCTGGGAAGATTTCTATACAAGACTTCTGAGCTACTTCTTCAGCCTTTCAGTTAACTGAAAGCAGTGGTTGTTTCCAACCGCTATGCTTTTACAGCAGCCTGGAGACAAGTTTAACATCGATCTGAACAATCCCAACAGATTCCAGCTTCTCTTTCTTTTGGGGAAGAAAGTTTTACAAGACACTACTAAAAATATACTCCCAAGTTCCTTGCTTTGCTGCCTTTCTCTTGGGTTTTGTAAAATTATTATTTTTTTAAGTGTCCAGGCTAAAATATGTCAGACCTATATGTTCAACCAGGGTGAAGATATTGACTGACAAAATACGGGAGATGAATATATGCTGTAGCAATCAGAATAAATTTTCATTTTCTATCAAGCACTAGGACTGCCAGATACTGTTCAATTACCAAGACTTTCAATATTCCCCTGAGTAGGAGAACTAGAGGTATCTAGATGAATCACAGAATGGAAGTACATAACAAGTCTGCAGCTAACGTCATAGATGACAATAAAGGGAAACGGTAATAAAAGGTTTCCTACTGAACTATTTGGTCCCTCACCTCAGTCACCTGACCCCATGACTGTTCACACTGCTTCTCTCTCTTGGCATTTAGTTAATAGTGATCCAAATTTTCAGCTTTCATCATAAGACATACTGCCTCTCCCTTCTTCCCTGTGAGAACTGAAAATATTTTAACTGCGTAATTTCATGGGAATTCAGAGAAAAAGCCAAGCGAGGTGCCTAAATACTCTTCTGTTTGATGGTAGATGCAATATGTAATCTTGGCAAACTGATCACTGCAGGAATAGCTTAAAAAATAAGCATTCTGTTGACAGTAGGTGACTGAAGTGCAAACTGGGAAATCAGTTTAGGAAAAAAACCTATACTTAAGAAGGTAATACTTGTCAAACAAACCACTCCCACTTTTAAGGAAATCCGTTCCTCTTCAGTCCATTGGGTTTTCTATTTAGCTTACCTAAATTATTTCTGCAATTCCTGTTACATTTTTATAGCTCTACTCAAGAGACACAACGCTACCTGTGCACGCTGAACGCCTCCAGTCTGTTAGGTAAATTGGGTGAACTTGAAAAGTTTTGTCCAGATTGGAAGACTCTGGCCAGTTTCTGCGTGACTCCTTACATCTTCTTGTGGGCACCTGAGCACCTGAACCACTTCTCACTTTCAGACTGGGAGAAATTTTATGACCATGATTTAACGACCAACTTAATAGAAAAAGGAATGGAAAAGAGCTGCTCTTTGGACACCATAAATCCACACCAACCTGATGTAATTGAGCTTAACAGCAAGAATAAAGTATAAAAGTATATTTCTGTAGCCAAAAAAAAAAAAAAAAAAGAGGAGTTATTTTTAACATGTAAGTTCTTCCTGCAGCCACTCACTTTTAACATAAGTTGCATCAGGGGATCTGGTAGGAAGGAAACATTTTTATTAATTTTCCCCTTATCTGTAAGAATGCTGATTTTTTTTTTCATTTATGTTCCTTGCCTGCAGGTAGCAGACCAAGAAAATCATATAGCAGAAATTTTTCCTTTTGATTAATTTCTTTCCATGTGTTATGTTATTTCTTATATATAATTGATTTCAGGTTTTGCTCGTAGCTGTACATCTTTTTTATATCTGTACCTACTGCCTTCCTTCAATCAAGAAAGTTGAAGGAAATTACCTGAATTTTGTTAAGTTTATTAAAAAAAGAGCTCTGTGAATATTTAAATTGAGTTTTGAAATGCTAATACAAGAAAGATATTAGAGAATTTTAATAGTAGGTTCAATTTGACCCACAGACTATTGTAGAAAGGGTCAAATTTTATTCAAATTATTTCTTTACAGCAAAAAATGTGAACCCTTTGATTTTATAAAAGTAGATTAATATTCTTCACTGCTAGGTCTTTTGGCACTTTGGTGCATGACAGCATTAACTCGGCTTGTATATAAACTTTTCAAAGACCTTTAAATGTTCCAGTAATTTGGAACTTCACTTTCATTTATCCTCTTGTCTTCTTTTCCCTTACAGTTATCCAAGAGACCACAACAAAACTGACAGTGTCGGTAGTCAATTGCCTCTTAGAGTTTCATCCTCCAATATCCTTATCCACAAGAGTCACGGCAATTCTTTTACTGTTGGGGCTCTGTTTTGCAAGGCGCACCTTGTTTGGCTCATAGAAGTCAGAAAGGACATATTTATCCTGCCGATGAACCTGAGGGTTTATTGATTTTACCTCAACATCAACACAGAGAGAATATGAAAAAAAGGCAAGTGCTGTGTGGTACTCCTATTACACAACATGTGCAGGTAGAACTAATCATGAAAGATCATATTCATTTACCAAATGATGAGTAAAATGTTTTGCCAAAGAACTGAAATTGTTTTGAAATACGAGTGTTATGAAAGGCAGTTACAGAATCTTCCTCTCCTCAAGTCTTCCCACCTACTGGCATTCACACTGTTGCCATACTCTAAAACCCTTAAGGAAGGGATCTTTCTACATGTCTCTAAATGCCATAAAGAACAATTTTTTATTTATTTTTTTTTTAAGATACAATTAATACAGTGACAGTACAAAAGATTTAATAGTTGCAACTTCATTCTGGAATTCCTACTCCCAGGAATAAAGGTCAGTGGAATTTTTAATAGTGACTTTCTTGGTACTGTGATGCCAATGTGACTGCAAAACTGGTAGCAGTGAAGGGTATGTATTCACTGCCGCTCTATGACAATAAAACCTACAAAGTGCATTTCAATACTCTAATGAATGAAACAGAAAGTCATATGGATCTTCTAGAATTAGCAACATTGTTCTGTCCTCTGGCAAAAACTGGTAGTAGAAATTTTATCTTGGAAAGGGCTTTTTTAAAAAACTATTAATTATGATGTATTTATATAATTTGGAAAAATAAGAGAAATAACAGTATCTGTTCTTGCTCTGGGGTAAGGTTGGTAATTGGAATATACAAAGTGACTTAAACTAGAAAAGAAGGGGGAAGAGGTTTTTGCACTGGCACTTTAATTCAGAACAAGCATTGTACTATTAAATTAGAAAGCAAGAAGACAGAAATATTCACAAAAAAATACAAACCACCAAACCCAAAGCCAAATCATTAACTACTTGCCCACATGAAAGATTTCAAAAAGAAGTTGATTCCAGTTGAAACCAGATTTTGGGAAATATTAGCAGGTGCTAATAATGACAAAAGTAATTTCATAAACAGTATCACTAACTGTTCTAGCCCTGTTCCTCCTCCTACTGTCCCATCTCGATCATCCATTTACCAAGCTAATCAGTCATATTCGCAGCCTTCGAGATTGACAGTGGACTCTTCCCTGAAAGCACTCATTGTTAGAAGGTGGCATCTCAGTCAGTCAAGCTTGTAACTTCTTGTACGCATAGCAAAGGAAATTGGGAGGATCAAATTTTCAGAGAGATCTTGTCGAACACAAAGATACGGAGTGAGAAGAAGACTCGATGTCTGTCTTAGCTGTCTTAATTCTACCTACAGCCATAACAGCTCCACAGCAGATGCTGTTCTGTGTATTTCTGGTGGTACAAGAGGCGGAAACAGAACAACAATGGTGACAGGGTGAGCTAACACCCTACTGAAATCACAGCAACAACACAGAACTACCACAGTACACCAATTTTCCTGAAGGGAATTTTTAACTAAAGCTTATGAAGCCAACAGGAGGTTGAGCATAAAGCTTTCAGAGATGGATCTGTGATGCTTGTAGATAATGTTCTACATTAGGAGAAATTTTGCAATGGTAGTTTATCAGTAGTTTTATTAAATGTAACATAATGCGAACAAGGAAAAATTCCGGTTTGCTTATACAGAAATATAATCCCTGAAGCATTTCTCCCTGCATTATGGTGTATTTTATAGTTTTTAAACCCATCATTTATTTCTGTATGATTCATATCTGCTAACTTCTACAAAACAGTTTTTGAAACTACTGGCAATCTAATTTGAAATACTGGCAATGTAATTCGCCCCATGATACATGGCTAACATTGATGCAAACACTATCCAGTTCCAGTGGATCGTTTCAGCTAGATAAGTATGAAAATAATGTTTAAATTTACAGGCTTAAAAAAAAAGATGAAAGAAAGCACCATTTGTGTAAGAAGATGGCTTCTTAATTCTGTGTTTTTCACTAAAATTACATGTAGCTATACTATAAAAATTCAAATATTTGATGTTTCATAGATCTACGAGAAGTGTCACTGTTTTTTTTATATCTATATAAGTGCATGAAAAAGAAGACATGTATGAGATATTTGGAACTTGTGAAAAAAAAAACCCACATGTTCATATTGTTTTCTACAGGTAAGGTATTCTAAATTTTGATAATTCACCTCTCTAATACAGGTAACTCCCTCTTCTTGCATCTTTCAATCAATAACAGGTCCTGGTAAGCAAGAGAAGATTTTTTTGCATGTCTTCATCTCACCATTTGGGGTCTCAAACATGTAAGTAACACACTGCCTGTTACTCAGGAGGCCTTTCCCTACAGCCTGTCTCCTTTACCAAGGACTGCAGTTTCAAATGCCATACTCCAAATAGGATGAATTCTATCTTACACCATGGCCAAGTCATGCTCAGAGCATAAAGCTTTCCAGAACAATGAAGGCTGCAAATGTTCACTCTCTACCTCCAACTCCAACAGAGCCCTTACTCCAACTACATATCTTCTCTGGCAGTCATGAGTAGTGACTGACAGATACTGGTATTTGCTAATCACTGTTCTCATTCACCTGCTGGAGGGAAAAACGTGATGCAAGTAGGAGCACTTTGAAGCACTAATGATGCTGCTGCAGTGTATTTAATGGCCAGCATGTTAGCTACGATGAAAGAGGAACCTCACATCAAGTACATTAAGGGATCAGAGGAATACATACTCATTACTCGCTGTAATTTTACATCCCCAGTTTCAAGACAAAATACTCACATTTTTCTCATCCGGCAAAGCTACCCTACACTGCTATAGGAAATTTAAGGGTCTTTTTTCTTCTGTTTATTTTATATTTCTATTTTTGTATGTAGCTGCCGATTATTCCTGTTCATATTTTGTTTCTAGCTGCATTTCCTCAGATGGAAACTGTTCTAATCTCTGTACGTCATCATGCAATTAAACCAAAAAACCAGAAAACAGGAATCTGGACTTTTTAGGTCCAGAAGTCAGCAGTGAACTCATGATTTCTCTCACAAGTTGCTATTTCTATTCAAATTATTATTGCTTTCCCCTCCCCCCCATCTTTTCTAATATAAGTGAAACAGAATACTGCAGAAAAATGAGCCCCTGAAAGATAGTCCAAAGTCAGTCTCTAACAACATGATCAAAACGACAGTTTGCATGTAGAATTCAGTGCCAGTTTGGGTTAGACCTCAAATAAAAACTACGCACACCTAAACCGATGCACAAGTCAATGGTCCAGTTAAAGGAAAAACTTAAAAGGCAGCAGGTGATGTAACACACACACATGTTAGAAACCCCTATGCTTAAAGTAACTGGTAGTCTACTGTAACAGCAAAGGAAAGCTGAGATGTTAGGAAAAAGCTACACCGCAAACTTCAGGGTCTTTGTCGAGCAGATGCGTAATAGAGTGAATGGTAATTTAGCTTAGTGAGATTCTTATAATTTGACAAATATAATAAAAACACTACTTAACAGTATGTAAGAGCTCTAGAATTATGTAATTAGTTACTTATAGTCTTAGAGCTTTGAATTTGAAATAACTACAGGGGATTCATTATTTTTAATCCCATAATGGAGTTTATCAATATGTAGAACAAAACTGAAGGGTCTCAAATTAGAACGAAATCTTTAGATCAGATTGTGAGAGAAATGATTAGTGAATATTTTTAATAGAAACCAAATAATCTGAAAAAAGTCAGGTGGAACAAAATGCAGTATTTAGTCACAACAAGCCACAAATTGGTCGTCAGCAGTATCCTTCAGTGTAAAGCCATCCCAACCTGAGGGTCCAGGAATGCTAATGTGTAGCTTCTTTTCTGTGGATATCTCATTTTGCCCACTAGATTGTCAGTTATGATTAGTTACAATAAGTACAGTTGCTGTAGTTTACAATGATGCACGGTAAGGATGAAATGTGTTTTGGTTTGGGTTTTTTAAGATCTTCAAGTAACAGCATTACACCATTTATTGTGTTAATCGAAAATAAAATGGACTACTAACCTGTGCTTTTTCAGCATGTAGATCTTACAATTACCATGAAAAAAAAATTACATTCATCATCACATCTCAGGAATACATAATATAAGCATACTGTAGTTTAGGTCACATACGCAATAGTCTTTATTGAAAAACAGTAATATTTATATGTAATTTACAGTTACATTTCTCCATACATATAGGTATATAAACCCTAAAATACAAAAAAGCAAAGTACATTTTTAAAACAAACAAGAAGTGCACGTTACAATGTACTTTATTTCTTTAATATCCCTGCTCACTTTTTTCTACTTTAATTTGATTCCTCACTGGTAGGAATTGCAAGGTTGCACAAAATACTTCGCATTTCCCCCAGAGTTGGCATAACCTGCTGGTTTTTTGAGTTAATCACTAATTAATAATTTGAAAACACAAAGTCATTATGTCATTTCCAGACAATGAGCTTTTAAATGGTGCATGTTATGTCCTAGTTTTTTCAGAAAGGAAATTTTTTCTTTGCTCTGGAAACCAGATGGCTGGTAAGTGTTATTACGAGTCTATGTAAATCTCAAAGCAATAAGCACCAAATCAAAACAAGAATTCATTCTCTTCTCCTCTTATCATGATTGTTGTTTTGCTGAACCAACTTGTGAAATAATACAACTCCTACAAATTAGGCCACTGGCTGCTTCACTGATTATGAGTGGATAACACATCTCCTCTTTCTTTTCCATAGCAAACAGGAGTTCTGAAAACATTTTTCACCTATAATTTCAACCTTCCTAATATCTTGTTCTACATGCCAAACTTGAATGAAGCAATCTTTTTTCCAGGCTGTCTTCTCAGTAAACTTACTCACTTGAAAAATTTACTGGCTCCACTACTATTACAATTTGATTATCAAAATATCCTTGACTGGCTTATGTTTTGGTTTTGGTTTGCCCAAGGTTTTTCCCTATTAGGAAAGAAATCCAGAAGAGTTATTTGTTATTTTCTCCCACTTAAGGACTAAATAACTGCACCTTCATGGAAGTACCAGTTTTATTCTACAACTAAAACTCCACACTTCAAAGAAGCCTTTCAGAAATTCAACTAATACAACTGCATCTCTTTGCAGTGGTCTATTTTAGAAAGCTTGCAAATTGCTCTAAATAACCTTAAAGTGCTAGCGCTGCCCAAAAAGATAACCGAGAAACTAAATTCCAAATATTGATTTCCAAAGGAAATTAAGTTTCTAAATATTTAGAAGTATCTTAACTGACATGACATACACTTTCAAGAACTTTCTGTGGAGCTAAATATTTTGAAAAAGTCTGGTATGGGAAGAAACTGTAAAAAAAAATTATGGATTGGAATGTCATTCTATACGTCTTAGTCCTATTTTTCATTCTTGTTTTTATGTTTTTCCATGACACATTCACTACTATTAAATTTTAGTATTGAATTTGATTGTTTTCTATTTAAAATCCTTACACATGGCATTTAATATTTATGGAAACATCTCAGTATTCTTACATCATAATGTTTTCTGTTTGTATTAACATGTTAAAAATAAAACATTTCTAGCAACTCTCAGATTGTGTTATTTTATGACTGCAAATAAGAACAGTGACAATTATATACTACTGCTATTGGCTTATCATGAAATAATGTCAAAATATGACTAAAGAACTAATCCACAAAATAAATTGAAACTCTTTTCCCCAACAGACTTCTTGTCAAATGTAATTCCCCTTAATGAAAAAAAAAATATTTGGCAAAACATTTTCCATTAAATAATTTCCCCTTCTTAAAATTTCCTGCTATAGCTAACTAATATGTCTGTCAGATCTAGGTGACTCTGTTTGAGCAGAGGGGCTGGACAAGATAACCTCCAGAGGTCCCTTCCAACCTCAACCATTCTGTGATTCTGCAATAATAGTAGGTTTTTGCACATTTTCTTGTACTACCTCATCAAGAGCCAAATACAATACTCTGTGGCACTGCGAACTTCAGTAGCAAATAAACTTAAAGGTGAAAAAATAAGCATATTCTTTAATTCCTCCAAAACTATCAAATCAAGAACGAACCTTCTAGTGACATTTTAATTTCAAGCAAGCCATTTGTAGCACTGAGGCAAGAGTTCCAACAGATGCATGAATGTCATCAACACTGGTTGCGTTTGGGCCATGGGAGGTTTGACTGTACATTAGACAAGTTCTTCACTCCATATTTCCTTCAGTTTTACACCATAAACGCATTTCTTCTGTCTGCTGGTGTTTTAATTTAATTTAAGCATGTGAAAATTTCACTGACACTTTTTATGTGACATTCTTTATACATGCACAAGCACATCCCTAGAAAGGTAAAGCTCAATTTACATACATGTTGCAACTTAAATTTACTGTGAACTATGCTTTTTATAAACCTGGCTCCTGTGTGACTGCTGAAATGCAAGGCTGAGCTTATTTTTGTAATAATAGAAGTCACAGCTTTTATAATATACACCATACCTGTGTAACTTTGAAAGTGTAACACTTACAGGTTCAATATGTTTAGTAATCACACAAGATCCACTGCAGCATTTTGTTTAATTTTGCACATGATATTCATAGAAGAATAATGCTAAGTTCAGTACCACTGAACTCAGCCTGTAGGAAGGCCAATGATACCGTGCCAGTGCTCACCTGGAAATGAAGAACCGATCCTCTGATACTGTTGATCATACTTTGCCCATTTCAGTTTTAAAGATCAAGATGCTGCTCTTACACATCTTCTTTAAAACAATTATCTCTTAATGGAAGTCACTATAGTGTTTTGTGTAAAGTTCAGTGAAAACCCCCTTTTAGTTTCAATCCTTTCATCTTCATTATAACTGTTCTAAAGATACTATGGGGTTTTAAGGTGTTTATATCTTCAAATACTAACAGCCTTTTGTCATGACCCTTTAAATCATCACCTAACTAAAAGGCAAGTGTTCTTAGAATTTAGTCTAAGAGTTACTCGAATATCTCATTGCTTGATGCTTTGAGCATCCTCCTCTTTTTTTTCTTGCATCTTCTGGTACTAAGGTGAGTAGAACTGAATGCAGCACAATTTCTGCATTTAGTTTCTGCTTCACACTGATCAAAAAGGCAGAAGATAGTAAACATTAGGCGAGACTGCCACACCACAGACAGCTCTGGAAAAAGAGAGGGAACCCTTGACTGTTGGAGTAGAACAAGTACCCAGGACTAAACCAGGGCATGAATCTGATGTCAGCCATTACAGACACCCAGACAATCAAGTTGCACTATTAAACACTGTCAACTTCAAGTCTGCTTTTCGAAGAGGGTTGAAATCAAAGTATAAAGTATAATAGCATTATTGACAATAATGGTTAGCCATGGTTAATAATACAGAAGTAAACACTAAAAACGCACTGTTTGTCACAGGCTGTGTAACATTGTCATGCCATATGGTAAGAGAAATTCTTCTGAAAGTAATCAGATTTTCAAGATGGACGCCTTTATAGAAGAGACACTGCTAGTAAAAATAGAAGTATAAAACACTAGAGTCTGCAATAATATGAAATGTCATCATGCATTACAATATTTTGTTATTCCTGTGGGTGAAGATTAAGGAGGAGAGGAACTGTGGTTTATCTCCTCAGTTTGTGTGAAAGAACTTGAAATTATTTCAGGATTTACAAGGTAAGAAACAGAGACTGTGAAATGGCAGTCAGGGGTTGGCACTCATCTTTACTGGTTAATAATTTTCTCTTACATTTTACTTTCCTCCTTCTCCTCTCCTCTGCCATCATTGCCACTCAACTACCATCAAATACAACAGTTCAATATACTTTAATTTTAAACATTTTGCAGTGGATTCATATATCATGACTATCAATAATATTAGACCATTATGCCAGTACTACTAGAGAAATTAATGTTATCATGTCACTAAAAACATTTAATTGCTATTTATTTAGCACAAGGCTGTTGATTTTTTTTCTTTTTATGTACCCTTTTGAGAGTTTTCTTGATGTCCCAGCAAAAGAAACACTTGGAATAGGATTTTTTTCTCATCATCAATATCCAGGCTTGAAATATCCTTAAAGGGTTATTCTGTTGCCAGTTAATGTCTTCAGATGTCCTTCCAGTTTTCCCTGGCAAGCAATATCAAATTTCAGGGAGCAGTACACAATACAAACGAACATATTTGTGCCTTCACCAAAACAGGTAATACCAGATGAAGGAATTTGTTTTGGTTTTTAACTTAGAAAATAAAGCAAAAGGGCAGAGGGAAAGGTTGTGAACAGAAATTTGCATCCGTATTCAAAAAAATATGCACATTTTCTTCCCCGTCACCAGACTCTCTCATGGTGCTCTCTTCCTCATGCGTGCTGCAGGCATCCATCATGACACTGGTAAGCCTTTGTGCTTAGAATCAAATACTTTTCCAATTTCACATTTTGTGGGGCACAACCTTCCAATTTAAGACACAAATATCCCACATTTGGTTTAAGTCTGCGAGCCAAGAACCGGGTAAGGCAGAAGAGCCTACTGCTGCTGGCCACTGCCAGGAAGAGCACTGCAAAGGCACTTCGGTCTAAACCAGTGCAGCTGATTTAGGACCACACACGTACGAGACACTGCAGCACCAAGAAAGTATCCTTTGTTAGAACCAAATACATTAGAAAAGAAAACCATTTTGGAGCACGGCTGGTACTCTATGGAACTAAGTTGAGTTGTGTTGGTACAGAAATTAATTAATTAGTTATCTGTATTAATTTAATGAAAAATAAATTAATCTGATTGACATTCTTTAGCAAACTTGTCTTCTAACATTGCTGTTGTTGCTGATTACTTTTTTGCTTGGGTTATTACTGGTGTACTCTACCACTCTAGAAGACTCAAAACTTTGATAGTCGTCTTCTTCAAAATCATATGTATCTTATGTTAGATGGACAACAACATTGGTAAAACCATGTCCTGGTTTCAGTAGCAGCTGGTATAGTGTTGTGTTTTGGAATTAGGATGGGAAGAATGTTGATAACACACTAATATCTCAGTTATTGCCAAGCAGTCAAGGAATTTTCAGCTTCTCATACTGGCCTGCAAACGAGAAGGTGGGGCGCACCCAAGAAGCCAGGAGGGGACACAACCAGGACCCAAACTGGCCAAAGGGATATTTCATACCATATGACGTCATTCTTAGCATATAACTGGGGGGTGGGCCAGGAGGTGGGGCAGCTTGAGAACTAGCTGAGTATCAGCTTCAGGTGGTGAGCAACTGTGCTGTGCATCACTTGTTTAGTATATTCTTTTTATCATCATCATCATCATCATTAAACTGTCTTTATCTCAGTTTTAACTCTCTCTCTTTGATTCTCTTCCTCACCCCACTGAGGGCAGGAAGTGAGCAAATGGCTCTGTGGTTGTTTTAGTTGCCAGCCAGGTTAAACCACAACACACCAACAGGTTTTTATGAGTAACTTCATCAGACTAGTTATACGAAAGGTTAGAGGAAACAAATAATACTACTAAGACAAAAAAAGTTGACTTCAGATAAATTTTCAGAAAAATGTATCAGGGACAAGCATTTTAAACTTAACCCCTATTATATGACTGAAACAAAGCTATAGAGTGGGAACTGCAACATGAGAAATCCTTAGAAATATCTTCTTTGAACCAAAGGACAAAAAGGAAATCAGATTGGTTTTTAAATCTCTTGGAAAATTACCTAAGTACTACTATGTTCTTACATAAGACTCAACCTAAAGAAAACTGCCTCTATATGTTTAAAAACTGAGTTTTCTTTAAAAGCTTTACAAAACACTAGCTCCTGGGAGGGGCAGGAATGCAGGTGATGAAGAAGAGGGAAACTTTCCACAAAGGTTTGATCATTTTCAACACAATTTAATACAAAACTGATTTTGTAAGAGATCAACCAGACTCGTAGACAAGAAATGCAAAAGTAAATTAATGCATACCTACACTGGTGTTTCTTTTGAGTTTAACAAGGCCAAATATGTCTCTGATGAGGATAGTCCCTGTGCCACAGCAAAGGGAAACAGGCGTGTGTCAGGCCTCTGAGGTAATAAGTACTTGCTGAATACTAGTTGAGAACTATATGATAATGGCTTGTAGGATGTGGAGGGTGCTCTTCTCCTTTGGCAGAAGGTTTTCAAATTTTCTTTCAATCATTTCCCTTGATTTTTTTTTTTCCATTTTCTACTGATTTTCTAGTGGTCCTTTCTTATTAATAAAATAAACACTGAATTAAATGTAAAATATTATGCCATAAACTGATACTGCTTTATGTCATACTGACTTTTGTGGGTTGTTTTATTATTTCATGGTAATAGTGTTACTCAAGAGAAGAGCTTACACTGATCTTACGTACTATCCAGAAGGTTTATACATTTTCAGACTCATAAATCCTCATTATAAATAGGAAATAATTTAAAAATCTCCGGAAATACAGTACTAAATCATAAAGCACAAATCACAGTCCTGACACCTCTAACTCATCTCAAAGGTGAAAAGGGGCATATTCTTGACTGTCAACAGAGGAAGTGTGGGTTTAATTAAACTAAGTTTAATTGCTTACTGTTCTGAATCATATCTGGATTCTTTGGGATCACATGGTTAAAAACCAAAAACAAACAACAACAAAAAACCCCACCAAAACACCCAACCACACCTTCCAGGAACGATTCAAATCCTTTAATCTTCAGAGGTAAATAAAATGTACCTTATGTGGTTTACCTTACAAGCAGCATTTGGGCACTGTACCACATAACATTTTTCCCAATGAAAATGAGCCAACGTACCTTTAGCCAAATGGCTAGTCCTATCCATTCCTGGCTCTTCTGCTCTGCCCCACTGCAAGTGCTTATCTTTGGCAGTGCGCACACACAATATGATGACAGATCTAGTGAAAAGTTACTTTAATTTGAGATTTCAAAGGGCAAAAACTTTCCAAAATTATGAAACCTATCCAATAAAAATTAGGCCAATGCAGACTAAAATTTTTATTTGAAAATTAAATTTATCTGTAAAATATTAGCTCCCTACCTGAAAATAATAAAAATGTGTTTATTTCATGTCTGTAAAGTCTATAATTTACTGTAATTTATAAATTATAATTTACTTTGTTGAGCCTTCTGACCTCTGAATCACACAACCTCCTAATGCAAAGAAGTCTTATAATTTTATAGTGAAAATTCCTGTATCCAGTGTGATTTCAGAAGTCATCAAGAACAAGGATCCAAGAAAAGGAAGTTATGGTAGCTAAGGATAAACTGTAATACTGCTACCTGGCTAATCTGCGTTTTGAGAAGATGCCAGGCACTTTTTAAAGGAAAGCATACGCAGACCTGCGTAAGTGTTGCACCAACCCTGAAATATCCAAGAAGTCACCTTTTGCTGAAAAAAACCATAGCTTTGAATTATTTACCTTACTAATATATCCTCCATTTTTCCAAGGGTCTATTTAAGAATCTAAATGGGGAAGTCTCTAAATATCAGCTAGTAGCTTCTAGTAGCTTCTAATTTCATTCAGCCATACCACAACTGTTGGTGAAGAGGACAGTCTCCTGTGAACAAATGCAAAACACCAATATTTATTCTGTTGAAGTACATTCACTTCAAGTATTTCTATTTACAAGCAACATGCCAGGGAATGACAATCCAGACTACGCTGGAAGTTGAATTCAGGCAGGAAAGAACAAGACTGTACATTAAGGACCTTGCTTCTATGGTGTCTCCTATTTCCAAGGAAATCTGACTTTCAGTATACTATTATTTGTAGTTCTGAGAGGTTCTTTAAATTATTTTTTAAGATCAGAGTAATAATGCCTACTCCACGAACTATAACCATAAACTTCATCACAAAGACCATGCATTTCATTCCTACGTGCTTTCTTACTTACTTAATGATATTAAGCACAATTTTAAAATTAACTTAAAAGAGTCAACCAGTATCAAATTTCTGTTCAAATTACTGTACAACTATCTCTCTGTCCTAACTCCCAAATAACAAAATGTGCAATTCTCACAATCTCCTTTTATATTCAGACTTCTACAGGCAACTCTAATCTTTAACTCATCATCTGTAGGAGCAATGAAATAATTATCAAAATATACTCATAGGCATGGAAGTGCGAACTTCATCAGGACCTGAGCTTAAATTCATTTCTACAGTACATTTGTAGCTACTGCTTACCTACACAAAACTTTTTTTTTTTTTTTACATTATATATGATCCCATATGTATTTTTTTTACATACACTGGCATGGCATTACCAATGTTTGAACTGACTTTGCCTTAATTTATTTGCTACAACAGAAAACTTCAACTATATAGTACAGTTCAAATCACAGGAGGCTGTTTCCCTCTTGCAAAAATACGTACAAAATTCCACCCATGGAACCAGGTCAGTCAATACATGACTACCACACATTTTGTTACCTCTTCAGCCAAACAGCTGCAGCTTGTACTTCAAGACTAAAGCTTGGATGCAGAGTACAGACAGTCATCTAAATTTGAATCTATGCTTTGAGCCAAACTTCTATCCTTCATGGCTCTATTTCAAAGTACAGGTCTCATTTCTGGGAATCTAATATGTTATCGCAGAGATAACCAGTGACACTAGGGTTTCACTTTTAAATAACATTTTTCCTTATTTGTTATTAGGTGATGCTTTGCAGTGACTCAGACTTTTATCCATGTTTCATTGTATGAAAACATTACACATATAATTTTCCATAAAAATTCCACTTAATAACTAGATGTTAAATATGGTCTGTATTAGTTATTAATCTGTAATAGCAGTAAGAGACAAAGTTGCTTATAAAGGGAGGAGGAGGAACAGGAGGAGCCTGTTTTCTGCTTTCAGTCACGTAAAAATTTTTCAGGACTACAGAAGTTTAAAGAAAAACAAAAGACAAGAAATAAATTCTCACTGACATGAGCAGCAAATTCTGCAATATCTTTTACTTACTGTTTATTGTAGTGTGGTTTAGGACAGAACTTCAGGAGACAACACACTTAGCTTGAATTTCTAAATCACGGGATTATTTTGTTTGTTGAAATACTTGAGTAATAGTTTACCTTTCTTTACACAGTAAGTGTTCCCAACAATAAGCTCACTACACCTGGACAGAGGAAAACAGCTTGCTACAGTTTTGAAAATTGTTAGTCAAGATGCTAGTATGATGAAGAACCATGGGTTTGGGTTGAGTTGTGGCATATCATTAAGGAGGGGCTATAAGTCCTCTTTCTCTAGCTTAAAAGGCTAGTGCTGTTACATAGCTTAGTGATCAGCCCTACATGACCTTGCAGAGGTAAAGCAGAATTCTTGGTATAGTTATTAAGTATGAGTGATCTGAAGCTCATAGGATTTAATAATAAGGTCTGGAGAGACACAGAAAGCCAGTGTTCTTAGAGCTAGTCTCACACAGAACAAATGCTGTGGCTGTGTTCTTTGGATTACAGCAATTCTATCTGTTTATCTTTAAGCACAAGATGGATGTACAATTTGATGACAAGACATTAGAAAGCATCATGAAGACATTACTACAGAGTGTGCTCCAGTGGGTACAACATATGCTACAGAGATACCAGAAATATGATGTAGGGATAAGATATTGCCCAGGGAAATCATTTACTGAAGGCAGATAAACAAAGCATGAAGTGTAAAACCCAATATAACACAGTTGCCTCTGTAGAAGAGGAGAAAGTCTACTAATGTAAAACAATGCCTCAGTTTCACCGATTTGCATTTCAGAATGGAGCAAATGGGTTATGTTAATATTAAAGGTAAAATTATTCTGGCTTCTAGGGTGACCAAATTTTAGCCAAGATTGGAAGTGTAATGGCGCCCAAAGACATCTAGCAAAAATTGTTCTCGTCTCCTGATTAGAGCCGTCAGTTAACAGTTGGCAGCAGGCAGAGACATTCAGCTAAATCACTCATCTCAGAAAGGAATTCAGCCTGGTCCTCCAAGGAGTGAAGGACATAGTGTATCACACCTGCCTCAAGTCTCGTGACACCTTCGTGGAGCTCAGAAGTGGTTTTGTGGTACTCACCAGCTACCCCGGCTTTCTCCAACCTGAGTGTGAGAGTAATGAGTCACCCTCTGAAGGAACACAGGTCTCCCCACAAGGGAGGAGGAGGGCTAAAATATTTAACACAGGTACTCAGAGTAACCTGCTAAGGCAGATTCCTACATTTTTAAAACTCTGACACCTGTACTTGGCATCTGTAGTGCTTCAGTCCTTAAAAGGATTATCTACTGATAATACTTGTGCCACACTGTAAATGCTGAAAGTTATGGGGAAAAAAAAACAAAACAGTAAAAAGACAACCACTCCTGAAAGAGGGTACCAATCTGTAAGAATAAGGTGCCAATATGTAAGAAACTTGGCAGGCACAGAACATATTGAAAGGGAGAAGGCTTCACAGAAGGATCACATCTGGAGTGGTATCTGTGCTTGCAACCTCTCTGTAAACAATTCCTCCACTAAGTGATGGTTTCACTTCAGAAATGGAGTCTTTACCAATCCCACAGTCGCACAGCAAGCTTTGATCAATTAATGCTTTTAAGTGCTTTGACACTGGATAACACATTATAGAAATTCAAAGATCTATTACTACTGTCCACTCTGAGCTGGAAAATATTGCATAACAGGAATGGGATATATTAAAAGCTATAAATTACAATGAAGTACAAAAAATGGTCATTTTCCAAATATATGTTCATTCACTAATTTGAGAAACAGGAGACAGTGTATTTATGGTTGAGTGGTATTTCCAGAAGTTTTAAAATGCCTGCTGAATCACACAACTGATTTATCCTGTAAATACTCATATTCATTTTACCAGGCCTAATGTTGACTGAAACAGACAGAGTATTTTCAATTACTTCAGATGCTCTTAGAAACTTCTGTGTTTACATTGGAGTAAGAATAAACTAAGCAGGCCATCAAGAGAGATATCAACCAATAATAATCCAAACCAATAATAAGATCACTTGATAATGCAGCACAGGTTTTTGTCTGATTGTTCAGCAGTCCTGGAATCAGCAAGTTTCACCTGTTCAAAATTTTGTTCATCAGAGTCTGCTCAATTTGCAGATACAATCATTTTATCATTTTTCTTCAGCAAAGTATAAAAGCAAGTTTGTCAGAATCATTGTCTCACCATTAATATTAAAGCTCTTCATTATCTCTTCTGACAGAATAGAGCAGTCTTCGAACATCCTAGAGAAAATTCCAATTCATTCATGAATGTAAGAAACTGAGCAAACACCATGAGACCTAGACACGGCTTTCAAGACCAGTGTATAAATTGCATTTTGGCCTCTGTTCATGGAAGGACAGGAGTCACTGCCTCAGACTACAAACGTCTGTCCCGTGTCTCCACTCAGCTTCACGATTAGGCCCACAGCTGCTTGTTAAGCTCTGAAAGTGAAGAGTCTAATCTACAATAAAGCCTGTCTACAAATGCTGTCAGAGGAAGCAGTCAGGTACTCGCCCTCTAGGTCATTTGCGTTTGATAGGTAAGCCCTGCAACATCAGCCTACAGAAATTTACTGCCTGTCACATAGCACTTCCTAATCAACCAAGTTACAATTAAGCCAGGAACAGAAGCTAAAACTGCTCCTAATTCAAACCTTTGGGCCTTTTCATAAAGCTTTCTTTTAAGAAAAAAAAAGTGATCAGAGTTTTAATTTAACTCTAGAAAGGCAAGCGTAATAAAATCTTCATACGACAAATGCAAAGCATCTGCTAATTAGAAATACAAGGCCATGTAAGACTAGAGGCAAACCACAGCCACTTCAGGACTGATTTTGAACCTAACCTTTAGGTTATTCAAGAGCACAAATAATTGAGGGTACAGGTAATGGTACTTTGATCAGATTCTGCCATCAGTTACACCCATCCAAGTCCAATTCAGTAGTTCACTACATACAAACTGAGGCAAAAAAATTGTCTGGTTTACAATTATGGTTCCTTTCACTGATTTTCATTACTTATGAGTGATTTTAGTAATTCGCATTCAGTTTATCTGATATTTAGTAATCGTCCTGTACTCCGTGGGGCAGAATTTTATTTTATCACCAGGTACCAAAATATGGTATACAATAAGGAAAACGAGTTCTTACTTTTTTTTTTAAAAAATAAAAATTTAAACTCTATGCCTCAATTTTTAACGTAACAACTAGACACATAAACAGTGAAAAAGACTTGATTGCTTGTCTGCAAATTTTAGCATGCAGCACAAGGTGAAAGTCTTGTAATAGAGCAGAAAAACATCTCATTAATAAAACATCACTATTCCAAAAGTGAACATTTTCTAGACTTTACCAATAAAAATACCACCTAGAAGAGCTAATTCTCCTTGTCCCAAAACGACTGTGCATCCCACTTTACTTGACTATGTTTTCCATTTTCTAGGTATGGTGTTTATTGCACTTTATTTTTGTCTGAAAACTTACAGATTACACATAAGTTCTACACACAGGTGAAAATGTAGAAGTGAAGCTAAAACCAGGAGAAAATGTTCATGCTTTAAGTTTAAAACATGAGGAGACTGTAAAGTGCTATTTTCTCTACATCTTGTTTGGATATTAAAATAAAAATCTAGATTTCTGTAATATAAGTTTTAAATACTACATAATATATATGTACCTTTAATACAAGGAATTAACTCACCTCTTTCCTTTAGATCACCTGGTTTAACCTGCCTTTAAAGGAGAATGTACCAGTGTTAATGGTTGATGAGAATCCCAAACACTCATGAGATTCTAGTCACCAAAACTATTCTTCCAAAAGAGCTATCAGCAATAATTTTTTTTCATCTAGTAAGTAATCTATATAGAACTTCAAGCCCAAACTTTGTTTCTGATCCTCCACTTCAAAGATTAAGGTGACTCTCTTCCACAGATAGTTGATGTGCGTATCATCTTTCATCCTAATAGAACTTACTAAATTTAACTTTAAGAATGTGTTATTGAAAATAAAACATGGTTCATGTAGTGCAGCAAATCTTCCAAACTGTACCCTATAGAGAGTGAAAGATTCTGCTCTAGAGTGACACCTGAAAGAGAAGGCAGAAACTACTTATTGAGGACTCTGACCAGACCACTCCAGTTACTACTTGCTTACCCTAACAAAAAGCATACTGGCTCAGTTTACAATTCTTTTTGATGATGATCCCAATTCTCCTTTCATAAAAGATCTGACACTACCATTATCAGATAATAAGCAGTAATCTGCAGGCTGCAGGCTTCCCATATTTAAATTCATATCAAGGTTCAAATATTTTGAAGAAAGAGGGCAACCTAAAGATGAGATGCAGCACAGATGATCTCATGTGAAAGCTTCTGTAGTCAGGCTTGACTGTTGCCAGAAGAAAAGCAAGAATGTTAATACTCTAGTTAGTAGGTAAGGGTTTACTGTTGAGAATCAGCTTAAATCTTTGGCTATCAGTGAAAATGGAACTTGAATCAAACCTACAACTATTCTAGAAAACATAAGGTAGGCAGGAAGTGATCCAAGAATCATAGAATCATAGAATCCTTCAGGTTGGAAAAGACCTTAACGATCATCAAGTCCAACCATTAACCTAGCACTGCCCACATCTACGTGTGTTTTAAATATCTCCAGGCATGGTGACCCAGCCACTGGGCAGCTTGTTCCAATGCTTGATAACCCTTTCAGTGAAGAACTTTTTCCTGACATCCAATCTAAACCTCCCCTGGCACAGCCTGAGGGCATTTCATCCTGTCCTATCATTTGTAACTTGGGAGAAGAGACCAACACCCACCTCACTACAACCTCCTTTCAGGTAGTTGTAAAGGGCAATAAGGTCTCCCCTCAGCCTTCTCTTCTCCAGGTTAAACCACCCCAGGTCCCTCAGCTGTTCCTCATTAGACCTGCACTCCAGACCCTTCACCAGCTTTGTTGCCCTTCTCTGGACATGCTCCAGGGCCTCGATGTCTGTCTTGTAGTGAGGGGCCCAAAACTGAACACAGGACTCAAGGTGCAGCTTCACAACAGCCGAGTACAGGGGGATGATCACTTCCCTACTCCTGCTGGCCACACGATTTCTGATACAAGCCAGGACGCTGTTGGCCTTCTTGGCCATCTGGGCCCACTGCTGGCTCATATTCAGCCAGCCGTTGACCAACACCTCCAGGTTCTTTTTCTCCAGGCAGCTTTCCAGCCACTGCCCCAAGCCTGTAGCGTTGCCTGGGGTTGTTGTGACCCAAGTGCAGGACCTGCCTCAGCCCATCGATCCAGCATGTCCAGATCACTCTGTAGAGCCTGGAGGACTCTATGTTCACTAACATTGTTGAACTGAAAGCTCACTTCCTGATTCTATTTTGATAACTCCATCTAGCTCTATTTAAGACAAGATTTACTATAAAGGGGCTTAGCCCTAAGTAGTATGGTCACAAGCCAGTAGAAGCTATTGGACTTCAGAACCAAAGCTAAGTCCCTGACTTGTAAACCAATTACACAAAACTGATGAGGTTTATGATCCTAAGGAGTGTTTTTGAAAGGCATCTGTCAATAGGTCTAGCCAAAAACTGTACTTCAGTCAGAGGAGGCCCAGATCCCAAACAAAAATTAGGACCAAATATGGCACTTGCACAGCATTCGTGCTCTTACATTGAGAATTACGACACTCAGTACTTCAGCCTAGCTTTTTGGGCTCTTGACAGCTATAGTAACAGAAAAATTTCAGAAAAGTTTATTCCCTACATTTTTATTTTTGCACAGGAAGTGACTGCCTCCACATCGGCATGGCTGATGGGTTCAATTGTTTTAATTCATGTCTAAGAAGAATTATGAGTCTCCAGCCAAACATTTCGCCAGCTGAAGAGCCTGACCTGCGTATACCTACCATGAATCAATCATAACAAATCTGAGAAAGATATGGTGGATATAGCAAAAAAAAAAAAAAAAAAGAGGAAGAAAGACCATTTTCACTTTGCCCAATTATGAAATGGTATAGTAGGAAGAGGATTAAGCCCAGAGTAAAGGAGAAACAAGGTATGTGATCCCCTAAGTTTATAATCAACATCTCTTATCTCCAAGACCGTCCTAGAAAGTAGGACACAGGATTTAGTACAGAGGCATCTCTATCATCTAGTTGCACACCTTCCTGGTAGAAAAGGTCTGTGGGATTGTACCTTTCAGGAGGAGGAAGGAAGGGTTCTCCATGTTTTAAGTACAATAGCTGTTGTATAACAAGTAGATACCTAAGAAAATATATTGCCCTGATTGCCTATTCACCAATTACCTAATTAACCATCTGTGTGCCTATCTAAGCAAACTCAGCCTTATGTGATAATTGGCACATTCTGTACGTACTCGGCAGCTGTATCTATCATTGTGTTAGTGGCTGTGAAACTGCAGAAATTGCAGAATTCTCCCCTACAAGGAAAAAAAGAGATCTACAAAGGAAAAAATCAGAGTAGTCATTTGGACCTAAGCCATGTCAATGACTCCGTAAAAATTTCATGTATTTTCTTCAACTTCTGTTTTAAAAAACAGTTCTATATAGTCTCATGACAGCCTAATACTGTCACACAACAGTAGCTATTAATATCAAATATTGCATATATTCACCTCTTAGCTAATAGGCTACAGCAACTTAGAGATTCTTTGAACTTAGACCAGGCTATCTCTAACTAAAAAAAAATGTATTCTTCTTCTCTCACAGGCACAAAGATGCCAGATTGAGTCTTCCTGGTGGAGGGGGATGATGGGGGAAGCTTTTCTGGGTTCATTTTACATATTTGCTTAAGTTTCTTTCAAAATTTAACAGACTTAGTGAATCAAGAGGGCATCTTGTAATACTGGTAATAAAACAGTTCCTATGACCTCTAAATTAGAGTACCAAAAGTGTTACAAATTTTGACCGTTTGCCATTTTTCCTGACTTCTTCCTCATTTTTAAGGACATACACCACAATAAACTATGCTGATCGAAAAAGATCTCTTCATGACTTTGAAAAGGCCATAGTTGAAGGCTTCTAATAGCGCTTTTAGACAGTGGTCACCCTGTGAAGCGATATGTGCCTACCCCACTGAAAGTTTTGATATAAACCTAGAGATGTATGATCTTTGTTTCAAATAACTGTCCTCCAAAAGAGCTGTGCATCTTGGGTGATTTGGGTTTTGAGTCCAGTCTCACCTCATTCCCCTGCTGCACTTTGTGGCTACTGTCATCATATTATGTCCTCCTTGTGTTCCTTAACGGGTAAGCCTAAAAGTACCAGTGACTTTGCTGCTGATGAATTTTAAAGCCTTCAGGAACATGCATTTGAGTAGAAGCGAGAGTTGAATTCTGATGGCTATTTTCATTTAGGTACCACTCAGTATCTACAAATTTTGTAACTGTATGGGAAGGCTGCTGAAGGGAATGCACTAAAGTACTGAGACTTCTCTTTCCTAAAATCTATTTAATTTCTTTTTTTAAAACTTTAACTTTTTTCTAGAGTTTACTAGGTATTAATATATTCCCTTTCCTTTGAACCTCTTTCCCATTTAAAAATCCTGGGGACTTTGTTTTATATTTTATATTTATTTTATCACATTTGATTTTATTGTCTTATATCCTGCCTCAAGGCTTTTGATGGTAACGAAGGGTGCCACGTAAGTAAAATAAATTCCTTTTTGCGCTCACATTCAAAAAGAGAAATCAAGAGTTCTGCTGCTTTGAAACTGGATATTCAGCCCTCTATAACTTTTCCTTTAGAATGTGTATACATACATATATGCATTATATTTACATATGTCATGTTAATGTGGTTTAAACATGTATACCTCCCATTGGTCTAGAAAAGCTTTTATAACCCCTTTGACACCTATGGAACAAGAACATGTCTTACTCTACTAAAATAAACTCTGCACTACAATGTCATAAAGAAAAAATATTTAGAGTATTATAAGAATTCTAATTTTACAAAATATTCTTAAACATTCATTTAAGAGATTATACCAGAGTTGTTTGTACTAATATTTTTTTCTCACTTATGTCCAAATATTACAGCTATAAACTCAAAAAGGTATATGTCACAATGCAAAACTGTTTTAAAGATTAAATTTTTAGCTTCTGTAATGTTTTGTAAATTTTCAGAAAAATATTGAATGGATCATTTTATAAAAATTGCAAAAATTGTTCATTATTATTCATTTTAAAACCAGCTCCAGCTTAAATAGGTATTTTTAACACAGGAATGTTTGTCCCATCCTGATGAAATTTGAAATTAATAACTTAGGAAAATGTAAGCATAACAAATTGAGGTGAGAAAAAGATGTATAAACCGACCATCAAACATAGGAATCTTTTCTTATGAAAGGAAATGTTTACTGTGTAGTATCAGCGGTAAAATAAACTTAGTTGCAGCTTAATTTTTGTTTAGGTGGATTAGACTATCATTGGTTGAATCAAACAAATTCCTATGACTTTAAGAATTTGCTCGGTTTTCTGATATGATTTCTGGCTTAACCTCCGGTAAATACTGTAAAGGAGAGCAAGGTTAGCAAACTCTGATTTTTAGAAACTATAGGTAGTGTTACAGACAAGCAGCACTTACTTATAATTCTTCCTGTTCCTTCTAAAATCCAAAATATATTCTTGACTATCATTTAAAAGAAGGATTCATACTACCTAATTTTAAGCAGCTATAAACCAGATGTCTAATCTAATCCCCTTTATTTTAGATCATCCCATCTTTTCTCAGACATCTACATTATCACGGCAGACTTCAGTTCCCAGGAAGTGCCCATCACCATGATTGCTAAGGGAAGTTTAGGCAGCTAGCTAGATGCTTACCTTTTAGATGGTTAACGCTAGGTAAGAGGATTCACTTTCCCAAAATGCTTAAGTACTTTGTTTGTATAAGACAGCTCTTCAGTAGTAGGTATCGAATTGACACTCCTTCAGTAGGAGAGGTTTGATATGCCTGATCCATTATAAGAGTTTTGAAGAAAGCGATCATGGCACATCCAGGTATACACCACACGCCATGGGAGCATCTCTTCCCTCTCTTGGGTATAAATATGGCAGTAACTACAATAATAATATTTTCTGAGTTCTACTTTTAGTAGCAATTGAATAATGAAATTTGAGAAGCAATAGCAACACGAGTCAGTGCAAACCACATGAAGTTCAAAAAGGTCAAGTGCAAGGTCCTGCATATGGATTGGGACAGTCCCAAGCACAAGTACAGGCTGGTCAGAGAATGGATTGAGAGCAGCCCTGACTTGGGGGTGTTGGTTGATGAAAAGCTCAACGTGACCCAGAAATGTGTACTCTAGCCCAGAAAGCCAACCATATCCTGGGATGCATCAAAAACAGTGTGGCCAGCAGGTCAAGATAGGTGCTTCTGCTCCTCTACTCTGTTCTTTTGAGATCCCACCTGGAGTACTGTGTCCAGCTCTGGGGTCCCCAACATAAAAAGGACACGGAGCTGTTGGAGCAAGTCCAGAGGAGGGCCACAAAAATGGTCAGAGAGTTGGAGCACCTCTCCTGTGAAGACAGGCTGAGAGACTTGGGGTTGTTTGGCCTGGAGAGAAAAGGCTTTGGGAAGACCTTATGGCAGCCTTCCAGCACCTAAAGGGGCCTACTGCAAAGATGGAGAGGGACTGTTTACAAGTGCATGTAGTGATAGGACAAGAGGTAATGGCCTTAAACTGAAGGAGGGGAGATTTAGATCAGATATAAGAAAAAAATTATTCATTGTGAGGGTGGTGAGGCAGTGGAACAGGTTGCCCAGAGAAGCTGTGGAGGCCCCATCCCTGGAAGTGTTCAAGGCCAGGTTGGATGAGGCTTTGGGCAACCTGGTCTAGTGGAGGGTGTCCCTGTCCTTGGCAGGGAAGTGGGAACTAGATGATCTTCAAGGGCCCTTCCAACCCAAACCATTCTGTGATTCTATGTACAGTATGTAGGCCAAGTGAAAATTAACTGCAACTTCCCCAAACAATTGTCCTGTCTTTCCATTACATGATGCTGCATTTCCTTAAGCTACACACAGACTGCTTCACTTCCCCAGAGAGCTCCTTTTGTCCCCTTTTCTCATGTCATTTCTCCATTCTTCCTACACATACAACATTTTTATGACTGCTTTTGTGCATTCATAAAAATTTCTAAAGCAAAGCAAGTCTGAGGTGAAATGGCTGAATATTACACAAAAGAGGTAACTATTACTATAAAATCTTTCCAGTTGCTCACCAGCCTTCTGGATTCTCACAGACTCACTAAATGTCTACTGCATGTCAAATATGCACATTTCTCAATGCTTAAGATTAACTGTATTTGGTTTTGTGAAATACATTTTTTGGATACTGTAATATTCTCAGACACATGGTTTTAATATTTTAACTACTAAGTAACATTAGTATAATATAATTTAGTATTATATTATATCTAATATAAAACCTCATACAACATTTCTTTGGAGACACTTTCTCCTGCCTACACCTTGGCTTTCTGCTCATAATTTAAGTATAAAAATCCCATAATTATTTGTTATGCATCTTGCTCTTTCTTGCTATAAATCACTTATTAAATTGTCCTATTTATTGGCCTAGCCAATTACTGCTTGTCTGAACTCCATTAGCACCCTTTCCTCTGTCCTTCCTGAAGAAGACAGTTCATGCTTCCAGACAATTTCTACCATAATTTTAAAATACTGCATAAAGTATATTTAACAAAAGGATGAAAAGTTATGAGTAATAATTTCATTTTTTTTTCTCAGCATTGTTTTCTGAAAGTAGTAACATGAAAAATTGCATTTAACAGGAGTTGAAATTTATGTGAAAGAAGAACTGAGATAGTATTTTGTTTCTTGATTTGACAATATTTTCGGATTTACAAGACTAAGTACAAATCACTGAAGCTAAGCAAAATATTTTTTTAAATGGTAAAGTTGTTCTGCATAGAAATTCAGCCAACTATGTTACAGTCATAATGCTAAAATGTCACCTTGAAATGACATTTCAGTGGCACATCAAAGAAATTTTAACATCTTTTAGTGAAAATTAAGAACATAAAAGAGTATCTTCAACTTTCCAGATTCAAAGTAGGAAAAGGGTTTACTATTTTGTTTACAGTTTTCCAAGTTATTATGTTTTCCCTGTCCAACAAAGCAAATCCAGTTCCCAGTTGACTGGAAGCTGGCAAATGTGGTTCCAATTTTCAAGAAGGGCAAGAAAGAAGATCCTGGAAATTACAGGCTTGTCAGTCTCACTTCAGTGCCTGGTAAAATTATGGAGAAAATTATGCTGGGAGTTACTGAAAAACACCTGAAGGACAACGCAATCATTGGTCACAGCCAACAAGGGTTCGTGAGGGGAAGGTCCTGTTTAACGAACTTAATTTCTTTTTATGACAAGGTCACCCATCTAGTTGACCAAGGGAAGCCAGTCGATCTTGTCTTTCTGGACTTCAGTAAAGCTTTCGATACTGTCTCTCACAGTATCCTTCTGGACAAAATGGCCAGCATACAGTTTTACAAAAACATAATGCGATGGGTGGGCAACTGGCTGGCAGGTGGTGACCAATGAATTACAGTTAATGGAGTTACATTGGGCTGGCGGCCAGTCACTAGTGGGATGCTCCAGGGCTCCATTTTGGGGCCAGTTTTAACATTTTCGTAAATGACTTGGATGTGGGACTAGAAGAAATCGTGAGCAAGTTTGCAGATGATACTAAATTGGGAGGAGCTGTGGACTCCGTTGAGGGTTGTGAGGCCCTGCAGAGAGACCTGGACAAATCAGAAAACTGGGCAACCACCAACTGCATGAAGTTTAACAAGACCAAGTGCTGGATTCTGCACCTGGGTAGGGGCAACCCTGGCTGTACATACAGACTGGGGGATGACGCCCTGGAGAGCAGACACACTGAAATGGATTTGGGAGTCTTGGTTGACACCAAGATGAACATGAGCCAACAGTGTGCCCGGGCTGCCAGGAAGGGCCGACCATGTCCTGGGCTGCATCAAGCATGGCATTGCCAGCCGGTCTAGAGAGGTGGTTGTCCCTGCACTGGTGCGGTCTCACTTTGAGTCCTGTGTGCAGTTTTGGGCACCACAGTACAAGAAAGACATAAAGCTATTGGAGAATGTCCAAAGGAGGGAATCTAAGATGGTGAAGGGTCTAGAGGGGAAGACATATGAAGAGAGGCTGAGGTCCCTTGGTTTGTTCAGTCTAGAGAAGAGAAGGCTGAGGGGAGACATCATTGTGGCCTACGGCGTCCTCACGAGGGGGAACGAAGTGGCAGGCGCTGATCTCCTCCCTCTGGTGACCAGCAACAGAACGCAAGGGAATGGCATGAAGCTGCATCAGGGGAGGTTTAGGTTAGATATCAAGAAAAGGTTCTTCATGCAGAGGGTGGTTGGGCACTGGAACAGGCTCCCCAGGCAAGTGGTCACAGCACCAAGCTTGACTGAGTTCAAGAAGCATCTGGACGAAGCTCTCAGTCATGTGCTCTGATTGGGCTGGTCCTGTGTGGAGACAGGAGTTGGACTCAATGATCCTTATGGGTCTCTTTCAACTCGCGATATTCTATGAATCTATGAAACCATAGGAACTTCACTAATGAAATTACTGGAAACACTGTAATCTAAATTGTATTAACTGTATTAAAGGATCAGAATATATCTGAAATTATTCACCAAGACTCTCACCATCCCAAGACTAGGACTCAAACCCCTATATGTTAAGTTTCACTGATATTATAGTTACCGAAAAGTAATGAAATGTACATTACCACATGGCTAAACTAACATAGCCAAGTTTTCTATATGTTCACAGTAAAGCAATGGTATTGTATTTGTTAGTTTTTACAATCAAAGGCAACTATTATCACAGACAGAGACTTAACAGCTCAGTTCTATCTAGTTCTCTCTCTAAAGCAAATATTTAAAGAATATAATTTCTTATCTGAGTTCAAGGCTGTATTCTCTACTCATGAGGAAAAAATCAGAATATCTTTAAGAAAAGCAGACACAGAAAGTTTACTTACATAAGTGCATACATAAGTGAAGAGGCTCTAAGGCATATAAGGAAAAAAAAAAGTTGCAGATGTATCTCATAAAAAACTCTCATTCGAGACAGCTAGCATTCTGCCTTTTGCAATATTAGTATAAGCAATGAGCAACCAATATATCCACTTATCACTACCTACTACTTTAAACAAAGCAGAGCATATTTTTTGAGTATCACAGAGTGATTCCATCCTAAAACAGCTGTCTAGCAGTCTAGTGTTATTATCTTCTTATGCCAACACCATCAGGCTGCATTCCCAAAAGAGGCTGCCCTACCCTTCTGCTCACTCTTACAGTCACGCTGCCTTCCTTGTTGGATTAGAACAAGTATTTGTGTGGCCATCAGGTGAACTAGATAAAGAAATTGATTTGAATTAAAACTGAACCACAGGGGATGGGGAGACAAACTGGTTTTCACTTGGAACAGTTCCTTCCTCCAGCTCCACACAAACATTTGTGCCATATGTGAACAGCCATAAGAACTGACAGCCAAATGAAGGAGGTCATCACTGTCTTTCTCAGTAGCATGCTGGTTTGAAGTAACCCTTGAAGTAGGATGCAAAACTGAAAGACCCTCTAAAATTATTTATTCCCTTCCCTGTAGAGGAATTTAAATAATTAGCTTATCTTGGATGCCAAACAATTAGACAGCTAAAGGCTCTTACACTAAGAGTGACCATAAATCATCTATTTAGCTGCATATGAAGTGACTCTTCTGCGAACAAGCACATATTCAAATGTATTTCCACACAGTCCTCTAGCCTTTTTAAAATGTGACTCATAAGAGTATCCTCATTTCTCCATATGCCTTTTGATGAAAGCAAACATGCTTAGACATTTATTTAAAAAAACAAACATTCAAATTAAAACAACAAATTACTTTCTCACTTCATTTTGCCTCTTACTTCATTTTGCCTCTTAATGATGCTGCAAAGAATTCGGTAGAGGGAAATTAGAAGTTGTTTGGATAGCTTATATTAAATGTTTCCTAAAAATGCATCTATGTACAATCTGGGACCTGTACACTAGCACAGCTTAAAAAGGTAAGTAAGAGAGTTGTGCCAAACGAGAACTCTAAACTTTAAATTCTCAAAAAGCTCAGTTCTCAAATTTCTGGGAAGCTGGTTCTATGTTCTTTACAGACAATGTTAATTGATCTTGACTTCATCAAAAATTGTTCTATCATATTTTTAGTCACACCAAGGTCTATTTAGAAAGGTGTGTTTAAAACTGTAAGCACTTAGAAAATCCTTGTTGATCTATCTGCTAACTTAAGAGCAAATCTGCAACTTGAGACATCTAGAAACTTTTAAGTCAATAATTGCAACTCAGTGTAGTTCAGTGTATTTGTATATTGTAATTCCAGTATTTATTTACAGGAAAAATGTACATAAAATAACTTTATTTTCAAAAGCTAAGAATGTTTTAAGAATATTTACTTCATAACATATGGGTTGCATTTTTGGTCTTATAAAGTAAAAACTGGCTACATCACCAGGCTTAGAGGGTTGCTATCAAATCCAACTGGAGTCCATCTTTTAGAGGTATCCCTCAGGGCCAGTATGCCTTAATGTTTCCATTAACGGTTTGAACAATTGGACAGAAAGTCCCTCAGCAAGTTTGAAATGGTATCAGATTGGCAGGACCTGCTGAGACACACGGGAGGGCAAGGCTGCTACTCAGAGGAGACCTGGAGCGGGTTGTCAGAAACATGTATTTTGATAAAGGCAAATGCTAAGTTCTCCTTAGTTCTTTGGGACAGATTGAGCTTCTGCACCAATACAGGCTGGGGACCAGTGTACTGAAAAACAGCTTTCCTACAAAGGACACAGCAGTCCTGGTGACCAAGGTGAGCATGAATCAGCCATGTGCCCTTGCAGCAGCGAATACCAAACACATCCTTGGACATAAGTAAGAGTCTAGAGAACAGGCTGAGGTGATTATCCCCCTGTTCAGTAACAGTGAGACCACATCTTAAGTACTACATCCAGCGTGGGGCTTCCCAGGGCAAGACAGACATAGACTGTTTTGGAGTGAGTCTGGCAGAGGATCGCAAGACTGCCATGGGGCTGCAGCAAGGGAAGGTCAAGAGAGCTGGGATGTCCAGTTTTAGGAAAAGTTCTTGCTGTCTTCAAATACCTAAGAGGAAGGTAAAGAGGAGACAAAGTGACACTACCCTTGGAGGTATGCAGAGAAAGGATAACAGGCAATGGAAGTAAGACATATGAAAGGAAATTTTGATTAAATATTAGAGAAAAAGAGTTGACAGTGATGCTAGTCAAACTGTGGGACTGGTTCCTAAAAGAGGTTGTGGAATCTCCATCCTTGGAGATATTTAAAAACTTCACTGGGAACCTGATCTAAATGGGTTCTGGTCTGAGCAGGAGGTTGAACTAAATGACCTCTGGAGGTCCATTTCAACATAAACTATTCTATCATTCTATGATTTTACTCTCAGTTCAAAAGTGATTATGGAAAATCATTACTAACTTGGTCAGTTCTGAGTTAAATATTCATAGACCTAATACAAGTATTCAGGTATTTGTGTTAATGTTACAGCATATAAATTCTCATGTGTTCATTGAAATAACTGAGGCTGTGCCAGTATAAACTAACAAATAATTAGATCTCACACTTTAAAAAAGTATTAGAGCGTCAGTTTCATACGTAGAATTTTTCACAGCACACATTCTGCCATCAATTTAAAATTGAGCAAGTTCTCACTGCCTAATTTTTTCCACAGTATGAATTTGCTTTCAAATTTAAAAATTAAAAAAAACTAGAACTAAAATTCTTAAAATCAGCAAAGATGATCAGGAAGTATCTGGGAGAAACAGATACATCTTCCCTCCTTAAAAACTTACCACTAACTCATTCCAGTATAGGTATTCGAGTGTTTAGACATTCATACATACACTGCAGTATTTTTTTTAATTCAGTGTGAAATCAGCAAAGGAATTTATTTTATCTCCTTTTCATCGATTCTAAAAGCATGCAGACAACTTTGCTAACACGCAAATTTAATGGCAAAGATACTCGGTTTCATCTTTACATTCAGACTTCAGGTTTTAATGGCAAAATACTATTAGCATCCAGAAAGCTGTTCATCTGTTTTGCTTTCTTTCACAACGGCAAGCAATGGAAGAAGCAAGATTAAAGCCCAGAGTATGGATATCATTTTAGAGCTATTCAAATACGGAGAAGCTAAATGATCATACCTCAGCTGTACACGCCTATTGCAACTCGTGTTTCACTTCCCAAATATATTGGGTTTAAAACAGAGCAGACTGCAGTTTTGATAACATCTGCTACAACAAATAACAAAAAAAAAGAGTGTGAAGTCTGATGAATGTTTAAACAGAACATTTTTTATGGATCAGCTAAATCTTTTCTGCTTTTTAATTAAAAGTAAAGAAAATGGAACTTAATTATCCTGTAAAGATTAGCTTGTGGGCATCTTCCTGTAAATTACTTCTAATTGAAAGCAAATTGTCAAGTGACATTCAAAGTACTGTCCTTTAAAACACAGCTGTTCTATTGCTGATTTCAGTACATTACAGTGCTTTCTTGTTACAGTAAGGCATATTTGAATATTTTAACAATTTGACTGGTTTTGTATGGATTTCCATTTAGTGTAACTTAATCACATTCCCACCTCCAAAAATCAGAAGAAATATTAGCTACCTTATTGTACTATATATCCTAAAGTAATTTCTCTTTGCCTTTCATTTTGAAGCTTATCGGTTAACCACTGATTAGCACATGCCATGGGTAACCGCCCAGTTCCGGCCGACAGCCTACTACCCAGCCTGCTAGCTAGACCATTCTTGCTGCCAGGAGCAAACTTACTAGCAAAAACATTTTAAAACTTTGAAGCAATTTCGAGGAGTTGTATTGTATTAACTACAAACCGACAGTTTATATTCTTTTTAGTTATTTATAAATTTATAAATTCTTGTGACAATATTTGATATACTTTCATAGCAGATCATTAATACTCAAAGAGTAAGATAAAACTATGGAACATTCACAGAAGTTTATCAAATATATTCAATTGTTTTGATAAACCACTTAATTGTGACTTACCATTCCACTTGGAACTACAATCTCAACCCAAAAAACCTGTTACTGTGTTTTATTAAATCTTCCTTCAGACTGTAAGATTTCATTTGGATGGTTGGGATTTCAGCCTTCTCCTTGCACATGTGCTCATCTACCCCAGGTGATTTTCACATTTCTACAAAAATTACTGTAACATTTGGCATTTCTAGTGTGATCCTCCCAGTTTTACAAGCTTTATTGCCTCCAAGACTGAATTTACACACTCCTCTGAGGTAGCAAAAATAGATTCTTAAAACCTTTATATGAAAAGTGTAATGCTTTTGTGGCATATGTCCACAGTTGAACAGAAGTGGCTTAAGAAGGGTTTTCAGGCACATTTGGTTTAGATAGCAAGAAGCACTACTTGCATATTAGAGCTGTGATGTATGACCAACTGCACAAGGCTGATGGTGGGCTTGAATCTCCAGCTATGGGAGAGGGGGAACTGGAAGGGACTTCTCAAGGTATCATTTGTGTTTTCTCAGAACCAACTGTGTGTGAAGCTTAGCCATTTTGTAAGGAAATGGTGGTGTCACTGGAGACCTACTGCTTCCGAACCACTCACAATATTTCTCCTTCTCTTTTGATCTCCAGAATGTATGATACATGCCTTGTGACTTGCAGCCAAATTCAGACTCGTGTCTGCTTCAAAAGATTAATGTTTGTCACACTAGAAAGGTATTTATAAACATGCAATGTCGTCACTGGATTTAGGAAAAAGCACTCATTTCTCTTACTTTAGTATAAGATTATAAATATTAACATAAAATAATAAGAAAAAATTAAAAGCACAATCTTAGTAAGATCTTAATTCTATTTGAATTTAGTGACAATAAACAAAAGTAAGAAACCATGCAGGCTAATTTTATTGTATCTTGGTTTCCACCCACCAAATTTGACAGTTCCCCCCCCCCATAAGCAGGAATGATATAGGAAAGAAAATCATCTTGCATTACATCCTAAAGGCAATGAGATACATGGTTATTCATATTGCAGAAGTAAAATTATAAAGATTATACTATATGCTGCATAAAATACACTTAAATCTCTAAGTCATAAAGAACATCCAGTATATTCTTAAAAGCAGTGGATTTCAATCTCATCTGCAGGTTGTACTAGAAGAACATCCTACACAATCAGCAGCTGGTGTCAGCCATAAGAACACAGCTAATGTCCTCACAACCATTACGCATTGTTAGCACTGCAGTAGGCACCTAGGACAAGAAGACGAAGAACCATCAATTAATTGTTCTTTGAGGTTTCATTTCAAAATCTAAGATACAGCAGACTACTAGTAGGTTTTTTTCATGTTCTCTAAAGAACACTGGAAATCAAAACCAACAAAAATTTATGCAAAGTAACACATTTAGTACCTTAGTGAAATTAGAACACTAGGAGAGCTCATTTTTGCCATGGGGTAAATATCGAGGCTCTTTACTGCCTCTCATGCCTTGAGAGGAACACATGGATGTGTTATGCTTCAGCAGCCTCATCAATACTGTCTATGGGCTATGCCAATAGACTTTCCTGTAGGTTACAGTATCTACTACAAGATCTGCAGAACAGAGCACTGAAGTTGAGCCTACAAATCATTTAAGATCATTACTCTCCTAAAAAAATCCCTGAGAAGATAACCTTAACTTAATATGCCCTTCTGACATTGCCACTTCAACATTTCATTTTTTCCCCTTTTTCAAGTGATATCCAAAACAGCACATCCAGTGCAGGGTACTGAAAGTGCAGATAGTGGGAAGCAGAAGCCAAACTTTGTGACTGCAAGAATCTTCTTCATGTTTAAAGTTATAAATGTCTGTTTGCTTTCTGCAGTAATGTTCTGCATAACCCTCTAGAAAGACAGCCAGCCAGTACTTTTTTTCTGACATCTATCATGAAAAGAAGACAGGACGCTAACGGGACAGAGGTCCTCAAAAGTTTCATGGAGAGGCCCCCCAGAACCTAAGGGAAAATATCCTTTCTTAAGAGATGTTAAAACAAAAAGTAACAAAAAAACCTCACATAATCAAACAAAATACACAACCACCTCAATAACGACCAACGTGCCTGTCACTAAACCACAGCTAATATCGGCCAATAAGGAGATTTGGGAATTAATAAAAAAATAATCTGACAAATCATTCAAACCTGGGCAAGAAGGAGAAGTATTAACAGAAGATTTCCAAAATATCTACCACCAATGGTCAAAAGTACCACAGCAAACTTGGGTATAAATGGCGCCTGAGTAGCTGAATGTGTCCTGGAAATCCTTGAGGTGCTTTCTTACAAAAAATACAATTAACATACAAATAAAATTTCATTTGTCACAAGCCAGACACATTTTACCATCACTATTTAAACTTTTCCTAAGGGGCACTCCATCACTCTTCCTTCACAGAAAAATGAAAATTAAAAAATTAATATATTTTAAACAAAATTCAAACTTTAGACTCATAAGACCATTTGTCTATAAGCAAATCATATCCAGTAAGGAAAATTAATTTACTCTTTTTTTTTGCCATTACATACACGGCCAAGAGTAAACCACACAGCACAGCCAAATAAATGTACTGTTTAGGAACCCTTATTCAATGCAGGAGTAAGGAAAAGGTAAATCCCACAGATCTACCACACCTAGTAGTACTGACCATTCCTTCTCACTGAAAATTAAAAGATGGCTATTTCTTCCCTTTTCATGGAGAAGTCTTTAGTATGGATATAAATTCATCTATAAAAATATGAATAATTCTATGACTATTATTACAGCCATTATCATTCTTATACATTACTTGAATTACAATGCTATTTCAGGAACATTAACAGACTTACAAAATCATAAAAATATTTTTTTTAATTTTAGTAAGTGGAAACTGGAATTCTTTATGCTATTATACTACTTCCTGAATAGCACAGAGCTATGTCACTTACTGTGGAAGACTACCATTAGATAAGACTGGGTGACCACCAGCTTGAACATATCAGATCCCAAAAGCCAAGCTCCAAGATCTGTCTTATGAGGTACACCAGATTTTGCCATACGCTGCTATTCACTGCTTCCATTTTAGTGAAAGAAATGATTGAGGCCTGATCTCTGCAAGAAGCAGATGACTTTTTAAAGGCAGATGTTAAATGTTTTCCTGAGTTCCTCCTATCTAGACATCAAAAACATAGAAATCACAAGCAGAAACCACATAGAGCTTCCAAAATGTGAAGCAAGCACTTTTTCAACAAAAACTACAAATGTAGTAGTTTTCATAAACTTGAGACTAAACCCAAGAACTTTCCTTTTTGAATTTGGTCTTCCAAACAGTATTTTTGGTATATTAACCCTGCCTAAGACAGTAGCAGAGCACTAAGGAATGTGCAAGCTTTAAATGCCTCTTTTCATTAAATCAAAAAAATTCTTGTATCAAAGAATCATCAAAATTCTTGTGTCATATACAAGAATGCCTTGATAAACAATTTCACATACAATTCCGCTTCTGAAAGAAAATGAAGCCTACAAATTAGGGCATGTCTATTGCATCTTGGTATCGCCCATATGATTAGGATACCGGTGCTATAAACAAAATTATTCAAGATTCTACAGTAGTATAAAAAAGAAGGGAAAAAAATCTCCCCCAAAAATAAATCTCAAAATTCAATAAGAAATACAAGATCCTAAAACTTTTCTTGTTTCTTCAGAGCCGTCTGTCTGGAATTCTCCTAATATTAATGGACTTCCATATAGGCACATGCACATACACGCACACTGCTTCTGACACGTCATATTTCTGCATTTGAAAAATGGGGGATAAAATTGCTGATACACTTACTCCTTATCCTAAGGGAGCTAATGAGAAGATGCTTCCTTTTGTGGTTTCATGCAAATGAGAAGTTGAATAGCTGAGCAACATTTCAATGTTAATTAGAATTACTAAATACATTCCAGTTTTACATATGCAAAAATCTGTAAACTCTTTTTTAACCTGAAATACCTGGCTCTTGTTCTTTTTAAAAAAAAAACAAAAAACATGATAAAATGGAAGCACATTTAAAACATATACAGGTAACATTTTTCATCTGACTTTTATCCATGAGGTGGATACAGATAAAAGACAGTTTTCTTATATACAGTATGATACTTAAGATTTCACTTCTCTTTCAAAATGGAAAGGAAGTCATGTCACATGCTAGCACCTGTGGTGTGTAATTACTGGCTGCATCCTGATATTATTTACATTGTTATTAGGTGCCCAAAACAGTGTAACAACATAATACAAACTATCAATTCCTTTGGAAAGTTATCTTCTTTGCTACAGGAGAAAACAAAAGCCCTCCAGAAAGATCTTCAGAGGATAAAAATACTGATATCAAGTAAAATATATCTACAGAAAATTTTACTTCTACACGTCTTATTTTGGTTTGCGGTTTTGTTTGTTTGGATTTTGGTTTTGTTTTGTTTTGGTTTGGTTTTTAACATGATCCAGAATACCAGGATTGTCTCCATAAAAAGTTAGCATTATGAATTTTAGATAGCATTACATGAAAACTTCAGCTGGACGGGTAGAGATAATCTGAAATTCTGATTATCCTTCACAAAGTCTTCCATTCTGCGGAACTCTGAAACATGCTTTTACAGGAGATTTGTACCCAACCAGTTCTTAGAGGCATTTTCACATCCAGTCCTATACTGTAGAGATTTTTCTATACCTATCTTCCAAGGACAAAAGGCGTAACAGGTTGCAGAATGGCAAACTACATGTTAATTCTCAGACTTGAGGCTGAACAATCAGGACTAGAATATGCTCCCTATGGACTGTGAGGGATCCTACTTTAACTGCTGCAAAGAGAAAATATTTGTTTTCTGTGTTCCTACATTGATCACATTTCTTAGTTACGAAGTAAAAATAATAATGTAGCAACCTAAAAGAAAAAATTGTGATCAAACTTCTTCAGTGTCAGTTTCCAAATACATGCATGTAACAACACATGGGGAAAATTACAGAGCATTTCAGCACATTAAAAAAAAAAAGAAAAAAATTAAGAATTTGGGTTACCTCTGCTTCCTGAGCAATGAATAACTGCAAAATGTTGGTGTTATAATAATACCTTTGTTGTAGACAAATGTCTAATTCATTAAAGAAAGTGTTGGTTATACTATCAAGTTTAAACATATCGAGTATGTTAAATTCTCTTTTAGATGTATTAATTGCTTACGTGAGGTAGCACTTTGCTACATAAACCACTATTTAGACATTCCCCACACTTTTACCCATACAGCCAGGCTGCCTTAAGAACATTCTTTTCAAAAATCCAAGTTTTCACATGATTCACCCCTCAGACTGGAGTATGACTGCTGGGCTATGTGAAGAAACAGATGCATACAGCAGTCAAAGAACCACAAGGGAATCCCTCCCCTCTTGGAAGAACAGTTTAGATTCACAGATGAAATTTGTATGTGCTCCTTCTAGCAATGCAAAAGTACTTACTACTTTGTCACAATTGCAAAGTACAAGAATAGTAATAAGGACATAATTCACACAAAAACCCTCTGTGTGTGTGTGTGTATAAACACATTGTAACAATTATAAAATATTTTTCACAGATTATGCAAGCATCATAAATTCTGAATTTTTAAGGACTGCATATACCTGCTTCCCATCCCATTTCAATTTCTTCCAAAACTACATTCTTTTAGCAATTTTGGTTTGTAATATCAAGAAATAACTTCCTTTTGGAAAGATTTTAGGCACAGAAAACCATGATACAAACTGTGTTTAGTTTATAGGCTTTTCCTTGTATGAATAAACTAAAAAAAATCTTCAGTTTTTATAATTATTTCTACTTTTTCTTCAAACAAAAGAACTTGCTATATTTATCTGGGTTCTTATATAGTATCTGCCATACAACAATTTAAATATATTCCCAACATTTAAGCAGATAACAATTGCTATCACAAATATTGCTTGCTATTGTCCTAAGTAATCACATAAAATAGCATGTAACTGACTTCTCAAATGTCTGAGTTCTATTAAGCTTCTCTCTGCTCATGAGCACAGTGATTGACAGTTTAAGTAGGACATTTTCATATATAAGGACAATCTCGTAAGACAAAAAAATATCACTGAGTAATTATATAAACATTCAATAACTCCAAATTAACATATAATAACAGTCATCCTATATAAGTGGGAACATTCATGACAGGGAAAAAGTTCAAAATTGGTATCTGTACCTTGAAAGTAAGAAGTGCATGCTTGTAGCAGAAGGATCACCTTTGGAAATAATAAAAATAAAAGGATAGCTTGCATTCAATATCCCAGCATGTTGTTCTGGGTTCCAGATATTTTAAAAAAAACCACAACACTCACCAAAAAAAAAGGAGAAAAAAAAAAAAAGGAAAAAACCAAACCAAAAACCAAACCCACACAAATAACAACAACAACAAAAAAAAAAAAAAAAAAAAAAAAAAAAAACACAAAAAAAAAAAAAAGAAANAAAAACAACCAACAAAAAACCATATGCACTTCAGAGTTCAACACTGATCTGACTACTAGTCTGATTTTTGGGCGCCTGTTTGCAGATGCGGTAGAGTTATCAATCCGAACAGACACACAATCCGGGTCCAATGTCACTTCTCCTCATTATGTTAATAGTTAATACATGCAAATGAAAACACTCTAGCAATTTGATTTCTTTGAAGATAGTTTGCATATTGTCTTAGCCATAATGACTGTACACTTCTCTCAGCCTCGATTTATGCAAGGGTAGTTTAGTTCATTTTTATCAGCTCAAGTTCATTTTGGCTGCTACTGGAATGTATGTGCGTGTGTTTCTTTTTTACCTTTCACCTAATTACCATTCAGGTACCATAAGCAGATTTTTCATGCTATTGGTGTTTTTCTTAATTAAGAAACAAATGAATTCTCCCTAGCAAAAAAGATGGAACAACAGAATAAGATGCCAGAGGCTGATGTTCTGCTTCTTAATTGAAGCTGCTTCATTGTTAGGTGTCTGTTATGCGGGGGCAGAAGTGTCATGAGTTTATTGTGAATAGTAAAAAAATTAAAAAAAAAAACATAAATAGTACTTTTAAAATTAGGAATGAATACAGAAATATTAGCTTTACAGGCATAACTCAACTAAAATGTTCTCCTTTCCTTTAGGAGTCAGTTCTTTAAGTATAAATTATTCTTCACATCTGGAAAGCCCCAGGTTCTAATCCCAGCCCAGAGTGAATCCTTTCTTTTTCCTTTGTCTATTATCTGCACCCTGCTTGTATGCTCATGTTGTTCAATTAAGGAGGTACCTCAATTTACCAGTGAGAGGAATTTTGTTTCTTTTCTTTCATCCTTTCAGCAAAATAAGTCTCTCCCACTTGCTCTCAATCCCTCTCCCCACCCCCCCTTCCGTTTCTAAATCGTGCTTTTCTGCTTCCTTTAAGTGCTAGGTTTTCCCATGCAATCAAAATATCACCACTCCCAGCACTTGTAAGAAACTCATGACAGCATGCTAGTCAGGACAATATTCCCCTACTGTAATTTCACAAGAAATTTATAACTTCTAAGGGTCAGGGCCTCCTAGGAACACAGCATTCTTCTTTTAACACACCCCCCCTATACAAAGGGTCACAGTCCCCTAAAGCACGTGGCAGATGCCACAGGAGTAAATTGGGGTTTGAACACAGAGACTGCGAGATCTCCAGAGTCTGGAACTGCAACACAGGGTCAAACATCGGGCTTAATCACAACAGCTTAAATGCAGAGTCCACCACTGACATCTTATTTGTAATGAATATATATTAATTGTGTAAAAATTGGAAAGCAAGTATCTGACAAAGACTTCTGTGAAGTTGAGATTAAATCCTCCCGCTGCCTGTGCACACATAATCTCTATCTGTTTCCATAGGAATTATAAGAATGTAAGAACGACAAAATCTGTATCTCCCCCACCCACAAGAAATTAGCTCACTTTTCCATTCAGACACTTTTCCATGCTGTAAAAGGGGAATGCCAGGAAAAGGATGAAAACCAAAAATATTTTTAAATACAGTATTAACCAGAGATCAATTTTGAGATAATCCATATCATAGTGAAGGGAAGCACCGCATATTGTCCTGAAGAAATACAAATAGATCTGTTCCCAACAGAGATCAGTCTTCTACAGAAAACCTTCCTGTACGTCCTCCATTTGCTTTTATGCATGGTTTTGGACACACAGAATGTCAAATTTATTTTCTGTTTAATCAATGCTATCATACAATGGATTTCATTAATATCAATACTAAATTGATGTACCTGTTGATGTAAAGTATGTGTCACAAGGCAGTGATAGATGTATTTTGAAATAGAAACTATGGAAATGTGTGAGAAGGACTTTATTCCTCCCACTTCCTTCCTTTGAACATTTGCTTGGAGGTTGTGGGGGTTTTTTCTCTCAGCCAGAGAAAGCTAGATCCAACACATAAAGTAATTTAACAGAATGCTGCTTCTATTTGTAAGTCTTTGCTTTTCAAAGAAAAATACTGTAATTTCAGATTTTTTTTCCTCTTAAAATACACAAAGATGCCAAACATCAGGAAGAAATCAAAGATTCAATTTCATCCATTTTTCTACTGATTTTATATATGCAATTCCTTTAGCTTAACTGTTCTTTTACACCATTCTCAGTGAGAAGAAAATCAAGCCTCATGTCAATAGTTTAATTTCAGACAGAGCTATAATCATCATTCACCAAACAAACAAACAAAAAAAAGGTCTGCTGGTAGTTCCCACACAGGGAACAACAAACCTCAACGCTTCACTGACTGGACTCCTCTTTCTCTATCTCTGCTGCAGTCTCAACTTCATTTTTCCTCTCAATCAGTCTCTGACCTCCTCACATGGTGTCCCTGCCAAATTCTTGGCATTGGAAGTGAGGGGGAAGAGGCCATACCATAAGCGTGTTGATAATGAGGAGATAGAAATAGAAAACCAGCTGGATTGTCCTAATAAAGTATGTCTGGGATTCGGAGACACAACAACTCCCTGTTCAGGTCACTGTTCAGCATTTTAACCCTTCACATTCCAGCTTGACCTTTCACTGATCTCCATTAAATTATTAAATTAACATTTAATATGAAATTGTACTTGAAAAATTCACTTTGATTTCAATGAAACCTATGACCTGCTTCTGTCTAACTGTATTTTAATTATGTCATTTTCCCTGAGACATGCAAGTCAGTCCTGAAAGATTTTGTGCTCATTGTTTTTCTCCTTTTCTGTTATCTTAAATAGGCCAATACAGTCGTATTTGATCTTTGTTCTTTTGCTGAAGTATGTCTTGGGTGACTGATGCAATTTAAGAGCTTTCTTAATCTCTGATGTAATGTTACTGTTTTCTTATTTTACATGAGTTTTTAAGCACTGGAAATAAAACAGGTGCTAACACATACACAAAAACCAGCCGCCCCTAATTTACCTACACCGGTGACCCCTTAGTGCTAAGAAATTCCAGTTTAAGTTGATTTGATTCAATCTTTTACAGTATCATACCCCAGGAGTTCCCCACGCAGCCCTCATATTCATTTATAGCAGTGATAAGACTGCCATCTCTAGTAACATGTAAAATCAAGAAGAGAGGAAAATAAACTTTATGGTTTTGGTTTTGCTTCTTAGTCACACTTCAAACACTTCAAATCTTTTTCACAGACCACTATCAAGCAAAAAGGGCACAAACCCAAAGCCTTTTAAGTCATAAACAGGGTGGCCAAAACACGTTTTGTTACTACGCTTATTTGCTCTTGCTATTCATTCTCCGAGTGTGGTGATAAAAACGAAGGTAGAATGCCAGATACAGCACAACTATTAAGGACAGTCCTCAATTTCATGAAAATTTGACATTGATTCCAATATGGCATAACCTCAGCAACTTCGCTGAAAAAATTTACTCACTTAGAAAACAAGTATTCTGAAACTATTTATAGAAATTGTGAATCAAAAGTTGTAATTTCCCAGCTGTTATGAGACAGCAGTACTATAATAGACTTAGGAAAAAACCAAACAAACAAAAAACCCACACAACAAAACAAACAACACTTGAAAAATGGCCAAGATGCCACTAATTTTTTGTAGGGGGATTGGTTTTGACTCCAGAAATATTCTTCAAAAAAAGAAAACAATAACTAAGTTGCAGAAAATAAAACAAATTCAGGTCTTACCACTTACATTAACAAAGAAGAGCTAATAAAACACTGGCATTCAACACTTAGAAAAGTATTTCCGCTAAGGTAATAGATATAAATACATAACAATAGTTATATTTTGTGGTGAATGGAGTTAAATCCAACTGGTGGTCAGTTAAAGGAGGTGTTCCCCAGGGCTCAGTACTGGGGCCAGTGCTCTTTAATATCTTTGTCAGTGATCTGGATGAGGGGATCGAGTGCACCCTCAGTCAGTTTGCAGACGACACTAACTTGTGTGGGAGTGTCGATCTGCTCAAGGGTAGGAAGGCTCTGCAGAGGAGTCTGGACATGCTGGATTGATGGGCTGAGGCCAGCTGCACGAGGCTCAACAAGGATCAGTGCCGGGTCCTGCACTCGGGTCACAACAACCCCGGGCAATGCTACAGGCTTGAGGAAGAGCGGCTGGAAAGCTGCCTGGAGGAAAGGACCTGGGGTTGTTGGTCTACAGTCGGCTGAACATGAGCCAGCCGTGTGCCCAGGTGGCCAAGAAGGCCAATGGCATCCTGGCCTGCATCAGAAGTGGTGTGGCCAGCAGAACTGGGGAAGTGATCATTCCCCTCTACTCGGCTCTTTTGACGCCGCACCCCGAGTACTGTGTTCAGTTTTGGGCCCCTCACTACAAGACAGACATTGAGGCCCTGGAGCGTGTCCAGAGAAGGGCAATGAAGCTGGTGAAGGGTCTGGAGCACAAGTCTGATGAGGAGCAGCTGAGGGACCTGGGGTTGTTTAGTCTGGAGAAGAGGAGGCTGAGAGGAGACCTTACCGCCCTCTACAACTACCTGAAAGGAGGTTGTAGTGAGGTGGGTGTTGGTCTCTTCTCCCAAGTTACAAATGATAGGACAGGAGGAAATGACCTCACATTGTGCCAGGGGAGGTTTAGATTGATGTCAGGAAAAAGTTCTTCACTGAAAGGGTTGTCAAGCATTGGAACAGGCTGCCCAGGGAAGTAGCTGAGTCACCATCTCTGGAAGTATTTAAAACATGAGTAGATGTGGTGCTTAGAACACGGTTTAGTGGTTGGATATGGCAGTGCTAGGTTAATGTTTGGACTTGATCTTTAAGGTCTTTTCCAACCAAATCAGTTCTATGATTCTGTATTTCCAGTCCCTCAGTTGTAGACAGCAGAACAGAGAGATGCACTTTTTCTACCCATTTCTATTTACTGGAAATTTTAAAAAATGCTTTGGAGGTCAAGTAGGATGACTGAGAAACAATGCCTTTTCCCAAATTTACCATTTCCAAATTTACACCATCTACCCAAATATAATCATGAACTTCTTCCCCTGTGCCTGGCCCAAGAAGTCTGTATAATGCTTAGCCCAATTACTCCATACAGTGAATCCAGGAAGGGCTCCGTGGCATTACTTTTACATAATTTCTGCTTACTCAGCAAACTATTGGCCTCTGGCGTCCCTTTAGCTGTACAGGCAGATCAGCTCTATATATTTGAGATCTGTTTATTTCTTACATATATTTATGAGAATGTTAATGTCAAAGGCCTAGCAAGCTCTTCCGGAGCCTGGCTTTTCTTTATTAGAATGATGTGATCGAAGCAGTAGATTCTGTCTTCCTTTTTTAAGAGGTACTTCTACAACTAGCAAACTTTTTTCGTGTTTAACAGCATTCAAATCACCCTTCACAAAAACTGAAACGCAGTGTAAATAAGCAAGAATACAATAGCAAATATTCAACATCTTACATGAGAACTTACAATGTAAAAGTTCATAAAAGTCAGAACTTTTTATGCAAAACAAATTAAAGGAGATGACCACATATGGGCAAAATATTGTTCTATGAATAATTCAATCAGAGCTAAAGTCAGTGTTGTGTGATAGCTCAGTTCCCATAAATACATTTTATTTTCACTGAATCTTATATTCTATTTTTCAAATGGCTGAGAATAAACATCATCACTCACTACTATGCAGAATTTTTTCCCCCTGCCAATTTTATTTCATTTCTGTGTCCGTTCCTTATAAAGGTGATTTACAGAAATTCAATATCCTTTATTTACAATCTTATTTTATATCACTTCTATTAGCAAAATGTTTTATAAATGCAGTCCAGTTTTCCATAATATGCATGCTTTTTTTGTAATGTTACACTGTTACATTATAAACAAGAGCTATATAAAGTAAGTAATTAGGCATACATTGAAGATGCACCATCCTTAAGGTGCAAAAAACTCCACCAGAAGTGGCATTGGTCTTTGTTGGGTTATTTTTAAGAAAAATTTGCCTGGGCATAATAGTCTGTATAAAAATGACTGGCATCTTAAAATCACTCAGAATGTAAAATATCTCATGAAAGAGGAACTGGTTTTGGCACAGCACTTCAAAATTTCAAAACTTAGATCAACAACCTAGGGGAGATAAAATGTGTACGATTGTGCCTGTAATAGTGTAACATTAAAATTTAAGACACAGAACCTATTTCCAAGACAAAACTCCACACTATTAGCAGCAGCTTAATAAAACAGGCACAGCATACTCCTCAAGTTCAGAGGTTTCATTGTAGTTCCCCCTATTTATGATCTTGCTATAAAGTAAGATTTTAATCTGAAATGAAGTATTTCTGCAGGTCTTTTGGAAAACAGAAAGGAAAATCTTCTAAGAGCCATACTTGGCTATTTTAACACACATTAAAGTCCAAGGTATACAATGCATTTATATTAAACACATATGGAAATTTCCAGCGAAAGGAGGATAACGGTATAGCCTAACGACAGAAACAGGCATGAAAGAATCTGGATGTTACTGCTCATACTATTAGTTAGGGCATATTATTAACTGATTTCAGCAAAAGCTGTAGGTGCTGAGAATCTCTTAACATCAGGCAGCGGTATCTAATGTAAAAAAAACCACCCCAAAACTAAAAAAACCCATGGATAGAAAAGTATGCACCACAGTAGGAAACCTAAAACTTAAGCTTTCATTTTTCTGTTACTGAAATGGAGGTAATATTTCCAAAGTTTGAGTGTTTCAGGGGGTCTGTTTAAGATACAGCATACAAGATCACGTGAAAAATTAAAAAATAATTACTTCATAATTTCAAGCTACTTGCTCACGAGCAATATCTTTATTTGTAGCATGCTTTTTTTCTTTAAACAACTGTACTTTATACTAAATTGCTGCTATACATCAAGTTATAAGCCTCGATTCATACTAATTCTCACATATATTGAGATATATATACACGTTTATTTAAATAAGTATAATTTTAATCGATTCTTAAAAAAAGATAGTTAGAAATAGTTCTCAAGTTCAAATTAGTAGGCAACACACTTCCATATATGCAGACACACAAAACTTTCTATTTAATTTGTGACTATGTAATTTTAGAGATTTTTCCTAATGACTTGTTATAAAGATGGTTATTCAAATAATTTCTTGCAAATCTGAACTGCCATTGTATCAGTTTAATTTGCAGTTCACCACAGATAATAATAGTGAGTCTTCTAAAAGAGATGCCAAATAATGCCATCTGCATCTTGGTACTTTTAGTAACAGGAACATCTGTCTACTAAGAAATGGATAAAAACTAGCAAACTAATTGTGAAGCATTTTAAAATTATTTTTCTTATAACAAATCAATACTTTAATAATAAATGTGCTTAGTCATCACGGATTATTTGTTATGGTTTTTAACATCCCTGCAAACAAAATCCGTATCACTGCACAACTCAGCACTTTGGTAAATAGCATTCTGGAAGAATGTGGGGCTAGATTAACATAAAACTGTACCAAGTTAAACATAAAATACAAGCCAAAACTGCAATTATTTTCCTGATGGCATTACATGAATCTGTATTCTCAAAAGATTTTTCTGTGAATGCAAAAGTGGGGTTTCAGTTTGAGACACGTAAATCAGTGGAAACTCGGTGTGATTCTTCTCTTATGCCGGTATTGCATGGTGTAATGTGTACCGTGCCACAAATGACTCTTGTGGCTTGAAACAATTTAAGCACAGCAAGGGTAACACTCCAAATGTTTTGTTTTTTTCTTCTTAGTTTTATAATGCAAAGGCCACACCTTCAAAAAGAATGCTTTGACTCACAATCGATGTTGAAAAACAAATTTAGCCATAATTTGATGGCATAAGAATTCCATACCTGGATTACACCTTCTTTCTTGACAGTGAAAACTTCTGAACCAACAGTCAAAGAACATCAAAATGAATGTCAGCCTAATCAGACCAGTCATAACATCCCCAAAGCACACTCCCACTTAAATGAGATTTTCTAAGCTGCAGGACTAATCATAAAATTACATAGTCTAGCCGGTTTAAGTAGCTGATTGTTACTCTCCATTTATAAGAATTGCTGATCTTGATTATTTTGGTTACATGACTTTTTTTTTTCCCCTTTTTGATTCATCAACACTGATTTTTTCTCTTTATATAATTAAATGGGTCTCAGCTGTAACCCTGGAGGTGTAAAACTCCCAAACAGGCAACAAAGCAGGCTACCGTCCCTGATCAGACGTAAGTATCATACTTTGAAGAAGAGTCTAATAAAGCTATGTTCAGTCTTCTTAAGTATTAAATTACATCTGGAAAAACTTCAGTACAAGACTTTCAAAAAAGAACTCATTCTGACAAACATATTGCATCACACACACCTGAAAATCTCAACCCTATATGCAAATTATACATGGACTTCCACAGCTTATTTCAGATCACTTGTAGCAATGCTGTAAAAGCTCAACATATGAAAACCGAACAAAGCTCTGATGCTAAAGGGATGCACCATGATATTAATAAAAAATGGCAGAAGCTTTTAAACTCTTTCACAGTCTTGTCTTCAATCTGCATTCGAAAATACTCCTCTAAGCCTTGAGTTCTGTGTTTTAAAACATGCTTTTAACATACACCTCAAAAGGGGATTACAAAATAGTCAAGATAAAACTCTCTGTTTCTTGAATAAGACCTTTTTTTATTATTATTTATTAAATGAAACAGGTCCCCAGAGATTAGACAGTAAGGAAACAACCTTTCTTGAAGTATAACTAATCACTGTTCAAATGACCACCAGTTCACCTACACTGATCACTTATTACTGGTAGCACTCCAGGTTATACTACAGGTTCTTTCATACTGCATTCCAGCTATACTATCAGCAATACAGCACCTTGCAGAATTCATCTTACTGATATTAAGCCAGCAGCATTAGCTGAGACCCAACTGTCCTTTGGAGATGTGACCCTTAAAACTCAGAGAAAAGCGATACATTATAAAGGATTTCTAGAGAGTATCAAACTGTCCAAAAATCTAAATTCAAATCCAAGCTGTCCAAATTCCAATTCTGTGGCAGTTGTACGCATTTTCATGGCTTGCATTGAAAACCTTTTTTCATTTAAAAGCTATTATATCTTGATTTTCATTTACACATTTTTCCCCCTTCTGTGCGTATTACACAGAGTGCTAATTCTAAATGTGCTCTGAAAAAAAGAAACAAAATCAAACACACAAAACCCCATAAACACTTGGTGTTTATGGTAAGATCATACAGTGATAAATAATCCCCAGTTTTCAAAAATACACTTCACATAAGTTTAATTTGATATTTAAGTATACCATGCTAATTCCTCTTAATCTAGTGAAAAATACATACTTCTGCATATGAAGTACAGTGTGCTATCATGTACATAATGGGTCACAGAATAGCCATATTTCACAATCTGAAATTAATTTATCCATAATGTTTCATTACAGTACCTTAATATATATATAACATAAAACTTTCATTGCAGCTGCAGTGACAAATTTACTGTGGAAACCATTTTTTAATATCAGAATGTTTATAAATCATGTAATGCTTTGAATTATGATGTTTTAAGTTAATACAGAAATTAGCAAAAAATAGTTATTTCTGTAACTCACTTGTCCAACAGGTACGCTTCCTCTGTTTCCATTCCTTTCTCTGACAACTTGCAGCCTTATTTTTGTATTAATACTGACCAGATTACTTGGCCTTTCAATGGACCATGAAAAGTTAAGTCTTGTAACTAAAGAAAAACATAATCCAGTACCCCACCTTGTGGGAACCCAGAACTGCCTGACATTATACAGAAACCGACCTTTTTGTCCTTCAGACTTGCCTACCAGGCCCCATCTTCTATCGCAAAAGCCAAATCATCTGATCCCAAACTAACTGTCAACTGCTTGTGATGGTGGGGAAGCCAGACATCAATCAATCAGTTTTTATCAGAGCCACTCTTCGTTTTTCTGTTGTGCTCATCTTATCATCTGACCCAGTTGTAGCCCTGACTTCAGAAGCTTAAGTAACTTGATGACAAAATATGCGTGTTTGTCCAAGATGCACATTGTTAAGGAGTGCACTTGTATTTTTAGCAACTAGCTAATATTTTTTCCAGATAAACTGTCAAATATTTGAGATTTTTCTCAGTTCTTAAGTTTTTTAGTGTTCACTGAAATGCCAATGCATTTTTGGAACAACCAGCAAGCAAGTTTTGTTGTTGTTTTTTTTTTTTTTTTCTCAAATAGAAATACATGCACATTTTCATTAAAAAAAAACTTGGCAGATTCCTTAAAACCCAAAGTTATTTGCAAGGCATGCATTTCTCAGAGGTACTCCATCCTGTTCATGTACACAGTGCCATTTAATTGTAGTCCAACACTGTTTGTATGAATACAGATTACTGACACAGTAATACCACCCAAAACAACAGTATGCCTATGTACGTATAGATTTTCCCTTCTGCATCCTACAAAATCAGAGCATTTTGTCTATGTTCATTCTGAAAGGGATGAAGTACAATTAGCAGATACAATACTCAAATACCAATCTGACTGAAAGCTTTCAAAAACAATGTTACTGCTTCCAAAAGTCTTTTCATATTTGTTTGTTAACTGAAAACTGTAACATTAGAAGGTGGGAGGGAGTGGAGGCAGTTTTAAAAAACAAACAAACAAACAAAAAAAAACCCAAACTACTGCAACTTAAAGTTTGATAATTTTACCATTGTCGCTGGTTTCACAACTGTGTCCTAGTTTGATGCACCAGTTACAAATGGTTCTTTTTCTTTGTGTAAAGCTGCATAAAATGCATTATGAACATCCATGCTGTGCTTCTTCAAAACTTTTCAGAGGAGGGATCTTTATCTTCATCTAATATGAAGTCTGAATTTGAAAATGAAAAGTGAAGACAAAACCTAATGGTTTATAGAATGTATGTGTAATTTCAAGTAGATCTGACGATGTCTTTGCAATTTTTTTTTACTATATCTTATAAACATTAACCTTCATGCTTGAGAATTTAAATATAATCAAGTATGAAATAGCAGGGTTCTAATGATGATCCCAATTACAGGAGTAAAACACGGCACTTCCTTTGAGGCTTGTGCTGCACCTACGAAAGTACAAACAGTATCACCCTCTACAGAATTTCTTCTCGGCCTAAATGAACACCTCCATGTATCATCAGAATAGTATTTTCAACATCATTCCATTTCAGAAGAGAAAATCTTTACAATAGACACCCGAAAAGACTTCTCTCACCGTATTTCAGCCTATGAGGAATTTTTTATTTTACAGTATAATTCATTCTGTTCTCATTAAAAATCACTTTTCAGTACTAATTGCAAGTGTTTAAGAAGTAATTACATTTTTCTGTATCATTTTTGCCACAGAAATATGTAGACTTTTACTTTTCGTAGATATATGAAAGGGAGCATGTATGGCACAGTGAGTAAAGCCAGAACCATGGAATTCCTTTGAACATAAAGAAAACACTTCATTTAAACTTGGGCCCTATTCTACTCTACATTCTAATTTTAAATATACCAAACCATTACATATCATTTGTGGTTGCATGTATTTTTAAGCTCATGTCCTATAAACATATGCACGTTCATTTTAAGTATTATCATCAACAGGAGTGTTTCTATGAATGAAGCTAAAGAGTGTGTTCCTTAAGTTTATCATACAATATTTTTATACCTTCAGGTTAGACAGAAAAACCAGTAACATGGAAAATGGTGTAGTATTTTACTGCAGTCGGTATTAAGACTTTATTATTTGGAAGAAAAAAATGGAAAATTATCTGGATTCAACAAGATTTTTACTGTCTTCTGCTATACTGAATCTAAGGTAAAAAGACCGAGTACAGTAAAAACGGCATGTGACATGCAGTTGTATCAGCTAATCACAGACTGAAAGCTTCAAGTCTAGCTGTCTGGAAGAATAAAGCAACATCACTCTAACTCATCTGTGTGAGTGCAAAGAGTAATGTATGAGAGGAGTTTATAAAGAGATGTCCAAGTAACTCACAAACTACTAAGGTATTGTTATTTTCGATAGTCTGTTACTAAATTGTGTTCACTTTCCAAACCTACTGTACTTGAACAAACCCTGATTATAAAAGTTACATAAAACAATACAATGGTACTCAAAAAATAAGAAAGTTAAAGGTCACACTCAAGCTTATTTACACACTTGCAGTTAAGAAATTGCCTGAATATAAATAAAGATTGAATCGACAAATAAGCCTTCCACCAAATTAGCTCTATAAATATAAAAGCTTTCTGAGGATTACCAATAAAAACACTATCTCACTTCCTAAATGTTTTAAAATACTAGCTAATTCTTCAAAGTATTAAAAAATATTAGCATTTACAAAGGATGACAATGTTATGTAACACCCTTCCTTAACACAGGAAATAACGGGACATATGAAAAATTATAAAATAGATGGAAAATAATCAGGATAAGATTTATTCAACATGTGTAATAGGAAGACAGGAACATTTTTTGTTTATTACAATATTTTTAACTTATACAAACTCTTCTCATGGTTACGATTACACAAACAGTATCAGAAGGTATTAAAATGTAACTGAAGATTGTATACATTTATATCAAACTAAATCCTTGTCCCTTTTTAAAAAAAAGAAAAATCTACTGTGACAACCACCTGCATCTGCTACCAACTCATGATGGCATTACCCTTTCAAAGCATTAGATAAAACTGAATAATCAATGAGAAATGTCAATACCGAGAAGTGATTCCTTTTGCAGTGTGTAAGCTTTATGCAGGTGTTTAGGTTTTGTTCGGTTGGTGGTTTTCTTTATTTTTTTACAAGAACTCTTCTTCAATATGGCAAATGTACTGAATTGTTCTTATTACATACGGGATTTCCCAAAACAATATTTATCTGCATCAGTAAATCACACAGACTTTTTGGTACTTCACACCCTAAGAATGAAAAAAAAAAATAAAAAAAAAAAAATTAGAGATTACTACCTAGCCAATGACTAGGAGGCAATCATATTGATACTCTTAATCTATGCCTCCAACACAGCATGTCCTAAGGAACTATCAAACAAATAAATATACACACACATTTACAAACAACTGGGTAAAGGAAGCGCACTTGTTTATCAAAGGAAAACTTGTGTTTGTAATCGTTACTTAAAGCTCTCAGAACAAGATCTAACACACTATGACTATATATACTAAGAAGTCTCAGGTGCATTGTCTAAGATGAGAACTTTTAAGCAGCACTTAAGAATACAGAAAAAGGAAGCTGCAACAGCATAAAACAGCATTATCAGTATTTTTTATCATAAACTCATGAGATAATTGTATCAACCTCTAAAACTCAGAAATAACTGTAACCAGATTGCAGCAATCGTGTCCCATGATGTCTATTCGCCATTAACTCAGGTGTGAATGGAACACTGATAATATTTCTCTAGACTTCTCAGACACCTTTTTGAAAAATTTCTTAAAGGAGAACACATAAAAAAAATTTGCCTTCCACCAATTCATATTCTATGCTTCTGTGCTAATTCTATACTTTAACTAGGTGGAAGAAATCCTAACCATACATTGCATGGGATAAGTAATATTATTGCATAAATGCTATAGAATTTCTGTATTTTCACTTCAAAACCCATTTATCCAATGCAGAAATTACTAAACTGTAAATAATCCTGATGACACAATTCTCCTCTACCATTGTGTCATCTCAAAAAGACAATCCGACAGTAATGGTAATGACACCCTCTCAGACAAGCCTGTGGGCATTAATATTTAAATCTTACCTATCCCTTGTGATTGGAATTCAGCCTCTATTCACAAACAAAAACTAAATCAATGTTCTTAGAGTTCAAACTAGATCCCTAAACAGTTTGCCACTCTCCATGCACAGATAAGATAAACTTTCTTTGACCCAAGAGATGAAGTTGCCATGACGATCAGAGAGTCCACTTTCTATATTGATATTTTGCTGATGTAACAACAAATAGAACCAGATCCTAGGGCTGATAATGGTGATTAATTAATACTAATATTGATCCCTACAAGCAAGAGACAAGGCTATTAACTTGAAGCCTGAAAAGTCAATTGTTACCTGTGGCAGAGATACTAGCAGCTGATTTTGAAACATAATAAACAAATGTGCTATCTTTATGCTAATACCTTTAAAGGGGTATATCCCTTTCTCAAGCACAATAATTTCATAATTCAAACCAATTATTTTAATTAAATCTTTTTATCCGCATCCAAAGAACAGAAATGAACTTCAAGATTTCCAAGACAAACTATGCAAAAC
>VWZZ01002958.1:117167-133998 GCA_013399095.1 Psophia crepitans
GAACAAATGGCGAATGCTCTCCGCTCGCCCTTCTCCAGCCGCTTGCACCAGGCTGCGGTAGCCTGTGGGTCACGGGCCGCGCTGGCCATGTGCTCATCACTGTTTCCCGGTGACTGATCGGTTTTCGGGTTTTAGGTGAGAGAGGAAGATGAGCCCACGAACTACCTGGGCTTTAATTACTTTTACCCTTCTAAATAGCGAAATTTTGTTTCTTGCCCAGCAGAAACCAACATGCGACGCTTCAGTGACACCAGCGAAGTGTTCTGACAAAGCCAAGCGGCCGGCAGTGCTCGCGTTCCCAGTCCGTGACTTCAGGACGGCATTCCTGCCGCACGTCCTGTTCTAATCGCTGAGATCATCTCCTTTACGCACACAGTTGTAACGACCCCTTATGAACAGACCGTGTTTTCTGTACCTCATTGTACTGCGTAGCATTGCACAGATTCTCAGTGTTGTCAGAGATTAACTCTGCAAAAATCTTGAAAAAAAAAAAAAAAAACCACAAAACCCAGCAGTACAAACAACAGCAAGCAGCCTGGTTTCACTGATGCCAGGTAAGGACACGATACTGAAACATCTTTATTACCATGCTTCAAAATTTCAGATCTGACACATCAATGTACTGCAATGTTTACTGTTCTTACAGCTTCACTAGTAGGAATTCAGTGATTTATATTCAGGTAAACTGTTCAGCATTTATTTAACTCTTACCTCACTGGTCCAAATGCTCTCAACAGAAATAGTTTTCAGCTTGACCTCTCAAAACTTTCAGCTATTATTTGTTTGGCCAATATCAAAAAAGTCTTCATACAAGCAGCAGAAATTCTAATATGGCAATGCACTAAAATTTTCCACCATACTGTCTTCAAAAATTATGTTCGTAAATGATAAGTGAATTTGCAAAACCACTTTTTTATTATTAAAGAAGAGAACATGATGGAATCTGTGAACTGTAGTAAACATTTGTTGTTCAGATACTTTATAGAATCAGAGTAAATAATAAATGTTTTCCATTTATCTGAAGTGATTGTGATGTGCCCAATTTCTAGTTCAGTTTCCTTGAGGTGTAGGCTCATGGTTAAGTACCAGTGTAATAGCAATAGTGTTTTCAGGAAGGTGTTCCATGTTGATGGACAAACATGGTAAGTGTCCACCAAATGAAACATTCTGCTACGGCTTTGTTGCAGAATTAGGCTCAAACAGGAGCTTGAATGGATACCAGTCTTTGGAATTAAAGTTAATGCTTGATCTTTACCCATTCTCATAGTTTTTTTAAAATCTCAGACCGGTTCCCTAACCAGAATTAACAATAACTTTTCCTTCATACGGGCCGATGATTCTTTTATGTTTCTATTTTGTTGCCTGCCTTCCACACAGTGTTTTCAGTCTAAATCAGTAATTTGACAGATACTACCTTTAAACCTACTGTTGTTTAAATGTAAAATAATGGAGTTGAGTAACCTGTTTCCAATATTTGGACAACATACAAATTGCAACTTAAAAATTAATATACTTTACGTGGTATAAAATGGTTATAAATAAGTGATAAAAACAACGCAAAATGAAGCAGTGCTAGAGTTTGTATTGCAAGTGTTTATTCTTACATACAGTTTAGGGTAAATTACCTAAGAGCATCTTATGCTGACTTTTGCTTTTGTAAATATTTATGCAGCAATGTAAGTTAAGTTAGGTATTTTGTCTGTTCTGAGGCATTAAGGCCACACTGTCAGTTCAAAAGAGAACATAGAAAGATACATTATTGCTTTGACAATTCAGGGAGATATGTTTGATCACTTAAAGGATTATTACACTTAGTCATTTCAGTGTATTTCAGTGTATATTGGACTTGTTTACCTGAAGGTTAAAGTTGTTTAAGAAATTGTTTAAGAAATTCCAGAAAGAAACCTACATATGCCTGCTGTTTTAAAATTTAATTCATGATGGAAATTAAAGAGTGATTTTCCCTAATTCACAGAGAAGCTTTCATTTAGTACGTTTTAGTACTGCATGAAAATTACCCACTTTCTTGAGCAGAACAAGTAACACATAGCACATCCCAGGTGAAAAAAAGCTGAGGCTGGGCCAGGGCGCAGCTCGAGCATGGCGCGTGATGGTTGATGCTGTGCAATAGCTAAGCCCATCTCTGATGCTGTTCAGCAGGAGCTGCTTCCACTGTGCATTATTGGCAAGGCTCTTTTGGTGGGTTAGGGGCTTGAGTTGTATGGACACAAAGCGAGCGGTGTAGCTGTTCCTCAGGGCTCCAGGACAGGCCCAGAAAGAGTCATTCAGAGTATATTTTTTAAATCTTACAAATTACCTCTCCCCCCCTGCCCTCAGTTGCCTAATTTTCTGAACTGCTATAGATATAACGATGTCCACACCCAGGTTGCAGTGTCTGTGCTGTTCACCAGCTCTTTGGGTTCACCTGTTGGATATTGCCAGTAGCAACCAGAGAGTGCCCACATAGTGCTTTGCCAGCACGGCCAGGGGAATGGTAACCCCTGCGCTGGGAGGGAACCACCCCATCTGAACATGGGGGCAGAGAAGAGTTGTACAGAGGTAATGGTGACCATCTGTCCAAAAGCTGAGGGTGAATTAGGTAATTAGAAATGATGGAGGAAGAATAGTTTGAAAATGTAGTGCTTTTCAACGAAAATAATAATTGGATGGCAACAGTGGTGGTATAGGCCCATTTCAGAAGACAGGTGCTGCTCATTAATTCCAGTATCTCAAAAAGAAGAAAATAACTTCCACAGAGGCTCACTTCTTAATGATCACAAACTTTGTCACTTCCAATTGTCTATACCTTACTAAGATTCTATGAAGATTTATATAAACCCTCTATCTGAATGGTTATCGCAATTCACAACTTAAATCCTTGAAATGCCTGTACTCTGGCAAAGAAACTGGGAAAACTGCAGCTAAGATTTCCATGATCTTCAAGTGTTAGCAACTATCTTACACATAGATAGCATCCATGCTTCTAAAAACAATATCCTTCTTTGGAGAACACTTAGTGATTTTTAAAACAACCTTTCCATTCCCTCATTGAGAAGAGGAAATACTAAAATATTGAAATATTCTCTTGGCAGCAGAATTAACCTCTTGACCAGCAAGTATGGATTTCCTATATTTTTTTTTGCAAAAAAGAGTATGCACTGAGCAAAATCACTACAGAATTCTCGCGTAAGTGGATACTCACTATTGTATACAGAGATACTGATACATAATGAAAATAGCCCAAAGTTTAGGCAGCAGTTGAATTTGGAAGAAAATATGTTTGATTTTTGAGATATGAACATAATCAAGTTCTTAGCATTTAAAACACGCAATAAGAGTAAGTAATGTTAAAAATATAATTGCATAGGTTCTGTTGGCCTCTTAGATATCGATTTCCTTTGTGAGGACTTGGATTCTTCCATGATCTTTAACATAGTGTTTGGTTCTTTAGCTCTGAATGAAAAGGAAGAAAAAGGTGGTATTTTCCCAAGTATTATCCACTTGCTGCATTAGAATATACAGCATAGCTTTTTGTAACTTTATTCCTTTCCTTTCTTTGGTCAATAGTGAAGTAGTTAACTAGACCGACCATGAAATTATCATCATTAAGGCTCAGAATTAATACCCCTATAACATGAATATGGGACAATTTGCACCTTTCCCAGCAGTTTGAAAAACCTACAGTTTATTCTAATTCCATACTTCAGAGATTTTCTGTGTGGTCATTCCAGACATACTAATAAGAAAAAGGAAAGAAAGCTTAGATTCTGAGCGTACAAGAAAACAAACAAATACATCACTGAACCTTGAGTTTAGAAGTAAAGCTTCCTCTGACTTTTGAAATAAAGAAGAAAAAGCTCTGCCAACTTGTTTCTGGATGACACAAAGAAAAAATGCTGCAATACAGATTTCTCAGATGCCCAGGAACCTGCAGAAGATCTAAGGATATCCAGAAAGAATGGGTGAGACTAGTGGATATGTATTGCCTTTTCAACCAGCCCTGTAAACAAGGTAGAATTGAATTACTATTACATTTTTTTGTGAATGTTTTACTCCTCAGGAGTGATCACAACCCTACGGTGAAGTTCCTGGCCGCAGGATTTCAATGGATACGGCAATGTAGGAAGCCAGACACACAGAGTGCTGGAATCAGTGCTGAGTCAGACTTCATGTTGATAGTCCAGACCTTTGCATCCATTCTGGGAGATCTGCCAGTGTTTAGAGGCCAAAACCCATGTCCACTCCATATGGAGAAGGAAAAATGGCATAGAAATAAATGGTGACCTCAGAAACTTTCTGGATTCCTAAGCAGACTTTTCCTAAAAAGGGTACTCTCTGGATATGAGTTCATTTTTGGTTGGTGCAAAGCTTAGTATTTTCTCGATGTCAGTTTCCTGTCTCTTTTCACGTATTTATTTAGAGCAGAAATCACTGCGCTCTTTCAATAGTTCAGTTATGCAAGATACTTCTCATCTCACATTAAAATTTATATCTTATTTGTTATCCAGAAATAGTGGCAAAGATTATTCTTCATTTCCTGACTGGATGCTCTCTGATATTGCTCAGGCAATCTTATGGATGAACAAACTGTTAGTCTACAAAACTGCTTAGACATTTTGGGTAACTTTAAATCAGAATCACTGAATAGCCATCATAATTCTCTTCATAATAATGTAAAATCCTTTTTTTCACTGTGCAACATTGCAGTAATACCCTGGAAAAATTTGCATTTACTTCTGAAAAATTGTACGTACAAAACAGCTCCTAATTTTGACATCCAGGTTCTCCTTTATACTAAAAATATATCTAATGATCAACAAAATTCTATTGCAAAAATGCAAAAATCTTGCACAAGCTAACATGTGGTATGTTGTGCCTTCAGCTGGAAAAGAAGATTCAGTAGCTGTGGCATAGCTAGAGAAAGCTTTTTGATTGAAGAAAGCTGAAAACATGGATGCATGTTCAGACCGAGATGCTGTATCACACATATGGCAGCATCTGGAGTGTGGAGTGAAAGGAACAGTGTCCTATGAGGAAATATTTCTGGATGCCTTGGTTGTCTGAAATACAGCCCATTCACCCCCACTGCTTACAGATGGCCACTGAAAACTTAGAAATCTACTGAAACATGTACATAATCCTGCACAGCATTGCCAGTTTCTGCCAGTAGCAAGACTGTGCAGCCCACAGCAGCAGTAACTTACTGTTTTGGCATGTGCAAGGGCTTCAGAGGCCAGTTTTGTTATAAGTCAGAGGACTTCTCAGCATTCTGTGACCTTACTCTCTCCAGGAGCACACTACCCTTAGCACTGCCTTAACACTCTACAGTCTGGGCTTCTCAGAGAGACACCTTTCTTACAGATGCAAACAGTAATATAGCGTGAATTTTCTTGCAGCTTCTAAACACGGAGAGGGAGGAATTCAGACAAAAATATGAGAAAAGGAAAGAAAAAGGCAAAGAATAGAACAGCAGAAACAGAGGGGGAAAGGGAGAATAGACAGCTGTAGTGCTTTAAAAATAATTTCTATCTTTAGTTCTTTTTAAATAAGCCACCGGCAGTATTTCATGTAGACATAGCATAACACTGAAAAGATAACATTAATATTGTCAAATTACTGTTTATGACTTTGGAGTGCAACACTCATAAAATAGCGACATGAGTATAAAGTGCAACTTCAGTTGCAGAGCTTGAACTAGCATAACATTTTCTCGTCTTGGTCTTCCACCATACCAGTTATGCAGTACCCCTTTTGGGAGCGATTAGCACATAGCCAAATTAGATACGGACATCTCAGTTTGCCCAGTTTTGGTGAAGGAGGCTGCTTACACACTAGCACCTCAGCAACATACATAGAAGCATGATCAAGAGTTTAAAAATATTAGAAAATTGGAAACTTATATGGTGATCCCCCTTTAGGTACAGTGGTACCTATAGTCGATCTACCAGTGTACCATTATGGCTTTATAATTGCATTCATCACCTTTTAAAACCCAGTTTTTCTTCTGCTGTATATCCATCTGATGAATGTTCTTACACGAATGCATGATGATAGCTAGTAGAGTCTATGGTATAATCTTAACTGTGTTTTATCTGTTCCTCAGACTGTGCAAATGAGGCTCCCCACACTCGGAGCAGTAGCATAAGTTGTCCTCTCTATGTATCAGAAAGAGTATTTCTTACCAGTTTAAGGAATATATAAAACTATGCATCATCATAATAATAAATAGGAATAAATAATAAAATCTATTATAAACGCCTCAAAGGCTATGCCAGCATAGCATCTCTTTTTGAAATATTAGGTTCCTCTCAGTAGCATGGATATTTGGCTTATTAAGGGGGTGTTCATAATTTGTGCAACTTTTCAATTGATGTCGTTATCCTACAAATAGAATTGACTACATTAGAAAGGAAATCTTACCATACAAACAGTCTTTCAAAAGTGGGACTCTCTAAGGTTTTCTGCCTTCAGAACCAGATGCTTACTTTGCACAGCAGACTTTTAGTAAAATAAGTGAAAGATATAGTCCAATGGACGGAAGAACAAGGGGGAAATACAGTTCAGTCACTCAGTAATTTGTAAACCCACATAATTCTGAGAAAATGTAAAAGATTTTGGTAGTCCACCTTATGCCACAGTAAAGCTGAATTATTCTCAGAATTGGCTGACTTAAATACGTCATTGATTTTGCTGATATTAGCAATATACATAGTCGTTATCTCCTTCACCTTATACCTGCTCATAACAAAATTTAATTCAAATTCTCCTCTCCTCCTTAAATCCACAAGTAGCATCCAAAAATTCACATAGCACTTTGAAAGGTAAAACTTTGGTTACATTCTTCAGAAATGTGTCAGTAACTTACAATCCTTTCAGTCTTCTTTTTTAACCCCTCTTGAAAATGAAATTTAAATTTTGAATCAAGCTGCTGTTGCTTTAGAGACAATATTTGACTGATACTGATAGTTAGGAATTAGAATAGAATAGAATAGAATAGAATAGAATAGAATAGAATAGAATAGAATAGAATAGAATAGAATAGAATCATTAAGGTTGGAAGTGACCTCAAGGATCATCTAGTCCAACCGTCCCCCCACCACCTATTACCCACTAAACCATATCCCTAAGTACCATATCTAACCTTTCTTTAAACACCCCCAGGAACGGTGACTCCACCACCTCCCTGGGCAACACGTTCCAATGCCCGACCACCCTTTCCGAGAAGAATTTCTCCTCATCTCCAACCTGAACCTTCCCTGGCGCAACTTGCAGCTGTTCCCCCTTGTCCTGTCACTAGTTATCTGCGAGAGGAGGCCGACCCCCAGCTCGCCACAACTTCCTTTCAGGTAGTTGTAGAGGGCAACAAGGTCTGCCCTGAGCCTCCTCTTCTCCAGACTAAACAAGCCCAGTTCCTTCAGCCGCTCCTCATAAGACCTGTGCTCCAGCCCCTTCACCAGTTCCGTTGCCCTTCTCTGGACACGCTCCAGGGCTTCGATGTCTTTCTTGTGGTGAGGGGCCCAATATAGCACAAAAAGGAGGAAATCAGAGTTCTTGATTGTTTCCCAGTCTCACTGATTTTAAAAGGATTAAGGTGGAAGCTCTCCAAATAAAAATCCTGAAGCATAACCACTCCCTAGCCATTTCCGATCAGGCACCCGAAGGACCAAGTTGCCCTCAATTTCTTAAAATCATTTTCATCAGTACAACTGAGTGTAGAGCATTTTTGTAGTATTCTGCAATCATAAAAATAAATTTAGTTGCACACATTGATGTAAGCAACTGAATAAAGTTTACTGTCTGACCTTTCATTTACGTCTGTTGGTCCAAAAGACAAAATGCTTGCCACATTCATAAAAAATACTAAATAATTAATAGCTAGTATTAAAATTTCTTTACATTACATATTAAAATGTCTTTGTTATGGACAAGATCCACTTCATATTCACTTACCTAAAAATCTAACTAGCATTCCAGGTTCTCTCCATGTCAGAGTGAGCAGACATCTCTACGTACATAAATGTAATTGTATATTAGATATTATTTCAGCTGGTTGCATCAGCTGGATGCCTAATGTCTAGAGAATGTCTGAGCATGATATTTCTACAAATTTGTCTGTTTACTGCTGAATCCAGAATACTAACTTCTCAACTGCCACTAGTAAATAACAAGGTATGTTATTGGTACACAGTCTTCTGGAGGATAACTTCATTTACAGCAAATAGTCTTTTAAAAAATGGGGTTCACTTTTTTTGCTTCCATGCATCACAAACTATTTCAATAGAAGTTAACCTAACTGGAACAACAGTACAGTAGTGAGAACACCACTGGTGGCTCCAGAGGCTTTATTTTTCACATTATAATGTTGAGTTTATTTCTGTCTACAGTATCTTTGTTTTGTTCAAATTATCTGCCCTTTATGTGGAAATAGTTCTATAATAAACACCAATCAATCTAGTACATGGATCTTATATTCCTACTTGTATTTTCCTGTTTTTTTGGACATTGACAAACAAAATCCTAGAGAGATTTTTGAAATGTGATCCTTTCCCTGGAGGTTGTTGCCATGGCCACTCTCTGGCCATGAAATGGTAGATTTCATGACTCAAATAGCCACAGATGAGCATATTTATTAAACGAGCTTTTGCACTTTTTAAAAATTCCCTTTCATTGACTCTGTAAGACTGGTGCAAATAAAAAAGGCAAAATTTTATATGTCATAATGTTGCTCCTTAGTCATTGATTTCCTGAATTACATGCTGCAACTGGTAATGAAGAATTTTTGTATTATTTCAGTGTCACATGTCTCATTATCTATTTTTTTCATCATTAGCAGTACTACTTCCTCTGCCTTCTCACCACGTTGCTTCGAAATATAATTTATTCCTTAATCCATCATTTTAGCATGTATATCAACTATATGAGATTCTGTGTTGTTTCTGGACTGAGAATTTTGGATGACAGAAAGGAAAATTTACCTCTCTCAAGCTAATGAAGAAATCAAACAATTTTTCTACATTTTCTTGTCATTATTCTTCTCACCGTAGTCATGTATTGCTCCATGATGCATTCTGTACTCCTGATGTTTATGGTACTTGGACACCTGGTTTATAGGTGGTCTTTTCTGCCTCTCAGAATGCATCTGCTTGTGATGATAAAACAAGATAATTGCTATTCTTAAAGGTTCTTAACCTATTACCTTGTCCTGTAAAGTGAAAAATATTGCTTGAGCTATTGATAAGTACAGGTAGACTCGCTACTGAAATAATTCATAAGAAAATCTCCCAAGATGTACTATTTTTTTCTAATATCATTTATTAGTACAAAGTATAACATTTCTTCCAAATTAGAGACTGATCAACAATTTTAAGTAGATATACATCTAAATACCAAATGCAAACTCACTACATTTTCAAACAGTGCCTAAAAATAGAAGCGGATGTGGATTTCATATGATTACCAAACACAGATCAACTGAAGAAAGTGTAATATGAGACTCTGAATTAATTTTCTAAATTTATATCTATAAAACCTATAGAACAAGTTAATTTATTCTGTAAAATCCATGTGGCACTAGGACACACAGTGGGTCTTCGAGGCTACTTACATGTTTGAGCGTTTTGAGTCACAGTGAATATCCCCACAAGCAAGTGTAAAAGAGAGATTAAGTTTGGAGCTTGGCAGTAAGTATTTACAGGATACAGCTTTCATTTTGCTCACTGCTCTATGACACAGATATACCAACATCTAAATGGCTAACTTGTGCCTCTTAAAATACAAAACATTTCAAAATACGTAGCGGAAAATCAGTGGAGTAGCTATCAAATCGTTTAAAAATGAAAGTGCTACCCAGATATCTCCTTAATTTAACCCTGTTGTAGGTGAAGTCAGATCAACTTTTGATTTTCTTGCCCAAAACGTGGGCTGTGAAACTGTTTCTGTACACATTTACTGTATAGAAGATTGCCAGCCAATATTTATATGAAATTAACATCTCTTTTATACTCAGATGACACCTAATGGGTGGCTTCCAACGTCTTTTAACTCTAATGGATTCTGCCAGAAGAGATGTGGACCTGCATCATACAATTCAAAAACACGTACAACAATGCACCTATTTAATGGGCCTCCAGCCAATTCTGCCTGGGGTCTGGGAAAAAGGTCTCTGGATACACGATACGGGACCTACCATGGAGAACTGTCAGTTTCTACATCATGTAAACAAAGCTTTGATCATCTGAAAGACAGAAAAATATGTATGTTGATGGGTGTGCCACCGTTTGTTACCCATTGGTCACGTTGTATATTACTTTCGATTCCTACTCACTTACTTACATGGTTCTGTCATCTACCTTTCATACTCTCATCAGTAGTTGTTAATGTAGCTGTCTTGTTCTCGCTGTTAAACTCCTTGCCCTAGGATGTCAACTTTGGTCCTGCGCACGCAGTATTAAAATAAAGAAATTTCAGTAAATAAAAGAAGTAACTTGAGAACCACGTGTGCTGTACTATGACCAAGATATTAGTAGGAGATAACATTGGGAAAAATTACTCAGTAAAATATATAAGATGGAGTAGTGGTACAGACTTCTGGAAAAGAAAGTTCAGGTTGCTAATCAAGAAAATATCTGTCATGGTGAGATTTTACACAATGAAAGTTTCAAAAAATGTTGAAGGACATTCATTTATAACTTAAAAAAACATATAGAAAAAAAAGGAAAATTTAATTTAGATCTGCATTTGGACTAGGTGATGTAATTGGACAGTCCTATTTCTAGAGTCTTTAAGAAATCTCCATTCTGTAAAAGTACACAACTATGTTATATGTTATATATGATATATGATTATATTATTATATATATCATATATTTTCTTTAATTTTAATATTTCATTTTGGGTTGTATAATTTTTGTGAAAATACCTATGTATGGAAAATAGCATCTTGAATTGACTACAAGAAAACAAGTTGGAATTTAGTTCCAGGTTTTAAATTTTAGAGCAAGTGATTTATAAATCATTGATCTTAGAAGAGATCAGTACGCATGTACTAAATGAATCTAGTAAAAATAAAACAAAACACCAGTGTCCTTTATGACACACAGAAAGTGCAGTTCCAGATCTCACTGTTAGGACAGGAACAATTATTAATCAGTGATTATCTGTACAGAACACATCCTCCCATTCTGCAAGAGTACTGCAGATCTTGAAATCACCACAATTTCATACTAGCTGTTCCAAAGTATGCTAGCTCATACACAGCTCTAGACTTCAAACATTCTATGTGATCTGAGTCTTACACTGAAGTAATAAAGAGCAGTCTACAAGACAGCTCAGTTTCTGTTTCTCCAGCTGATCTCCTGCAGTGTCTTCCACTTTAAAACTGCATAAGAAAGTCAAAGAGCCCAGTTCTCCGCTGTGAAATTAATGCCGTATCTCCCTTAAACTTCAGTAGGTGTTGAAAATCAGTTCCTTATGTTAAAGCTATACAAACTTCCAAACTGGTAATGAAATACAGATCTTCATCCCAAATCAGTTCATGACATCAGTGTATCCCAGTAGCAATAATGTTAAACTACTACCAGAGATTCACAGTAACACTGAAACAAAGCACAACTGCTTTACATTATTGCTTACTGGTGTTTAAACAGCGCATGCTAGAATAGTCCTTCCAAAACCTTCCTTAATTCTGACATGAAGCTAAGTGGCTGAGAGCAATGTATTTCACTTCATGCACATGATGTATTGCTTTCTTGTTAGGTTCCCTTACTTGAGATGACTTCTCTGTCTTATAACCATGACTAAATCTCCAGCTACAAAATGAATTTGATTAAATCCAACTACTTGACCTTGTCAACTCATGTCCCCAGACACCTCTTTACTGACTACCATTTTCTGTGGGCTTCTAAGCAGTGGAGCTGGAATATTTATACCCTATCCCCTGTTCTCTGCTCTCAATAACTATATCTTCTCCAAAATCATTATTAGAATTAAAGATTATTTAGAAGGATGAACCTTCATCCCTTTCAGGCTGAGTTATATTACTCAAAATGAATTATTTTCTTAAACCATTATTTCTCATCCACATGTTACTTTGTCATGCACGTTGCTAAGACAGCTATTTAGGAAATAAAACTGAAATTCAAAGTAGTTCTAGGTGAAAACTAAATTGCCTCAAGATGTTAAAATTATTATTTTAGATGCAGTTTAGCAGTCCCTAATCAAATGCTTTTAAATAGTGGCTTTATCATACAGTGTCATTTTGGGTGTGAAATTAGAAACAATGTATCTAAACTGCCTTTAATTTCAGCGAAGACAATCCACAGTCCCATTCTTCTACACTAGACCAATATCAAACCTTCATGATTCAAAATCAATTAAAAATCTACTGTGATACCATTTCCTTATTTAGGGTAATGTTTAACTACATTGTCTTAATCTGAGAGATGTAAAGAAATGTAACATCAATAAAGAACTGTAGTAATAAATTCATGCTCTTCGGTGCTTTATGCAGAGTCCTGTTGCACATTAGTGAGGTGTATATGCACGCCTTGACTTAATATGAACAGAGAAAGGCAAGCTAAGTGAAGGAGCACCAAAATTATGGTCAAATTTTAGTGATGACAGCAAAAATGAATGAGAATTTATTAACCATAAGTAAAATTGACTGGAAACTAGAATAAAGTTTCCAGTCTTGAGAGATTTTAGAAGGTCTTCCAGCAGCAGAAGTGAACAGAGGAAATGTAACAGGTTTAGGTGAAACAAGTGATTTCAGAGAAGGGTCATGGTAGAGAGTAGCTGTGATAGGAGGGGTTGGGCATAGTAATTTTAAAATTTGTTTCAGTTACATGCAAAATGTATGCCATTGTATGTCTCAAACTCGAGATTTTTATAGCATTTGTGACAGACCCATTTACAGTATTTGATTCAACAGAAAAATCAAGGGGGAAGAGTTTCATCTGATGCAAAATTTCTCCATTGTTTGGTACACATTAGACATCATAAAATGGTGACATCCTGAGGGATGCAAACTTAGAAACTTTACCTGAAGTGGTCATATTATATTGGGTTCATTCCTCTGCTGCACTGAAGTAAAAGAGAGGAGATAAAGATTCTTTTACGCCTCCACCAGTTCAGCACCATCCTGGAGATAAGAACCCAAGTCAGCCTTCAGCACAAAGCTGGACAAATCACAGGGGTGCTCTAATGTCTGACAACTAGAACAAAACACTCAGTACCCTCCATCAGACAGAGGTGGAGGAGCATTCCACGCAGCACCCTTCCCTGCTACTCATTGCCTCCAGGCATCGCCAGCTGTCTGAATGTATGTAAATTTATCCCATTCCTGAAGTTGGCAGAAAATGAAGCTTTCTATAAAGATTGCTCAGATTCCATGAAAAGGAAACTTATGGTCATTTTACTTCCCTCCAGATATGGAAAATGACATTATAGGTCCTTACAACTGGTCCATTTTCTTTCCTGCAGCACAGCGTTTTCTGTGTGTTTTACAAAACGCACACACGTAAACACATACCCACACCAAGTGCAAGTGTGCACATATGCATATATTTACACACATACATATTGCCTGTATAGCCACACATGTGCATGCATACATATCAAATTTTAAAAAGAAATCCAGAAACTTGTTAAGCGATGGCAACTCCACTGAAAAGAAAGGCAGTGCTCATTATAAACACATCACATTATTTTCATATTAAGCCCTTTCTCTTTGATTTTACAATGTCAGGTTTGATCTTGCGCAGCTTAGGTGCAGTATGTTGCCTCTTTCTGTGAACTGTCCTCCTATCTGTTTCCTAAGCTGTTGTTCCACACTTGTAATCATGTTATTTGAGTGCCTTATGTATTCTAAAAATAACCATAATAGAAGTTGCATGTAAGTGCAAGGTGAGAAGTGATGAACAGGACAGCGACACGGCACAACTGGTCATACTGAATGTAAATAGGAGACCAGACCACACTGCAGAGCCATAAATGATTATTATTACTACCATTTATAAAGAACCCCAAGGTGTCGGAGGCACTTCAAAGTACACACACTGAGACATATTCCCTCCCCTAAAGAGTTTACAATCTGGAAACATTGCCAGGCTGTTTCTTCTTGTCTCATAGGAGTAAAACAAAATAGAGAATGATGAGTTAAACCCTGCATTATATTAGATCATGCTTAAGCCTATACTGCATCAACAAAGTTTATTCTGTTCCCTCCTACTTTATAATATATTTTTGCGACTAAGGAAGGAGCCACAACCAGCAGTTTGAGACTTGTTGAAACTCAGCTTGCAAGGTATCCATGTTTAAACTCACTTGCATAGCCACAACTTGCAAATGAACTTGAATGAACATAAATTCGTTTTGCATGCTCATCACAACTTGAACTAAGTCAAACTTTCACTTCCTGGAGTCATAGTTTCCAAGTGAGACCTCCAGCAAAACTTTCCTTTGGCACCCAGCCAACTGCCTGCACTTGTCTACAAGTGTGTCCTGCACCGTGGACCCTTGAACAATGGAAGTTCAGAAGTTTCCACAAACAAAACTAATCCATCATTTCCATTGCAATAGAAAGTACCCTTCATAAAAGAGAACAGTAAACAGTTCCTGAAGAGGAGTATTCCCTTCCACAGAATTAGCTCATCAATTCCTTTCCCAAACGCATACATCCCTAATCAACTTCTCCCCTGCAATGCTGACCCTAACATTAAACAATACCATAGCTGCTAACAAGGTAAATGTAAGGAGGGGTGAGATAAACCTTAGAGGTCTATGGAGATTATATTATAGAAATACTGTACATCTGAAGGTCAATAAATGTGAGCACAAAGACAAAATCTGGTGTGTGATAACGATTAAGAATTTGTACTATATGATTTAAATCCTCTGTATTACCATATCACATGATGTTCATCAAAGGTAAATCATCCTTTTCTGTGATGGTACTTTACTTTCTCATGCTGCTAGGTAGACACCAGGACAGACTAATAGCCAAAAGAAACCAGGAATTAAATCTGACTCTTCTAAGTGGAATCTCTGCAATTTACTTCAGTGGGATCAGTGGCTCACCTTGAACATGAACAATATAAAATAATTTCAGTAGGATTGTTCAAGGGTCAAAGTTCTATTGTGAAAAGTTCCAAACTTTTCCAAAAAGTTCCAAACTTTTTTCCAAAAGTTCCAAAAGTTCCAAAGTTCCAGTGTGAAAAAGCAAAGCTGAGTCTCACTTTTAATAAGAATGGGCTGGTTTCTGTCCAAATATCATCTGTATCAAATGACAATAATAGATTATTTTCTTTTTCTGGAGATTGATTTGTAGTCTGGTTTTTGCTCTTCTGTTTTCCTTTTCATATCATCTACAACCTGAGAAAAAGGTGAAAAGGCAACCTATTGGCATAAAGGGTTGAGGAGTAAAACAATTTCAAAAGCACTTTTCTACTTTGAAATTGCAAGTAACCTTTAAAATAAGTATGCTCGAACAACATCAGAAACCAAACAAAACTATTTGTCTCCCTTTGGTAATTTATTTTATAATATAATAAATTGGCTTTGTAGTTAGTTTTATTTTTTCAAGGAAAACTAGCTTTAATTGTTCAAGATTACAAGACAGAGTGATTGTGTCATTCTCAGGAACTGCTGTGGGAGAAGTTCATGTGCATGCTTACCATTAGACAGTGGAAAGCAGTGATTATAGCATATTTCAGCACATCCTTGTCACTGAGGAGACTGCAGGTGAGTGTGTGAGGAGAAGCAAAAAAGGAAAATTCTGCTCTCAGGTCCAGTCCAGGTCATTTGACTCCAAATATCTGTGATAAAATCTGATTTTCTGTGCAGTTTTGTTTTGTTTTGGGTTTTTTTTTCTTTTTCATTTTCTCTCTGTTACAGAGGAAACCTGGAATTTCTGTTCAGAACTGAAGTAGAAGATTTTTATTTTTATTTCCATTCAAGAGAATTCTGTGTGAAACTGAACAAAAACAGAAGCTCTGAGACTTCTGGCTTTTTATGGCTTGTCCTTGCTTCTAGGTTCTGCAGAGTGAAAATGTGAATGTGAGTCAGCTGCCTCCTCTTGGCTCTAGAGCAGAGAAACTGGGAACTCTTAAAGTTGTAGCCTGAGCCAGACCTTCCAGGCAGCTAATGTAACACTGAGGGACCAGTGCCTTCAAAGCAAGATCATCCAGCTCTAATAAGGGAACATGAAAGCACTAAGGCCCTCATACGTGCTCATATATGGTGAGGTCTTCCTAGATGTCAAGGTCAGAACACTGGGCAAGGTCCACATGGTAGTGCTGTCCATTTGTGGATTCCAGTTACTGGTTTTGGAAGGCTTTCACAGAGGAACCCGGAAGCTGGGCACAACCAGCAGATGTCAAAGCAAGATGCCCAGTGGGCTTCCAGGAAACTCTTCTTGAGTTTCACTAGAAACCTGTTTGCCAAATGGAGGATTCATAAGAAATAGGATTGGAAGATTCACAAGAAATAGGAATGGAGAATTCACAAGAAATATTGCAGTTTTGAAATGTTGACATTTGTTTTCTGTAAGGAAAACCTACAACCCTGAAAGAATCTTAACCAGTTCCCAAAAGCATGAGAGAAAATAAGTGGAAGAGCTGACTTTTGTGATGTGGCTCCAGCTTTGTGTTGCACATGTATGTGTAGTGACAGAACTTTGTGGTGTGCGTGGCTAGGCCAACAGAGTTATAATGTTCTTCATAATTTTCAGATATTCATTATTTATAGGTAATGAATGTCAGCAAGATGCTGTCACCTCACCTTGTTTACAAAAGGAGTAGTGATACCTTACCTTGCGTGATCGTCAGCGCTTGTA
>VWZZ01002959.1:1108-32472 GCA_013399095.1 Psophia crepitans
GCCTCCTTCCTCTTGCCCCGAGGGCTTTATTCACTTGTTCTCAGGGTCTTCGTCCCCTCTTGGCTCCCACCACAGGCAGGACCAGCCTGTCGCTGCCTGCCGGCTGCGTTTCTGCTCCAGCTGGACAGCCTCTGGTCCTCCTTGCCCTCCAGCAGCTCCCACTCTCTCTTTGGTTTTCAGCACTGTAGCACGTACGCAGTGCCCTGAGGCAAGGCAGGAGCCCCCACACCTTTCTCACTGTACTGCCGTCAGCCCTGAGCATCTGCAGTGGTCTCCGGGGGGTCCGATTCACGGGTGCCCACCCTTACTTGCAGCCAGTTGCGCGGTTACAGCTGGATCTGGTCCCTGAACAGGACGTTCCCTTCCAAGCACCTCGGGCCTTGCCTGATTTCTACATATCCCAGCAAAACTCTCCCGTTTTCCCCCAACTGCTGGTTTCGGGAGGTGCCCCTGGAGGTTTGAACGTTTCCCATTTTTCCCAGCAGCTCCCTGGATGAGGTACCACACAGACCACGTCCAGAAGATAAGATGTCCATGTCTGCATGGAGTTTTGTGACTCTTGCTCTGACCCTCACCTCTGTTTTCCCTGCACAGGAAACCCGCCTCAGCCAGTCCCTGTGCAGTGAGGGGGTATACAGCACAGAGGACCCACTTCCCCGTCTCTGATTGCTTTTCCCTGTCCAGAAGGCCACTCTGTCACTGCATCCTCCATCAGCTGGCATCCCTTAAATCCCCTGCTCCATACTCCTGAAATGTGTCCCCTGTAGAAACTGAGTCCAGGGTTTTGCTAGTAAAGGTCGATGACAAAGGAAGAAGTTGTAGAGCCTGCAAATACCATGAGGTGACAGCCGCTTCAGTTGTTTTTTCCACAATGTCTGTCCCTTGTCCCTTCCCTGGCATCTGCATCTAAAACCCTGCTGCAGGTCTCTGGTCCCCTTTTACAAACTCCAGTGGCCGCAGCATGCCCCTGATTTCCCCATTTCCCCTCAGAGGCGGTGAACTCAGCCGCAAACCTCTGAAGCACCTGATGCTCTCTGGTGTGTGTGTGCTGCCTTTCTACCACCACATACTCTCTGCCTCCTCATGTGGTGCTTTTCCCCCACGCCACACCACCTTTCTTACTGGGGCTCCTCAGGAGAGGAGAGAGCAGACTCTGTCTCTCCAGTCTTCGTGCTGTGCCACGTGCTGACCTCAACTGTCCAGTCTCTGGGGAATGCCACAGGATCCTCCCCTTTCTAGTATCTTGGGAAAGGAAATCTTTCCAGGCAGTAACGGCCACATCAAGGCTGGTCATCGTGGGTGACTTCATGAAAAGGTCTTGGCTCCTATTGCTCAGTTGGTGTTCAACAAGCCACGGTCCCACATTGGAGTCTGATGGATCCCATAAAAAACGCAGTGTGGGAGCACGCTGGGATCTCTCCTATCTTTGCCACCTCTGTGAAAGAGCTTCTCCTGCCCAAGGCTGCAGCTGCACGGAGTAGGGGAGTTAGGGCCCTGGAGAGAGGACAGCTCCAGGTGCCCCAGGGAAGCCCAGCTCCACCACCTCCTCAGGCATCTTCAGGTCCCTGAGACAAGCAAGAGCTGTTGGCTCCCTTGCAGCAGTGACACCTGCAATTTTATCAGCTGGAGGGGGTGAATGCAAGAAGGAAAACCTCTAATGCTAAATCCAGGACCAAAGTGATCCCAGGCTGGACATATGGGAAACACTGAAACACCTCTCATGCACCTCTACTGTTGATCCTTTCCCCAGTCCCAGTGGAGAGTAAACACGTCTTTTGTCCAAATTAAACATTTTCTTTTGAACAAAAGTTGGTGACAAAATTCACAAATTTTCTTGGGCAAAACAAGGTTAAATCTGGATTTTTGTGCCTCTAGAGTTTTTTTTCTCAGGCTGGACCTCTGCAGAGCTGTGCGGCCTGTCCAAACAGTTTGGGAGCAATGACGAGTTTAACACTTGCCCTTAGAGTCAGAAGAGGCTTGTGTCACTGGGAAGGACATCTAGTATGGGGAAGAGTGACACTCCCAAAGGAGATAAAAAACCCGAGCTGTTTATCAGTCATCGCAGTGTGTGAAAAACTCACTTCGGGTCCTTGCAATGTTCGGATCTTTGCCTAAAGCCACGGAGAAAAGACGCAAGCGTGCTGCTGCCAGGGCTTTCTGTGCAGGTGCACTGGTAGCTGTTCAACCCAGCAAGTAGGCATGGGCACCGCTGGAATTAACGCTGACAGATTAAAAGAAACACACACAGAGACATCACCCCGAGCCAAAAAAATGTTCTCCACAACACAGGGCTCCGGCATGAGGTGCGGGGCAGCTCGCACGGTTTGCAGCACCTGCTGCCTCCAACGCCGTCTGAGCTGCGAACGTGGTGGGAGAATTCACGAGAGGATCCATACTGTTGTACTCGAGCAGTGAATGAAATCAGGGATTATTTGTTTTTCCTACTTAAAAAAAAAATAAAAATCTCATTTCCAAGCTGTTACTGCAAACAATAGCACCTTCTGAGGCTTTTAAAGAGAAAACAAGACAGAACAAAAGGCTGTTTTGCTAACGTGAGTAATGTTTTTCAGCATTTGTAATGAAGTTAAGCTACTGATTGTTTCTCCACCTAGAAAAGAGTAATTTCCACTGAAGAAGTGCAGGGAGCAGCATTTCAACAAACAGCAATTCATCAACATCACTAACACGCTCTTGCTTTTCTGCTCACCTCTGAACCCCCTTCCTCCTCCTTCCTTCACCGCATGCATCAGAGGTGCTAAATCCTCATCCTCCGGCTGATGTAAAACCCGTCGGGGCTGCGTTTCTCAGGCAGAGAAACATCTGTGAGGCGGCAGGAAGGAGGGAGAGGGCACAGAGGGGGATCCAGCCCCCTGCTACACTGCCTGCTGGCAACCTGCGGGCTCCTCTCCACGTCACCCAGCCTCGGCGGTGGTCCCAAGAGCCTCAGAAACATGCCCACCGCTACGAACTCCTCTTGGCTCTCCCTGGAGGAGTACCAAGGTTTTGTTATTAGAACAAAAGCTCTTTGCTTTGGCATTCAAGTCTAAAAACTGTTTTTGAAGGATTCCACAGCAGAGGTTTAGCCAAGAGTAACAAGCCTGCGGCATAAGGAAGGCCGGATTTCTGATTCCCGGCCCCTCACGTATATTTTTAGCTCTGAAATCGGATAAACAATAAAAGTCAGAACTGACCAGGCAAACAGACAACCTGCTGAAAAATAGCAGTTGTGTACTTTTAGCTTTCTTCCACAGGTAACTAGCTTTAAATAATAAAAATAATATAAAGACAGAGAGAGGAAGAAAAAAAAATGAGTAACTGTTTTTACAAGCTTGGCATCTGGGTAGTTAGGAAAACTTTACGTTTTTGCATCATGCTCCCAAAGAGTCACTGTCTGCCCAAAGGCAGGGGCTGGGCTTTCTTTTCCAATGCCTCTTATCCCTTGACGTACCTACACTAGTTTTCACAAAGCAGTAAGTGTACCAGCCTGCTTGTTCTTCTTAAGTTGATTTTTAACCCATTCAGCAGCATGATGGAAACTTTTGAGCTCCCAGTAAATTACTGTAAAGGGAAAACAAAATAATTCGGGATTCCTCAAGCTGAAAGCTTGACGCTTTTATTCTGAATTTTAGACGGCAACTGACAATCCGTAGTAGATGTTGCCTTCGGTAATAAAACCACCTTTGGATAACCCAGGACCACCTTCCAGCAGTTCAAAGAGAAGTGCTTACCTTGAACAAGAGCAAAAATTACATTTTCATTGTCTAACTTGTGCAGGCAGTACAAGAAAGAATATTCCTGAGCAAGAAATTGGCCCAAAGGAATGATAAAACAATAATACAATGAATAAACAAATATTTGCAAATTTTCATGGGAAAATACACTTTTTCATCCATATCTAATTAGGTTAGTCTATTTGAGCATGTATCCTGTGAAAAAAAAAATATTTAAACAAATTGTCAAAAAATGCGTCGCAACGCAAATGTATCAAGAAGCTTAATTTTAGCATTCTTTAAGTTTTTAATGTTTGATTTAGTTTTTTGAGCATGAGAAGGTGAACTTTTGATCTTATTTATAGTTTAGTAGTGCCCAAAGTGCATGGGAGGTCATAAAAACACAGCAAGATGCAAATACTTATTTTAAGCTATCTTACTTTTAAGACTTTACAGAGCACCCAGAAATGGCTGGTAGCCTTTTTTTTTTTTTTTTTTTCACTGCAGACTAATAGTAGCATCCATATAGAGGCTAGAACAGAGCTATAATGAATCACCTTGAAACTGGACAAAAGCATAGATTTCATTACAGAAAAAAACCTCAGAGACATGTTTTTATGACTTAGAGGGCAATCCGAAGTAGCCCAGAGACAATGTTTTTATAGACTCTGTTATCTTTCAGACTTGACCCAAAAGCTCCATAAGAAGCAAAGCTATTTAAATTAATTTGATTTTTAAATAATGTCCATGAACTCTAACTTTGCCACAGGCAGTGGCAAAGTGACAAGCAATGAGCACTGTCATCGCTAAATATTTTGTAAAATGAGGTAACTCCTCATTTTAATACCAGCGCCTGAGTCCATATATTATAACTAAACCCTAAAGTGAAAAATAAATAACCGAAACCTGTAGAGTTGATTAATCGATTGGGGCAACTTGCTGGAAATCAGAATAATATATAGAGAGTAACTTTTTTTCAAAATTTGAAATAAGTGTTCTGAAAAAGGTGAACTTTTAACTGCTAAAATTATATATAGACATTATGAAATCAAAACTTAAGACATTTGTGCCTTTTAAGGAGAAATCATTTGAATGTAACAGAAATGAGAGCGGCAGAGGTGTATCAAAGCTTGTCGCAGAGGATCTTTATGCACTTTTAGGGTTTTTTCTAACAAGTGTTTGGGATTCTTTCTCTTCAGAACATTTTTTCTCTTGAGTTCTGCCAGAGCGTTCAGGCTCCAGGAAACCAGTGTTGCCATCCACGTCTGTAGGATTCTTTCCCATGAAGGACATTTGAAGAAACCAATCTCCAGCAATACCAAGAAATCTGCTGTCTCTGAACAAAGCTGTTTCTGGAGGCCGGGCAGCGTTTGCTGACCTACTTTGGACAAGGATTTATTCCGACATCCCAGGCTACAGCCCTCCTCCTCTGAGGCTGCCGGGAGAGCCCGACGTGCAGCTGCCGATGGGACAGTGATTAATCTGACTGTCACCAGCACGGCTCTGAACGTTAGGCTTGTTCAGGAGGCACATAAAAGGCAACTCAACGCAGTCACTCAGGTTTTGCTAAGAGAGCGACGGAAGCAGAAAAAACAATTCCTGGCTCTATTTAAGATTTTAGGCAGTCAACGACAAGGCCAACCCCTCCAGGACAGCAGTGCTGCTTGCACTGGTCTGCTGTCATGGGGTGGGTATGGCACTGTACAGCTGGCCTGGGAGGGATGGTCTTTCAGTGGGTGTGAAGCCACCATAGCTCACCCAGAGCACCAAAAAGACAGTAGGATCAACAGAGGGAGTATGTCATGGAGGTGTCCTCCTGACCCACCAGTCTACCAGGTGGTTCTTCAAACCACTTTGACTATTTACACCAGTAGACACCATGAAGGTGCACTGCAGAGCCGTGTGGCAAAACCAGCAGGCTGCAAAGTGGGAGTTTTCAGATTATGATGAGCTATGCTCTGTGCGCATCAGCCAGACTCCATGACTCAGGCAAGAAAACCTATGGCTCAAACGGTCAGCCACGCTCAGCTCGATGTGCAGGTGAAATTATTACAAGAGTGCAACTACTTTGTGGTAAGCACGATGACAGTACAAGGGACACCACTGTAATTTGCCATGTCTACTACAGGCATTTATGATATTGAATCACAGGACCTGATTCCTTGTTATCTTGCTCCTTTTATTGCCATTTCAAGCCACTCCAAAGAGACTGCGCAATGTTGCAAAGTCATCTCTCCAACTAATTTACCAGTAATGTTTTCTCTTGTTTTGCACGTCACTGCTCAAACTGGAATGTGATGGAGATGCTTTCACATCATTCTGTGCCTCCCAACTTTGTAGCGCAAAGCTGCTTGTCTACAGACATATCTGAAGGAGGTGTCATGCAGGAGATAAGATGCAGTTTCAAGACGCTACACTGCGAAGTGGAAGACTCCCATAACCATGTCAGTCCAAATCTGAAGATCATACAGTCACATGTGCAGTAAATGCTCTTCCTAGAGAACAATCGGGCAACATTATCCATGTTTCAACTGAAGTTTCAAAAAAGAGCTGAGTAGAACGCTTTTAGAATAAAATGTTCTTCAGACGCACCTACTTGGAGTGCTCACCTGGACCTAGGCCTTTGGGTAAAACCTAGTCTGTGGCAGAGTTTTATGTAGAGGGTGTATTTGAGATTAAAATGGGAAATAGTGCACGAAGTTTTGAAAATTATAATAAAGTACACATTCTTACAACAAATATAGAGTAAGTATTTTTGCCAGGGACTATTTCAGCCAACAGGAAAAAATGAAGGAATAATATAATGTTTCAGTAAAAATACCTGAAAGAAGAAAACATGTAATCTAGTCTAATGTAACCTAATTTGTTGAAGATTGGGATTAATTTCAAGTGTATGAACATATATGATAGAGCTAGTCAATACCATTTATCTTTTTCCCTGTACCTCTGAATCAGAATTGCCTGCAAGTGTTTGCAGGGAAGGAGAGGTTGATTGTTTACCTTACCGGCTCAGATGAGAATTTGGCTTCCTCTTGAAATTCGAAGGGAAAATTACAATGCTGCTTTTGGCAAATTATTATCAGAAATCAAAAATTATTTTCCAAGTAGTGATTTTCAGGGTTCTTTTCACTGGAAATCTCGTGTTTCTCAAGAAGCATTTGTTACACAAGTAATGATGCCTTGAACAAAGACCCTTTAATAGTGCTGTGTAAGTTCTCCAACCATTATTCATTCTATTAAAAAGAATTTGGAATTTATAGAAGCTCCATCTCCCCTGGCTGGCACAGTTTCCTTATTACAAATTTATTCCCTGCCAAAAATGTTTTGTTTTTATCTGACGATCCAAAGCAGTTCCTTTGATAGAACGGGAAAAAAATTTAATCATTTATTTATTGAAGTAACCCACAATTTGGAAGAGGAAACAGAAGTAGGCAACTAGTTTCTTGTGAGATTTCAAAGAATCACAAATCTGTTATAATAACCAAATACTTGGAATTTTCTCAGTTGATACTATTTATACATTAAGATCTAATTAAATCTTTTAATTTTAAAGAAAATCTGTTGGCTGGTTTTCCCAGAAGCACGTAAGGCTCCCATGGACAAACTAGGTAGTGGAAATCCTTCCAAGTTTTTTCCTTACAGCAAAATCATTTTGGGAATGCAAACCTAGCTATGGGAAAATATTCACAACTCAAAGTTACAATCAGTGCCCAGGAATATATAACCATAAACATGATGTTAGATATAAGCTGAAAGGTGCGCATTACCTCCCTGATTTTATTTATTTATGCATCTGGTGTTATGTTTGTGTTCTGTCAAGTAAAGTTTGCTAGTGATGCAATGTGGACTCTCTCCAAAGTCTGAATACCTCCCGAACTCCAATAAATAGTCTTACATTTTCCTGCAGTCTGGTATCCCCCACAAAACAGCTATTGAATATGACTTGCCTCTAATTAACATGTCGCTCTGAATCATAACCTCACAGTAAGAATCCCATGAGCTCAGCTTTTATGGAGCTGAAGCCGTCCTGCAGACAACACTGCGATCTGGCCAAAAGAAAAAGTGGGCAGTGAAGGCTAAGGGTGGAATTTAGTATTTCACATTACTCCCATCACCTATAAAACAGAAATCAAAGATCATAAACAAAACTCTGTAAGTGGACTGCTAATTCCCAGAGTACCGTTAAGGGTGCTGTGATCCAAACTAATGACTTGCACAGTGATCCATTTATTATGAGAAATGTAAAATAGATGGCATAAGTAAACCAAAGCTTTGGTTCTAACTCTACTCTGTTTTTCAGATTAAGCTCTTGCTTCATTTTCGTGTTCTATAATCTTTCATCGTACTGTGCCTGTTAAAGATTTTTACATCTTGTGTACTTTCTCAGTCTACTAAATTGTTTTTCAAGCATGATGTAAACTTCCAAAGTAATTAGAAGTTTCAGTCTGCATAGAGAGACATAAACAAAGGGAACACCACCACTCATTTCGAAAGAGAAGGCAGGATATTTACATATGCTATTAACACCCAAAAGGACATACAAGGTTCATGGGCTCATTACACTGAGCATTAAGCAAATAAAAATGACACAAGTTGTCTCCCAAAAGGTTTGCAATCTCAGATATCTGAGGGTTGGAATGAACTGATAAGCCAATCCCCATTTCTCTTCAGTCTTAAAAAGATTCGGCAGTGGTCTACTTCTTGCTCTACTCGCAAGAGATTAGAATTACAGAGAAATGGAGCGGATACTTAATTAAACTATTTTCTTTTTTATGTCATTTTTGGTTCCTAACAGTTCCTTCTGCATCTGTCTTTACTGCATAATATGATAATCCTCATTCTCCTACGTATTTCCTCCTTTCTGGCTCATGGAGTCCCTTTCATCCAGGCTCCATCCCATGGCATCTTTCTAATTCTTTCTCAGTACAGTTCAGCTAATGAGTTTCACTGCACTTCATGGAATAACCTGTTTCACAAGCAGGTTAATAATGTTCAGGTATGTCCCAACCACACAGAGGTTCCCACAACAAGGGTGACAACCATTCTAAGCACCCATGAGCAGGGTTCTGCGGTCTGGGAATACTCCTATTTTTGTAAACCCTAGGGTTACAGTAAAAATTGTCAGATTATGTAAAACAAAATCACTCCTATCATGATAAATCTAAGTTCTGTGCACATTTGTTATTAAAACAAGGGTTGAATCATTTAGCCCAGGCTCAAAAGATTTCCCGCAATACTGGCACATCATTGTTCTACAGAAAGCTTACAGAGCTCTTATTTTCTTGGGTTTTTTCTACATACACTGCACACACACACACAAAAAAACCCCACACACACCAAAAAAACACCAAAAAAAACCTCCCAAAACCAACAACACACCACAAATCACCCTCCTCCAGCATGTCCTCCACAAAGCCGATTCATCTGAAGTGTTCAAATTGCTGTCAATAGGAAGGGATGACGATGTGCTGCAAAACTCCAAGGAACTATAACTAGACAGGAGCTTCTTTTAGTGGGTACACGCAACTGAGGAACTGTAGTAGCAGTCTGTAATAATTGTCACTTCTGATCACCATGGGAACCAAACAGAGGTCTACTTTGCAGAAAACAGATCAGCAGTGACTCACCGACTGCTTGGGAAGCATGATTATTGAGAATCACTAGACATGTGTGGGTGACAGGGAACAATATACTAGTGATGCCACTTCAACCATAGTCCGATAGAGCAGAGCCTCCTCTGCTAGACATGCAGGATGAAATCAAATAAGTTAGTACTTTGCCTTTGTGTTCAGTAGAGACAAATTTCACCTTTATGTTTTTCTGCAGCTTCAGCCTTGTGTGGACCCTTTGCTGTGTGAGGATTTCACTTCCAGTGAATGAAGTTCTGTCTGAGCTTAGACCAGGCTTTACCAGGTCCTCTGCAACCCTCTTAATGACAGATTCAACCCTTGAGCAGCACAGAGATTTAAAGCTGTGTTACATCCTCTGAACTACACTGTGATGTGGATAGCTCACACAAGATGGGTGGTCTCTATGCCTTGACTACCCAGATACCGAGAAGTCGGGTCCTTACAACTCAGCTCCAGCTTCTGCATTAAGAAGAAAGCAAAATAAATGCACTGTTTCATCAGTGTAATCCAATGGAGCAGCTGTCTTCAAGGTGCAATAGTTTGTACCACTAGAACAAAATTTGCAACCCAAGAAGATATTTGGGTTGGTTTTCAGCTAATCACAAACTGTAGTTTCAGTCCTGTGCTTTGATATACCAGAATTTTTCAAGATTCAATTTTCTGAGTTATGTGAATTCAAGCACAGGGTTTCTGAGCTCTCAAAGAATTCCAAATTGGAGATTTTGACATTATAAAGTCTGACTCCGCTGTCTTTGCTAAACTATTTTAACTGCCTCCTCAGCTCTGGCTGGAGAGTGACAACTGTAAAGGAAACGGTATCATAGCTCCAACATTTCAATGCTTCTTCTTTACAAATGTTAATTCAAGACATTTTGACAAAACCAAAGTATATTTCTTAATAGTAACTCTGCCATTCAATAGCTTCTTGTGTTCTGTTCTCAATTCTCACACTGAACCATCATTTGAGTGCCTAAGTATCCTCCAAGGATGCCATCAAATGCACAGCTGGCAGCTGGCACATAGAGTTTCTCTTGTGTTCCTCCTCCTAACAGAAATATCCATAGATTCTAAGTTTTGAAAGAGCAGATATACCCATTTCTCCATGAAATGCCATGCGCGTTTATTAACAAAGGCTTAAGAAATGCTACTCACCATAGAGGAATTTTGATGAGCAGAAAATCAGCTCCCTAAGGGGAATTTGGCAAAGACTACATACAGTGTTCTGTCACAGTTTCACCCTAGCTCTTCTGTTTGATGGGTACAGACATCATAAATGTGGCATAAATGAATGTACATCTACTGCAGAGGCTCCAGCCCATGACACTGAAACACTTGTCAGTTGATCAGTAAATTGAGATTAAGAGATGCAGAGGAACAAAAATATTAAGAAACCACCATACCTCCCACACATTCAGAGGATGAATCATTAAGAGGCCAGTTCTGCAAAGTGCTCCACACTTCTCTGCAGCTCTGCACAGGAAAAATTAAGCAGTGATGTAAAACAAGAAAAAGTACCCTTTGCAACTGTCCCACCACCAACTGCTAGGAGCGATTCATTAAACGATCACCTCCTCCTTTCCTCAGCCCACACATGAGGGTTCAGATGTCAGTAGCAGAACAAGTGATGTTCGAATTTAGCCTTGTCCACATCTTTGATGAGTCTTCCCAGCAACTGAAGGATAGAAGTGGACAAATAACTGGGGAGATTACTGGCATCTGTTGTTGGCTTTGTAAGGGCTAGCTGAACTATGATGTATCCTAGGATGACTGGTGTTTTTTCTGCTTTGGAAAAGGCAATTGTGATCAGGTCAGGCATGGGTCTAATTGCGGTGTACTAAATAAACTTGTGCTCTGCAAACCATTTAGACCATTTGTGGAACACGTGATGTGGAAACTATACCCTTATGCTATGGGAAGCAGGTGGGAAACAAACCTGCATGTTTATTGCTCACTGCTGTTCGAGGTCTTATCAGCTTGGCATGCAAGAACAAGACTCTGCAGATGAAATCTACAGATACTCATTCATACTGAGATATTTTAACAGCACCTCTTAATCTTCAATCTTATTTCATCTCAGTTCAAGGTTGAAGGGGTCAAGCACGAGATGTATACTTGTATTCAGGAGCTGGAAGCCTGAAATCATTGATATCCCAAGTAGCAGTTTTCTAGAGAAAAGCAGTAAATAATGTCACAAATACTTGAAAGAGGACAGCAAGGGATATTTCAAATATTTTCTTTTACAAGCCTCACATCAAACAAACTACTACTTATTTTAAAGCCAGAGCTGCAAATTTCTGGAAATCATAGTCAATAGATGTTCATTGGCCTTAATATATATCAGTGAAATGGACAGTAATTTCATGGGTCACAGTGTTTCACTTCTTCAGGTCCAAATTTTATGTTTTGCCTTTTTCTTGTAATTTTGAGAGTGGTCATTAACCTCCAGAAATACACTAATGTGGTGTGGGGTTTTGCAGGTGGTTTTGTTTATTTGTGTGTTTAAAGTATATGGCATATCATGTCCCATTAAAAAAAGTTTAATATCTTTATCAATGATCTGGATGAGGTGATTGAGCGTGCCCTCAGTAAGTCTGTGGATGACACTAAGTTGGGAGGGAGTGTCACTCTGCTTGAGGACATGAAGGCTCTGCAGAGGGATCTGGACAGTCTGCATCGATGGGCTGAGGCCAATGGTATGAGGTTCAACAAGGTCAAGTATTGGGTCCTGCACTTGGGTCACAACAACCCCAGGCAGGGCTGCAGGCTTGGGGCAGAGTGGCTGGAAAGCTGTGCAGAGGAAAAGGACCTGGGGGTGCTGGTCAGCTGAACATGAGCCAGCAGGGTGCCCAGGTGGCCAAGAAGGCCAACAGCATCCTGGCCTGCATCAGAAACAGTGTGGTCAGCAGGAGTAGGGAAGCGAACATCCCCCTCTCCTCAGCTCTGGTGAGGCCACACCTCGAGTGCTGTGTCCAGTTTTGGCGTCCTCACTACAGGAAGGACATTGAGGTGCTGGAGTGTGTCCAAAGAAGGGCAACAAAGCTGGTGAAGGATCTGGAGCACAAGTCTTGTGAGGATCGGCTGAGGGAACTGGGGTTGTTTACTCTGGAGAAAAGGAGCCTCGGGGGAGCCCTTATCGCTCTCTACAACTACCTGAAAGGAGGTCGCAGCCAGGTGGGTATTGGTCTCTTCTCGCAAGCAACAAGTGATAGGATAAGAGGAAACGGCCTCAAATTTATCAAGGGGAGGTTTAGATTGGATATTTGTAAAAATTTCTTCACCAGAAGAGTGGTCAGGCATTGGAACAGGCTGCCCAGAGAGGTGGTGGAGTCACCGTCCCTGGAGGTGTTCAAAAAGCGTGTAGACGTGACACTTCAGAACATGGTTTAGTAGGCATGGTGGTGTTGGGTTGACGGTTGGACTCAATGATCTTGGAGGCCTTTTCCAACCTTAAAGATTCTATGATTCTGTAAGTTTCACTGACGTATTATGCCAAAGGCTTTAGTAATTTAAATACTGGTTCAGCCATATGGAAACGTACGATCTGTTTTATGTTCTGTGAGAAACCTACAGTTGCTATAAACTTAGTGAATTTTAAAACCTCCCATCCGTTACTTAAGAGAATAATTTTCTAAAGTAATAACACTTGTTCTGTTACAATTTGACATACTGGAGACGTTTAGAGGTGAGTCAGGGATATAAAACTCTAGTAGTGATCAAAAATTATCTGCAGTTGAGGAGGATGCAGCACTGGAGTTTAGTCCTGCTGTCTCTGAAAATAGTATCGCTTCACCCTTATGTGAGGAAATGTCATTGTAATATTCCACAGAACAGAAGACATAATAGTTCAGTTCATTAGCATTTTTTTCCAGGTAATGCTTTATAAAAGAAATAAAACTGAAGAAAATAAAAACAGGCATGTAAATATTACAATTAAGTACATTGTTCATATTTAAATAACTTTCCTTGAGCAATATCTTCTTAAAAGGTGAAAATTAACCACTAACATTTGTCTCACTGTATAAAAGTGATGGTAGTAATTATAAAGAGCCCAATGGCCTTATGCTTATTTCATCCTATTTCTTAAGTTTTCACAGCAAAAATATTAAAATTTGCAATATTACCAAAAAGATGCAAAACTCTCAAATATATTACTCTGAAGTAAATTAACAATTAATTTATAGGAACCTACCATAGGAACTATTAAGTGGACAGTAGTAATGGTCTTCTATATAAAATCTATCAAAAATCGTTGGAGAAAATATATGAAGCGTAGCTGATAGCTGATGAAATCTGCAGTATGGCCACAGAGAAAGAAGTTGCAGATCATCAAAGTTAGGTCTTGTGCAGAAACATCCACCATGAGTTCATTAATTTCACTTTTCACTGGAGAAGAGCAGGAGGTTTCCATAATGCAACCATCACAGGAAACTCATTCAATGCTGTCATTTAAGCTTTACTCGTAGTTGGAGCTTGCAACAGTTTAGATTTTTTGGTGCTCTGATCTCTCTTGCTCTTCAGAAGGCTACGTAAATATAAAAAACTTCAGCAGAAAGACAACTCTTTCTAAAGCACTGGCAAGTGGTCTCAGTAGAAGACTGTTCGAAAAAAGAAAGAACAAAACAGACTTAGCTGGATGGGTAAAGCAACAGCAGTAAAGCAATACGGTAACACTCTATACATAAACCACCAAACTAGGTCATCGTTAGAAGCCGAGAGATTTGTGGTCTGTGCCCTCCAGATACACATGCCCATAAACTCATGGAGCTCAGAGAACCCTTTGCAAATTTAAAGGTGTTCATCTGTCTAAGTGCTTTTTAGCTGGAGTCAGCAGCCAAACCCTGATCTTGCACCAGTAAAGGCAAAGTTCACTTTCAGTTATTTTGAATATCAAAAATGTCAAATGATTAATTCTACTCAACCTCAACCATTGAACTAAAGCACCTAGACAAGGACCTAAATAACCCAGGCTTTGATCATCATCACAGATGGAAAGCTACAGCCTCAGGAAGGTGCTTCAGTCTTGCTCAGATCAAGGGTGATGGTGTTCCTAGCTTAGACATCTCAGCCAGGTTACTGAAATTAGGTGTGATGACCAACTGCAGGTCTCCCTGTATATAACCAGTGTATATGTGTTCTGCTCTACTGGGCCTGCGTTCAGCAGCAGGACAAGCCAGAACTGTATCTGGTTCTTCACCAAAATTAGGAAAGGGTTCTGATTCCTATGGAAACTGCTGGCAGCCTCCCTCGCCCTACACTGGCTGGACACCAAAACCATTCCCTTTTGAAATTTATCAGTGTTTATTCAGTTCAAAATCTGAAAGGAAACTTAGGTTGGTTTATTTTTCTTCAGACATGAATTTGTAAAGGATTTTATTTTTTTTTTAGTTAGTTAGTTAGTTGAAATTCTTAAGTCAGGAATAGATCCTATAAATTTTCACTGTCCTATCCTGGCCGGTGGAGAAGGAAGCCCCACAGATTCTCCCACAGCAAGAGGAAAGCTCCAATAATTTACTTAGTGAGTACCTCAATTTGGTCCTCAAGGTCCTCCTCAAAATGGAGAAGTTTTCTAACAAAAAACTAGTTATTCCTGGGAAAAGCTTTGTCTCTACACACATTGGTCTATGCACTGCCAATGCACCTCACCTCTCACAGGAGGTCTTAGCACTGTTGCGTCATTAGTTGTGGTGTGGTTGAAGGTGAACACAAGGACGTTTGACTTTTATTGATTCCCAAACAGGATAATACGGACTTTCCTTGCTTCTCATTTCTCACCAAGAAGGTGACTTTACCCTCTTTTCAATTTACATCTGCACCACCGAGAATTGTCTCCTGGTCAAGACTTTGGTTCAGACTTTTACGCTTCACTAGACAAGTAACTGGCAATTCCTGGACCACTCAAGAGCAGCACAGGGAGCATTACCACCCTGTTTCCATTCAACGAAGGCATGCCAAGCACATAACATTAGTTAAGACATACTGTACCTCCAGCTGTTTGGATCTTGATGTGTTTATTTCCTTCTAATCTTAATTAGAAAGCAAAAGGTAAAGATAGTTAAAACATTGTAACACATCACTGATGTAGAATACCATTTAAAAAAAACATGCAACGAAGGTACTACCATTCCAAAACCAGCTACTATTATTATGGTTAATAATGTTATTTTTCTTCATCTTTTTGTTTTGCGGTAAATTTTGGAAGCACCAGTCAGTGACTACGCTCTGTGGTGTATGTACGTGACAGCAGCATTTTGTTGTATTAAATCTAAACAATTATTACATGATTTCATAAATGCATGTTTATGACTCGTCTATTAAGTACCTATAAACCTAATGCTTTCTCCCACTGTTCAAAAACATCACATGGAACAGAAACAGTTTGCACTGGGTTTCGTATAAGAACAGAAATAAACCTGAAAGCAAGCACTTACTAACTGTCATTACTGGAATTCACCACAATGCAAGTAAACACCTTCAAAACTAAAAATAGCTCTGAGGCTCTGCAAGTGCATCTATCACAGCCTCTTAGTCCTAACAGGGTTTTGTTTTCTTTGAATTTGCAGAGCACTCAGAGCTTGGAGAAGCTGTTCAGAAGACAATGTACCACACTGTCAGCATCTGTTCTAGGATCCTTCTGCAAAAGTAAGTGCATTAAGATTTAAACAAACGGGAACAATCACTTTAACGATTATAAATAGCCCCACTGCCTTAAGAGGCTTCAAGGCTAGCCAGTCTGTCTGAAATAATAATTTATTTTTAAAGAAAATACATGCTACCAGACAAAATTAAACTGAGAAAGCAGGAGAAAAGCAATACGCGGCCTTCCAATACCTTTCGGTGCAGCTTTCGTCTGACTGGAAACCATGGCAGCCGCATCCGACGGCAGGCCGACATACACACCACCATAGTTCCTGATTTAAAGAAACAGTTGAAGAGACCTCAGAGTTCAACTGGAACACTTCTCCCCATAATGTCGACATCACGCAGCAGCACTACAAAGACCATGGATGGTCAGAGAGGAGGGCACCTCTGCACAAGCATCCTCAGAGGAGCCCTCCTTTCCCACAGCTATGAGAAAAGTGCATATGAAGTGCCACGTGCTTGCTAATGCCGTGCCAAGCAAAAAAACCTTGAGGCTCACTGTTACTCTGAAGTGGGACCTAACTCTGTGAAAAGAGCTATTTTTCCCGAAGGTTCCTAATATTTTTCATTAAATCGCAGCTCTGTTGTGACAATAAAGCCTACCTGTCCAGCTGCTTGCTTTGGACAATCTGGTCCAGTGGAGGGTGTCCCTGCCCATGGCAGGGGGCTTGGAACTAGATGATCCTTGTGGTCCCTTCCAACCCAAACCATTCTATGATTCTATGATTCTTCTAGACACCGAATATATCCAACTGAGGACAGAGCCAACCTGATAGCAATGTTTGACATTGGGACCACTGAAACACCTCACTTCAAACAAGGCACACCAATTAAACGGCACTTGGACATCTCTTTGTTAATAAACAGGACATGTATCCTCCTGCTAAGGGCCACCCTTGCAGAAAACTGTTAATAGGAAGGAGCACGAGGGTGTTATGTGCTTTAATAGCCCAACCTTCTTCCCTTCACAGCCTTGCAGAGCGTATTTTCTGGCTCCAAGGTCTGTATGAAAAGCAGGGACTGATGCAAGGAGGTGAAAAACTGGAACCTCAAGAGCCTCTGCCATGCCTGGAGCTACTTGCAGAAACTGCCCTTACCTTCCTGTGCCCCATTAGGTGCCAAATTAATCACACCTCTTCCGGCCCCCGGGGGTCTGAGTTGACTTCTGATTTGTTTGATGACAGAGTCACACTTCCTTGAATTTCCAGCCCAGCAGAGATCTTCCACAAGTGCTAATGCCATTGTCTGTGGCAGGGTTGGTGTGAAGGCACAGGTCACTGGCCTTTATCGAGCACGTCACCTACAGCTGTGAGGTAAAGTGCTCACAAATGTATGTGTCACAAAGTTCCCCCCTTCCCAGCTCACTAACTGGGTGGGTGGACTCATCAATACTGGGCTCTGTGAGAGATTTCCTAGTCTCTCTTTTGTTTTTTTTTCCCTCTGCTTTGGTGGTGTTGGTGGCAGTTAGGAGGCGGAAAGGAAGGATGCACGTCTGGTGGCAGAACTCACTGCAGCCTATCACAAACAAAGCCAGTCCTAGTAGAGCACCTACCTCCTTTTGTCATCATCTGATACGGATTCTTCTGCTCTGCAACAACAAAAGATACAAAGCACATTAGCAGATTGTTTCTTTCAGATACTTCGTCACCATCTGGGTAGACTCAAGAGCAAAGGAAGAAGGGGGTTATTACTCATCCTAGTTTCAGTCAGGTCACCCACAATTCAATAAAGTATTGAAACAGGCACAAAAGGAGTGACAATTTTCCAGTCCAATGTACAGAAGAAAGAAAAGCATTGAGAACAGATGCAGCTTATAATTTACCACCCCTGCCAGTGATGCCTGAAAGTAGGTCTGGGATCTGAAACAGATAAATGAATACTTTTCCTGAGTGAGTCCCCACACTGCTCCACACAGGAACATAAAGGCTCTCCATGTAACAGGAACGAGTCTGGGCTGTTATTCCACCAAAAGAGGACTGGAAGGGACTGGGCATCCATGCTAGCACGGGAATGAAGATGAAGAATGATAAACTTTCACAGCAGCTGTGCCAAAAGATGCTACAGAGCCTCTCTGTAAAATGAGGTGCTGTAATTCCTGAAGTCAGAGTTGCTGGCAAACCAAATAACTGTTACTAATCCTTTAAAAATGGGCAATTACTTCTCTTCTACCTTTAGGGTAAAATCACAGGTCAGTCTGTAGGTCAATAGGGAGTCAGAGGCTTGACTGAAACACTGTCCCGTGTAGCAGGGCGGTAAAGCAATTGGCATCCATGTGAAGACAAATGTAGTATGGAAAAGGTAAAGAATCTATTCTTAATCCCTGGGGGTATATTGCCTGCGCTGCCATTTCAGTCTGTGCCCCAGCGTCAGCCTTTGCACCAATCACTCACCCACCTTTGATTAAATATTTGGACTTTGAGCTCTGCTTGCATGGCTGGGTATGGATCAGGGCAGCAGCTGCACTTTAGCTTGGTCTGCAGCCTACCAACCCAGCAATAAAAACAGAGGCAAGATAGCTTGAGTGCTGGGAAATCCACAGACATCCTTCACCCCTTCCCTGGGGGGCAGTGACAACTGCCCGAGAAGGAGTCCCGCACCGCAGCTGCTCCGGGAGCCATGAGATACAGCCACAGCGTGCCTGGGGAAGGCTGCAGGCAGCAAAGGGGGCACCATGACCCAAGGAGGGCTCCGCCATGGAAATGTTCATGTACAGCCTGTTCACCCATATAACCTCACCTGAATATTCCCACTGAAAGACCAAGTGCCTGGACTATGGGGGCAATGCAAAGATACTCCCCGTCATGAGCTGATCCATGACTTTCAGATCTGCTCCCTAGGTGATAAAACAGAGAGTTGGCCTTTACCCAGTGTTAGGGCTAAATCCATTCTGTAGCCTTGAAAGGCATTTCTGAACTATGATATTTAACAATAATATATGACATTTCTTATTGTAATTTATTTATTCTAAGAAGTAGATGTGCCCACTGTTTAATCATCAGGGCTGTATGCCGTTACTGATCCCTGGAGTCGATGGCATCTCCGCACAAAGTGCAGAGAGCTCGTAGCAAGATGCAGCCTTACATGCAGGAAAACACCCCCCAAACCTCAGGCAGCACTCTCCTGGGAGGGTAGCAAATACCTGAAAAATACTGCTACAATTTGGAAATTACCTTACACTTATCTTCTTTCTAAGTGGCAGAACATTATAAACTATCCTTTCTGCATCACGACAGTAAATAAGGGTACGCAGGTCCTTTTAACAGTAGAGGTTTGGGGCAAATTTAAGTATGCTGCAGTTTTGCTAAATGATATTTACGCAGGGCATAGCACTGAGAGGGGTGAGCCTCCTCATCTGCCGTCTTTGCCTACATCCTGCCACTCCAGAGAGATGGGGCAACAAACTCCTCAGTCTCTGGCCCTTCTGCCACTCCTCCCTGGAGGAGCAAGTGCCATTTCAGAAGGCATCTCGCACCTCCTCTGACCCCACGTAGCCTACGCCACCTTGCAGACCTCATGCACGCGGCCAGAAAAATGCACAGACAACTTTCCTTGAGGGCTGTGAAGCTGCTCTGTCCTACTGTGAGTCAGTTCCAGCTGAAGAAAGTGGAAAGCCTGTGTATACCGATCAGTAGAAATGAGCCCTGTATTTTTAGCAAAAAAAAAATAAATTATGACAACACTTTAAGAAAAGGACTTTGGGTGCCAAAATACCACAAACAGTAATTTCTGTTGAACCAAATGAATGTGTCACAGGATTGATTTTCTCAAAGAACTGGAAACATTTTCTATAATCCAGATTAATCATTACCTAGAGAAAAGAATCCTTTAAAAGCACGGGCAACTTCACACGCAGCTCAAAGACTAAAATGGAGTTGTAAGAATAATAATCAATATTGTCCAACAGGAAATTAATGTCAATGTTTAAAAGAAAAAAAAAAAAACAGCCTTTACTAGGCAACAGGGCTATTTTCTCCTGTTCTAGAACAGTTTTGTAACAGGGCGTCACTGGACCATTACTGTCATTCTCTCACCAAAACAAATTATCCAGGTCTATGTTTAAGCGGGCTAGACTTTTTTAAACATTTTGCTTTCATCCTTTCCTCTTAGTAGCTACAAATCAAAGTCTAATTTTGCAATACCTTTCCCCTTAAGTGCGGAACAGCAAATACAATCTGGGATTGTACAGGCCACAGCTCTTGGACTGGGTGACGAGTGGGTGCAGTCTGTTGTAGTCTAGCTAGGAAAGAGGAGGTGAGTAGAGACAGGAGGAATGTGGAAGCATGAGGGGGGAGAAGAAAAAAGAAATTAATTCTGGTGATGGCACTTAAGGAAGAAGCCATTTTCCACCTGTTCTGGGGACTCCTTCCTAGGCAGCATGGGAAACAGCGCTGCTCCAGTTTATGCATAAAGCACATTTGCACACCTCTTGCCTTCACACACTGTAGCTTAAGGGCCCATTTTGAAAGGCGCCCACTAATTTCACATGTTCAAATTCCCATGCACCAGCTGAGCCATTGCAGCAGGTGCTGCTTCTGTGTGCAGGCTGGGGAACATGGGTGGCTCGGGGGAGCAGGTTTGCAACAGCAACGCTCGATGGCATGGAAATGAGAATAGCTGGGCGGAGAATGTATTGAGAACAGCCCTGAGGAGAACAACTTGATTAAAAGCTCAACATGAGCCGGCAGTGTGCGCTGGCAGCCCAGAAAGCCAACTGTTTCCTGGGTTGCATCAAAAACAGTGTGGCCAGCAGGGTGAGGGAGGTGATTCTGCCCCTCTACTCTGCTCTGGTGAGACCCCACCTGCAGTACTGCGTCCAGCTCTGGGGTCCCCAGTACAGGAAAGACATGGAGCTGCTGGAGCGAGTCCAGAGGAGGCCACAAAGTTGATCAGAGGGATGGAGAACCTCTCCTACAAGGACAGGCTGAGGGAGGGCTTGTTCAGCCTGGAGAAGAGAAGGCTCCAGGGAGACCTAATTGCTTCCTACCAATACCTAAAGGGGCCCACAGAAAACACAGAGAGGGGCTGTTTACAAGGACAGGGAGTGATAGCACAAGGGGGAATGGGTTTAAACTAAAAGAGCGGAGATTCAGATTAGATATTAGGACGAAATACTTTACTGTGAGGGTGGTGAGGCACTGGAACTGGTTGCCCAGAGAAGAGAGGATGCCCCCTCCCTGGAAGAGTTCAAGGCCAGGTTGGATGGGGCTTTGGGCAACCTGGTCTAGTGGAGGGTGTCCCTGCCCATGGCAGGGGGGTTGGAACTAGATGATCTTTGAGGTCCCTTCCAACCCAAACCATTCTATGATTCTATGATTCTAAAGAAGCTCCTTTGGTTTCAGCAGTGCTCCCATTCCCACATCTCCCAGTCTCAAAGAGAGGGTACGGGGTTACGGGGTCCAGCACATTCTCTCTCTCTCTCCCTCCAATGTGTCTCTAGCTTCTTCTTTATGTCAGGGATGAAGGAAGAACGTAGCATAAAAAATATCTTTACATATCTCCATTTACAGAGTCCTCCAGGAAGAGCAAGCTGGGATAAGCTTTTCTGCACCAGAAAGAGATGACAAAAGTAACTTAGCAGTCTGATGTGCTTTGTGCTGATCTGCTGCCGTGTTGCTGCACCTCAGATGTTGTTGACATCTCCTGCAGAGGAACTGAGAGTGTGTTTTTCAGCAGGTAGTGTAGGTGGAGTCCTGTAGCTGGTAGGCGGATTTAACAGCAAATCTACATAACGGCATTCTATTTTTGGCTAGAATAAATGTTTCTTTTGGTAAGGATTTGTCTATCCCAAGAGGCTTCCTGTCACACTCCTAAGTCTGAAAAATGTACTTGCTTCGACTGTCAGTTTTTACATCCATCAGTTCTATGTCCATCTGATCGTAAAAGAAGCTGTCATTTTTCACATAGTATCTTAAATACCGAATGACAGGCATTCACATTAATTCATTCCATCCACATTTTTCTTACCTCAGCTTTTATGACTCTGTTCGTGTCAAGCAGTCTGTATAAACAGACACTTTCTAGCCGTGCTCAATAGTTCCACCACAAATGATTCACTAAACTTTGCACAAGTGACAGACTACTTCCCTTCAGTTTCTCCACATTTCTTGGGAACAAGGGCCTGCCATTTCTGTTTGATGGATTTCTTCCCAGTATTGTGAAACCAGCTTGAACTGCTGTGTCCTTTCCTTCCTACTGATACTAATCTTCCTCTGAACTTAGCCACATTCTGAACATCACAGGCGTTGCATTATTTTCTAGCATATACATTATTTCTGTATCTAAGCTTTTCCAGCTTGCAGTGATGAACTTCTTTGTTAGTGTGGCAGGAGCACTGGCTGAAGCTGGCCGACAGACTCACCATTGATTTGAGGGTTGAAGTACACAGGGAGAGATCACCTTTCCAGACCACACATCCTTCTTGTCACCACATAGCTCTCAGTCTCACAGGACATTGCGTAGGAAGATCATATCATCATCCCTATCTTACTGGTAGAGAAACTCAAGGCCCAGAGGGCAAAGCAGCTTCCCCGTGGTCCCCTGGGAGGGCTCAGAGCAGGATCCAGCCCTCCCTCCTTCCACACGGCTGCTTAGCCCAGGAGACACTGGTGCCTTGGCAATGAGTCGCAGTCAAGAAATGAGAAATCTCTTCAGTTAGAGTAACTGTATCCTGTATCAAAAAGTACGATATAAGTAAGGACACACCTAAACGCTTCCCTGGATCGGAGTCAATACAACTGAAATTTAACTGGGGAAAAAAAAAAAAAGTGGGTTTTCTTAAAGAGATTTTTTTTTTTAATCTTTTAACGGATAAAAGTGAAAGGGTAAAAAATAAAAGCTTGTGTCGATCTATAATGTTAGTTAATATAAAACTGTTCATTTCCACAAAACTAAAATAGTTCTTCCGGTACCTTACTTTCTTTGTAAATATCTGCCGTTGAATGTTAGGATTATTGATTTAGGACTTTTTGGGTCATCGCTACCATTCCTCGTTAACAGATCGGTGTTTCTAATGTCTGATGAGAAGGCTCAGCCAAGCTATTACTCACACAGGTTGTTCTTATCTGAATGAGTAATGATTCCAGGACTGACCCTTTCACTTTGTTGAAGTCTGCACTAGTAAAAAGTTTTTTCTAAGTTATCCCAAAACTTTTTTGAAACATGACAGATGATCTAACACTAGTAAGTAGGATGTTCCCAGTTTAACTTCTGAAGCCTGGTCCTACAAATATTTACATGTACATGAACACAGTTCTACATATACCCATACCTTTAAGCACGGAAATGCGCCTACTAAATTAATAATTTAACAGTTCTTGCAATTTTGAAATTTAAAAATACCAAAGAGAGAGATGCAGTTCTAAGTCAGTCATTTATTATTTATTATCAGAAATGAACAACAAAAAAAGGCCCTAATATAAATTAAAAACAGTGGTTTTGTATATATTGAAGCACTGAGAGCACAGATGCTCCAGGCTGTATCAAGAAGAGGTTCCTCATAAGATTGCCTTCTGTAATTTATTTATTGTCTGACACTGCCAACCCAGAAGACAGACTACACGGGTAACACAGATCTCAAGAGTATCTGTGACAACAGTGTTCATCTGCCAAGTGAGACCTGTCGTTAGTTCTCAGCCGCGCTCTGTAATAGCAAGGACAAGCCTGTTGTTAAGCTCTTGTCTCCACTTGCTTATCGGACTTGGCAGCCCTCATTTCCACACCAGGATTCCTCTGTCTAATTAGAGTAACAAATAAAGCTGAAGAATGTTCCTACTGCATAACATGAAAATCTTTCCCAGGTCCCTCAGTCTCAAATTCTAGTGGCAAATACCAACTACGTGAAATACAAGCAGGCAAGACCTCGGGAGGACTTCTTTAATGTTTCCTTTGATAGGAAAATAAATTTATGGTTGAATAAAGCTGTTTCTGCACATTTCTGCATCAGCAAATGAAAAATGGGCTAAGAAAGGCTGATCTTTTGCTGCTTCTGAAAGCCCGAAGCTGGCAAGAGGCAACAGGGCAATAGAGGTTCAGACCTTCCACATGTAGATAAAAACAGGATGGGTAGGGCTGCCCTCTGCTACTCGGTGTCAAAGATAAGGGAGAGAAAGAGGAGCCGATAGATACTATCTTCAATGCGGAGAACGTCTAGACAAGGTGGGTAACTTGAAAAGGAAGTCTGGATGGGTTACTGGGTCTCCAGCAATGACAGGAAATTTTCCTCAGTGGGTATTTAAATCTCTCACAGGACTTGGTGGAGATTTATGTGGTCGCTTCATACAATGACATGGCCTTTGGAAAAAGGTGTACCAGTAGGTGACAGGAAAGAGTCATCTGAAGTAACGTGACCACCTCTGGGAGACAACTCTCTCAACGGAAGCAGAGAAAATACATTTCTGTTTGAAAAACAACAAGGGAAGGAATCTGTAGAAAAGTAAACAAGACATGAATTTGCTTTGTGGAGATGTAGGCTGCCACTAAAGACGATAAACACCTGGTGGTGTTGATTACATGTTAGGAGCCAGATGAATCATCTATGACTAAATCTAGTATAAGGCTAGTAGGACTTAAGGTAAGGCCAGGGTTATATATTTGGAAGAGTAGAGTAAGTACTTACACATCTTTAGTAGTCCCTGTGGCACCTAGAATGAAAAAAAAGTACGTTTACAAGATAATGGCATAATCTTTAAAACCAACTGACAGTACAATACGCATTTTTCTGCCTTTCTATCCTAAACAATGCAGAAATAGCAATAGGAATTTTCTATTGTCAGAGAACAGATTTCTCATGATTGTCTAGTTTATCCTTAATGATTATCTGTATTATGCCTTAAGGCTATCACACTTAGGTCTGGGCCAGATTCTTAGTGGGTTAAAATGATGCTGCTGCTATGGGCCAGTGCCCAGGTGGTCACTGAGGATGGGAGCAACATCAGATAAAATCCATCTTTCTGAATTTTATATGCTCAGTCTTCTGGTAGTTTTTTCTGCTACAAAGTCACCGCAACTAACCGAGCAGTTACCCCTGAATGCCTGTTCATTTTGCTGTTTGATTCAGTTGTAAGCTTGGCACTACACGTGTAAAATGCCGCTCCATTCTTCCTGCCAGATAAACAAAGTGCTATAAAATGACGAGACAGAACTACTATAAACATTGGGACACAATCCATCCAAAGCCCCAGACATCTAAAGAGATCAACTACCCATTAATTCATCTTGCTATTTAACAAAAAAAGCAAAAAGACAAAAGCTACCACCTGGCTGCCTGATCTCAGTGATTGATTTTTTTTTTTTCAGTGACTCAGATGCTTCTCACTGGGAGAGGAACATTCACTCAAGTACAAACTCTTTCCTGTTCCTCCCAAGTTATTAATGCCATGTTGCTATTGCTGGTATACCATTCAGTTGAGTAACCAGCAAATTATCCCTTCTATTAATTACACAAGCTAGGGTAGACATTAGAAAACCTTTCACTTCTGTTGCTCTTCCTCTCAGTACTTAGCTGGAGCAGGTCATCAGAGCTCACTCTGAAGAAACTACAGTTGTCAATCCAAAAGATTTTATGGGTTTGGAAGTAGGTTAGGGGGTTTTCAGCCATGGCACTTCATTTCTTGGAAAGCTTTTATTTTTGCTGCTAAAAAATATCCATAAACAGCAAATAACTTTCACCTCACACATGCACAATAAGCTTGGGTCCTCACTTTAAAACTTTATTCTACCAGGCAGCGTTCTGAGACGTTTTGGATTTATAGGCACTACACATAAACCCTCCAAACTAATTGTGCCCAGGTGGAAGGTTGGCATTGCAGCACTGCATGCAAGCTCAGTCTCAGCTGATGTAGGGAGATGTTTTCTGCTACCAAGGCTAGCTCATCCAGAGTCAGCTCAGCTATGTACCTTCAGGGCACCACTCTGCACATCTAGACAGAGTGTAGGCATCAGCAACGCCTCAGACAACTTAAGTTTTGAAAAGCCTAGCTCCATTGCTGCAGCTAACAGGATTTTTTTTTTTCCCCAGAAGAAACTATTCCAGTGCCTGTTCTGCACCAGAACCATGACTTTCTCATTTTCTCAACCTAAGCGCAAAGTGAACAAACTCAGTTTCTCCAAAAAGGTTAATGGTCCTTTGTGAGGCCTTTGCTGAGCCTTTCCTGAGGCTGAGCTGAGGTCTCAGTGCTCTGGATCCTCAACTGAAAAACTAATGCCTTCTTTGCAGGAAGTATACCAAAAGTAAAAAGCGTTTAATACACAAACAGAAACCTTAGCTGAGTAAGAACTGTGTGCCTACAGTACTGCTACATTTCCCAGTGGACATCCTCCAGTTCTAGTCAATCACCAGGCATGCTTCAACACCATGCCCATGTTCAGTGCCATACCTGTCTTCAACCCAGTACGGTACACATACATTCACGCTCTGGGGAGAGGAGCTGTCTCTCAGACCCATCAACTTGGGCTTTGTGTAGAGCCATATAGATACGATCCCATGTTTGGGAATAGAGATGTGCCACTAGCATTCACACCTGGCAGCAGCTGCTTCCTTTGAATATTAGAGGTTACCACCGCAGCATTTTGAAATGTACCTCACACAAAAACACTGAGAACTGAGATAATAAAACCAAATCCACTTAAGACATCATTTTTACTACTTGTAATAAATACATACATACATAAATACGTAACAAATAAATAGTTAATTTTCAATTGTTTTTATAAGCACAAATAACAAGGTTATCCTCACTTCCATTAATCAGATTCCACTTACTTCAGTGGTGTTATTTTTCATTTTCACTAGCAAAAGTGAAACAAGAGTTTGGTCCAAGTTCTCTTGAGTACCACTAAAGTACCTGAATATAGATCTGAAAGTATTTCCAGTTCACAAAGCAGTTTCCTTCCCGGAAGAGTTCTGGGCGTGCAAATGAGCATCACTTCAGTTAGGTGGCCCATAACTACGTAAACACTCATAAGGGGGAGCCTGAACACTCTTCATATACAGATTTTATTTCAAAAGGAACCCAGTAAGATCTCTATTTGTACAGACGTGTTTGTTTTTAAAGTCCAATCCATTCACCCTCACCCCTGTTACTCCACTGGCAGATTTCTCTAACTCTTCCATGTTTAGTGAGTGACACAATATTTTACAGCTCCTCAAGTCCCTCCTGCCAGAAGTTCAGCCAAAGAATCTTGTTTGCTATCAATTCACAAACAGTGCATAGTTGTGCCACTGCAGCAAGGCATAGTGCTTTTGTAGCCATGATGTTTTAGAAATATGACTTGATAAAAGACTCACATATTTGAAAGCTTGTCCATTCTTTCCCACTATATCAGCTTGGCCTAAAAAAAAGGCAGCTCTTGACCCTACAAACCTTGTATCGATAGCCTCATGTTGGTTTGGTTTTCCAAAACCTGCCTAACCTCAGCAACAGACTGAGGGATAGCCAGGAAGCTGCATCCACAAAAACCAGGCAGTACTAAGTTGTCCTGAATGACCTCTCTGCTCACACCATCTGCATAGTAGGACCACGGGTGCATTATGGCTGTTTGGAGCCGCAGGAGGAAGCGTCCAGCCTGCAGAATAAACAAGGCCCATTCAGCCATACATGGTTCTGAGCTCAAGTGATTACAGAAGAAAAACATTCTGTCTAGAGTGGTAGAGCTGCGATCCCTTAAGAAAACCCCACAGCATTTAAACAGTCGCAAATGAAGAAGGACAAAATTGTATTCCAAAGCACCTTCCATTCAGTGAGAGGGGGTTTCGCACTTTCAAAACAACAGTAGCTTGTTACTGACGACATCAGTACTGATTTCGACATCAGTAATCGTAGGACACACGCAAAAGATGGTTGAAAGAAATTGATAGTCACAGAGGACGTTCCTCTGTCCTGGCAAATGCATCATGAGTGAAAGTAGAAGACAAAAACTTCAAAAGAACATAAAAAGAATGAGAGGCAACCACTTACATGAATAAAAACATGGACACAAAAAAATGCCAGTTTCTGACTTTAGAGCAGATTATGAAATGTTTTTCCTCCAACATTTTATTGCGAATACTTCAAATTGTTACAGAAAGCAAATAAAAACCCCTCAAAACTATGCGCACATGCTTGCAACAGTTAAGATTACAAATGAGTTTTCTATAGTAGGCTACTTTCTTTTGATTTGCTCCAAAAGACAGCAGTATGGAACCAAATCCTAACATCAGTGAATTTATTCTATTTATACCTCAGTGTAACCAAGGACAGAATTATATGAATTCATTTCAAATTGATTACTTCTTCAACTCCTCAGGTGGCAGCTTTATACGTAGACTTGACCTGATCAAACATTAATTTTAAAAATCAGTTGGCTTTTAAATAGAATGGGCAGCACAGTTTCCTGGGCATTCCACCAAACTTGAGGTTAAAAAAATCTGCTTAAACTTGGTGTGAAAGTTCTCCTTCATCATAAGTTAGCTGTATTTGAAGCTCCCCACAGACTAAGCGCTTCTCTGTATATTTAAATTAAGGCTAGACTGCCAGCCTCCACCAAGTATCGTAATTTTAGGTGCTGTCATTGCTACTACAATTGATATAGAAAGGAGGAGGCAGTTAAAAATTGTTAGTGAAGCAATACTAGAATGAAGGGAAATGCCTTCACTGAAAAGAAAAAGTTAAGTGATGTTTAAGGGCATGTTTTTAAAAGACAAAAAAGAAGAACTATTTTGGAGCTTCTAAAACACCAGGAAATACAACACGAAAGAAGGATATGTAAAGCGAGCTAACAAAACATCAGGAAAATAGCAATTTGGTAATAAAACTTCCTATGAGTAATGAGAAATAATTAAAAAAAAAAAATCCGTAGTTAAAATAGCTGGGTGACATAAGAAGGATGTGTTTTACACATAAGAAGGATCAGTTTACTTGGATAAGAGAAGATGCCATTTCTCAGCTGAATAGCCCTTTGCCAGTGTCTGATACTCTGGAAGGAAAATTTAAACTCTGTGAGCTATATTGGTGTTCTGGAGTACTGCAGCACAGACAGAAATGCTATTCTAGGTCCTGTCTATTAGTTTAGATCTTGCAGACCATAGGGCTGATAGGTCTTCTGATGTCATTCCAGTCGTGCAACAGAAGATAATACCATTAGCTGAACTATCATTACCTATACGTCTGCTTAGGAAAAATCAAGTTAGGCAACAATAGAAATTTCACCAGAGTAAGAAAATGGGGACTAGCATAGCACATCTAATGTATTCGGTGAAGTATGCTACAATATTATCCTTAGTCATATAATATGACAGAGAGTGTTACAGGTTTAATTATATGTTATGCACCTCTAGCTTTGACATTAGTGACTGTAGAATAGTCATAACTTTAGGATTAAAGATGTAGTCTCACTGTGCAAGCCACAAAATTAATTTGTATTTACACAGTATTCACATCTTTGGGTAAAATATTGAGAGTCACGCTTTCCTTAAGAGTTTTAGAATTCCCATTAAAAATGGTATGTCTTCGCCTTCCTCTACATAGGATAATTTTATTTTTATTAGACACACTTTGTAACAAATGCTAAATGGAAAAAATAAATAGCAGACATGTGACTTCTTACTTTTATTAACAGTTGTTGGTTATTATAACACCATAGACTGCATAGTTATTCCTGACAGACAGTAGTGAAAGTGAGAAGAAACTAGACCTTTCAGAGCTGTATTTGATTTTGAAAGGCCTATCAGGGCAATAGTAATAATTCATTACACTAATTATGTGTTTTACATGGCAATGTTGTTTTTCACCTGTGCTAAGCTATACTCTAAAGAGTATGGAAAAGGCTGCCACAAAACACAAGTTCAAATGTATTACGAATAACAGTACAGGTAAGATAAACTACTGAAGGGGTTGAACCTTCAGTAAAAATAATTTATGAATCTGCAAGACAAAAGCTGTTGAAAACAACTGCCTTTAATGCAACAGTGGGCACATTTATTTACACAAACTTTTAGTTCAATATAATTCACTAAATACTACCGCTGTCAGAGTCAGCCTATTTATCATCTACCCATTTGAGCCCTGGTACGAGTTCCACGGGGTAGCCAGATGAACATTAATCGAAAAGCTACCACACCACAAAGGGACTAATAATTGACTCAAAATTTCCCTCTGAACTGCTCTGATACTTGCTCTGGTGCTTTTACCCAGCAAACAGAAATGGCATGTGAACAAGCATCACCCCAGCAGTATGAAGCTACAGTGGTCACATACTGAAACAACCTCCAGTCACAGCAATGCAGGAATCAGCTAATGGGAGAAAATTACCGTGTACAAACCGGGCAGCTCTAATGGGAGTGCTGGAAGTTGAAGCAAATTCATACAGTGCATTCTTTATGGGTGAGAGAGACCTCTGATACATAAAAAACTCATTTATAACCATTTAACAGAAATCAAGTAAGCGGTAACACGGAAAAGCCTCCCCTTCCCCTCCGAGCGCGAAGTGCAAGGGTTTAGCGGGAAAACCAGCAGCACCCCACACAATCATACACACATACAGACAACTCGCAGAAGTCATCATTCACGCTCAAAGGCAATGCCCAGTTCCGCAAACCAGGACTAGGGCCACCAGAGGCACCACTGAACCTCTGGGTTAAGTCAGTCGAAGTGGTGAGAGACGGACACCCAGCGATTCCAACTGGCCCAACCACGGTCTGGCTCTGCGCTTTCGGGAGGTTACGGAGCTCACGAGTGTATCTCACAGGCTTAGTAACGCAGGCACTGCAACAGGTGGCAATGTTTGCCAAGCACAGCTAGGATGGAACACGGTTCATAAAAGCTCACGTTAAACTTACACGGTGAAGGTCCGCTTAGCAATTTCCATATGCTTTCCTTTTTTTGCGGGGCTGGGGGGAAGAAGAGCACAACGGCCCCCTCTTCCCAGACCTTCTCTCTTTCCAAAGTAACAACGCACGAACAAGGGAGCCAGCCGGACGCGCCAGCCAGCGGCATGCACTAACATGCAAGAAACCTCAGTCCTGGAATACCCTCCAACTTCTCCGGCAAGCAGAGGAGAAGAAGTGGCACAAATTCATTTCAGAAGTGGCACTCGTGGCCATATAGGGAAGCAAAGAGGATGGTGCTTACACGCCAGGCGGGATCCTTACATCCCGCTCCCAGCCTGGGCTCGCTGTGCCTCGCACAGCTCCTGCTGGAGGCGGTGACCCTAAGGACAACCCGGGCACCGGAAACCCGCCGGTGCCCCCCGGCATCACCCCCTCTCCCCTGGGCAAGCGGATCAGCCTCGGGAAAGGAAGATGCTCTTGCAGGAGCGCGGGCAGCGATTCCCGCGGCTCGGACGGGCATCCCCCAAAGCGGGGGGAGGCGGCCCCACCGGCTAGGGGTGTGTGTGTGTGGGGTGTGTGCGT
>VWZZ01002959.1:32495-47529 GCA_013399095.1 Psophia crepitans
TCGCCCGCCCGCGCCGCTGGCCGTGGAGTTGCCGCAGCCCATGGGCGCTGCCCTGCCCGGCGCTACGCCCGGCCGTGCGGAGCGGTGCGGAGCGGCAACAAAAGCGGCAACGGCAGGCAGCCGGCGGCGGGCGGAGCGGGGTGGGAGATAAAGCAGCGGGGACCCCTCCTCCTCCTCCTCTTCCTCCTCCTCCTTCTCTCCCCACCCATCGCCCGGGAAACCGCCGGCCCCGAGCGCCGCCGCCCGGCATCAGCCCTGGCGGCCCCTCACGGCACTCTCTGTCCATGCCCGAGGAAAAGCACCCCCTCACCTTCCCGGGCTTTCCCCGAGCCCTCCCCGGGCTGGAGCTGTTAAGCCGGAGATACGGCTCGACACAGGCACACGCCTGCAGGGCGCCCAACGGCCGCCGCAGCCCGGCAGCGAGCTCGGAGCTTCCCCGGGCAGCGGAGATGCCCCCTCGCCTCACGGCAGCTTCGGGACACCCCTCACTCACCGCGGGGGAAACGGCCCTAATCAGGGGGCCAGGCTGCGGACCCTCCATCTGCTATCAGTAACGGTCTGTCCGCTATTTTAAGCAAATATTTATTGGTCGCTTTCAGTATTTCTCTTCTACAGAATCACGATGGTGAAACTGAAGACCCACTGGGTTGGTAAGAGCTACCGGTCAGCTTTTCCCAGCTAATGTCAACACCACAGAGAAATGTGCAAGATGAGTGTACAAAGTCTGTAAGCAATCTTTTTTCATTCAAAATTTGTATCATTCCTTCTCGCCCCCCCAAAAAAAAACAACACCGCCCCCCTACCACCACCTTATTTTCTGCTAACCCAAGCCTTTCCTCCCCAAAGAGAAATAAAATACTTCCAAACCCTAATGGCTTACTCTTGCTCAGTCCTCTCAAATGACCAGGGAGCCAAAACTCAATGTACACAACCGGATGCGACCACAAATACTCTAGATAGATAGATATTACTGCTGCAATACATCTGTTTAAGGGTTCAGAAAGACGTTTTAGGGGTGTCATATAAACACCAGTACGAACATCACGTATGCATATGACTGGTAACTGTCTTTACTACAAAAGGACCAGATCTAAAATGCTGCTGCCTGATCTTTCAGTCTACTCAGAGAAGGGAAAGAAATCACAGTTCTCTTATAAACTTTGCAAAAAGCGCATATTAAAAACATGCAGCTCCATAAGCAGCAGAGTCAACAATGTCCAGTCTCCCCTGGATTTATGCCCTGGGGAGGGACACCTGCCTGGGCTCACAAACGTGCAGTAGGCACACCTCGGAGCAGGGTGGGCATTTGCAGGATCTGCCTCCTATTTTCATGACATTTGTAGAAAGTCAGTATTTTCAGGGTCTTTGCCTATGGTCTTGCCTTCAGGGTCTTGACAAATTGCCTGAACCTGAGAAATCAGTTCAAAATTTAATAAGGCAGGGCTAATGGGCACATACCCACGGCTACACACCTCCCTCGCCACCGCCAGCCACCAAGCACACAGGCAGCACGACTGCATGCATTTTGCTTCAGAAAAATATCTCTCAGAGGTTCGCAGCCACATCTTTCTGATGGCCAATTTTCTGAAAATGGCATATAGGAAAATAAATCTTCAGGCTGAACTTTCAAGTGACAAGCATCAGTCCAAAATGATTTTGTAATGGTAGAGCTGGGAAGGAAGAAAGGGTGCTAGGAAAGCAAGGCTGAAAGACATGCCGCTTAAGATCCCATATTATTTTCTAATACAAAACCAAACAAAAAATCTCGGCAACCCACACTGCCCATAGACTTGCTGCACTGTGGAATAATCTATGAACGTGGTTTTAATATATAATTTACCTGAGAGGAAGCAGTTGTGGTGAGCACAGAAACTGAGTCATGTCCTCACATATTAGAAGAGGCAGCTGGGAGACAAAAATCCCCTGGAGATGCCTTCACACCAAGCCATCACCCTGGCCACAAGACGAAGATATGAGACTGGTTCAGAAACCTGCAATAAGGATTACAGAAGGATGCTGTAACTTCCTTCTAAGCACTCTCACTCCTCTTTACAAAGTTCAATGCATCTTACACAAGTTGAGTGCCCTGTGTGCACAAACTAAGAGCTGCACTGAGTTCAATACAGCAAGAAATTTCCAGCACATTCATCCAAAGCTGGAGCTAGTAGCGATTCCAGGGGACTTAGGACAAAGGAAACATCATATATTTCTCTATATGCTGTCTGGGCCTGTAATGAGTTCAGCCCCTCTTGAACCTCTTAAAAGAATGCCCCAACACAAACCTTCCCTCTTGGCAGCTTTATTGTAGGTGCCTCCTATTTCAAATGACAAGACATACTTTAGTTTCAACTTTACCTCTGTTCTACACAAACTGAGCATTTCACTTTATTATTGAAACTAACTGGTAGCAATATACAGTGGCACAAGCAAGTTAATTAAACACAGTCTTTACATTAAAGGAATGGAATCCTCAGAGCATAAGTATGTCCCTTATATCAACAAGTTTCTGGTGTCCCATCTCCTCTGAGGAAGATTGGGAGAGGTAGCGATGTGAGCTTCTCTAAGTATCCCAGGAAGTGTAGTGAGAAAGGACTTTGTTATTCTTTCCTTAAATCAATCTAAAATTTACCCATCTGGGAAAACAGGTTAGTTAACGAGATTATCCAAATCTGAAATTCCAGTGATTTTCTCTTTTCAGACATTTGTGCCAGTCTGAGTGTTTGAAATCCAAACAATCTACTTCTGTCTGCCAAGCTGGTATGCAGGTCTATGGAGAATGATTTTTAAATCTCATAGTTACTTTTGGGTATTAGGAAACAGCCCTTATTTGTAGAAGAATGTATACCTTCCCAAATTCTTTTTTACCTACACATCCATATAGAAACTTTACTCATGCATGATTTTTTACTTATTAGTAAAAGCATGATTCTACAACCGTTGAAGGTGTCCACTACGTGGCAACGAGAAATTCTGCCATAATTCTTTCTGAATGTGGTTATTGTGCATAGTCATGAAAATCCATTTTGTTTTTCAAAGCTAACTGTTTGGGGCATATGATTCTCAGCTGGTTCACAAGGTAGCAATAGAGTTCAGGAGTAAAACTTTCAGAGGTAAGTAAAAGGGGAAGAAATAAGTCATAATTCAACACCAGTATGTTCACATCAATGTCACGTCTGTTCCTAAAAACCTCTAGATTTTAGCACACCAACCTGTACAGAGCTTTTGAAGAATTTGCTCCTGAGCTCAGTTACTACCCACTTCTTGCAAGATTTTTCTTTCAGAGCTATAAGGATGATACACTTTCGGCCTGTGTAACCAAAAAATTTTCCGAGCACATGGAATCCCTGTCTCAGTGAGGATCGCTGTATCAACCTCAAAGGTGATTTAGGAGGTATGTTTTATCAGTCTCCTTAAACGCCTGCATTGGTATCAGTGGCAGTGACACACAGTTTCAACACCTGCTGCACGTTCAGGCGCAGGAGAGTGAGCTACCAGCTTTCAAGGAACGGTTACATTTGAGACCCCAGAGTCCTCCCTTGGAAAGGCAGAGGACAAGAAAAGCTCCCTGGAGATCTTTACCCAAATGCAAATTCTGACCTTCCATGTCTTATTTCTTCAGAATCTGTTAGGTAACTACCTTGCCTTTTCCCTTTCCAGATACAAATAGAGGATCCCAGTGACTTTTAATAATAAAATTCTAAATTTGCTGGCACATTTTTCTTAATTCCCCTCCCTCCCATTTGGAAAAGGAGCTTGGCTTGGTGTTGGTGCATTTGCTGCTACAATCCAAGGTAGGCGCACTTGAAAATAACAAATGGACAAATGCTTACACTGTATATTCAGAAACAGTTTGGAATCCTTTCTGTGCCCAGAAGGTTGGCATATATGCCGTATTAGATTCTTCTATTAGAGGTCTTTTAAAAATGCTGGAGATATATAACAGTGCTTCCTACCTCTGAGGTCAATCAATCTTCATTTTACTATCGCTGATAGCAGTCTCCCAAAGCTCTATTCCAGAAAAGAAAATTGTCTTACTCTCTTCTTTTAATATGCTATGCAGACAGAGTAATCTCTTTCTCCTGTCTCTCACTACCTAAATTAATTTGCAAGATGCAGCTAAATCAGCTTTTACAAACAAAGAAGGGATCACAAAAATGCAAAGATAAAAAAAAATGGCAAAATGTTAGAGAAGGGACCTTTATACTGAGTTGTCGCTGAGATGGCAGCGCAGCAGTGCATCCCTTCGACACAAAGCACGCGCTTCACTTCAGGCATATGCTTCATTCCACTGATGTGTACCTAACACACACTCGCACCATTTGATAAGCCTAAACTAGTACTCAAGTGGTGTAAGACAACCTGATCTAGATCCCTGAGAGAAAACTCTCCTTGCCTCAAAATTCTATTGGAGAAAAGGCAAGTGTCTCAGGAGACGGTCCTCTGCACAATATACCGGCGTGCCTTACGAGTGCCACTCTTTAATTTTGGGAGAGGCCCTTCTGCACACGAGGCTCTCATTTGCTCAGTATTGTGGGAAGAAGGTATCCCTGCTTTTTTTCTTTTCATTTTCATGCCCTTTTTCAGATACACAAAAAACCCTCACTGTTGATATAGATTTTCATTACAGTTTTCCACACGTAGTAATTGCTTTTGCCTTACAGCAGGAATGAAGCCAAATAGCGCAGTCACTGCCTCGTTTTTCTATGCAGAGTGCCTGCAGATTGCAGAAACAGGAGATACATTCTCATGATGAAAAACATCTTTATCAAATCTGTGTATTTATCCACATCTGATTATTTAACACTTTATCTTTTGAAAATCTAGATAGGCTATATATAATTCGGTCTGGATGGGACTTTCATAACTTGTATGTACAATAAAAAATGGAATCCTGCTTCAGCGAACACCAGCCAGGTTAAAAAAAAAAACACAAAAAACCCTCTATATCCATCAAAACAGCACCTCTTTATATAAACATACATTTAACACAAGAAGATGCTAATCATTTTGATTAATTGAAACTTCTGTCATATTAGGCTTATGGTAAACAGAAGTTGTTCGTACAATTAGTAACATGGAAGCAGCGTGTGTTAGCTTATTCAAAAGACTCCCACGTATGCTAATTATATTATTTTGCATTGACTGACAAAAAGCAAAAGTATGGTTTTGAAGACTGAATTTTAATCAGAAGGTGATTTTTGACAGATAAAATGCTAGTAATTTTTAAGCACCTAAAGAAGGCTTTTGTATATATAATTTGAAATATTTGTAAGGGCAGAGTATTTGTACACATGGAATAAAACAAAGTAAGCAATCAATATGTGTAGATACATGATGTTCTCATAGGAGACACCTTTTTAGCACCTAAATAAAGGTGACTATCTCCTCTCACTTATATTAATAAAGATGAAGCAATTTGCCCCTGTTGTAACACAGAGTCAGCTTCTGGATCCGCAAGTAGAGACAAAGGGGAGAGAGAAACACAGAAACAGGGTGAGTTTGGGAATCTCTGCTTTAAACACTTTATCTAGAATCATAGAATCACAGAATGGTTTGGGTTGGAAGGGACCTCAAAGATCATCTAGTTCCAGCCCCCCTGCCATGGGCAGGGACACCCTCCACTAGATCAGGTTGCCCAAAGCCCCATCCAGCCTGGCCTTGAACACTGCCAGGGATGGGGCCTCCACAACTTCTTGGACAACCTGTTCCAGTGCCTCATCACCCTCACAGGAAAGAATTTCTTCCTAATATCTTATCTAAATCTACCCTCTTTCATCTTAAGGCCATTACCCCTTGTCCTGTCGCTACATGTCCTTGTAAACAGCCCCTTTCCAGCTCTCTGTAGACCCCCTTCAGGTACTGGAAGGCTGCTGTAAGGTCTCCCTGGAGCCTTCTCTTCTCCAGGCTGAACAACCCCAACTCTTTCAGCCTGTCTTCACAGAAGAGGTTCTTCAGCCTTCTGATCATCTTTGTGACCTTCCTCTGGACTCACTCCAACAGCTCAATGTCTTTTTTGTACTGGAGACCCCAGAGCTGGCCAGAGTTGACTTTGTGGGCCGCAAGCGTGCATTGCCATGTTATGTAGAGCTTCTCATCCACCAACACCCCCAAGTCCTTCTCTGCAGTGCTGCTCTCAATCTAGTTTCATTTATTCCAGATTTAACAACATAATGGAGGCAACGCACCAATCTCCAAGCCCAGCTGTTTCTCAATATGTCCCTGGAATTACTCCCAAAACACTAGTATTTTGTTTACTAATACTTGCATCTATGTCCAAAAGTCATTACTGGGGGCTCTTAAAATGCGTGAGATTGCGTAAAAATCATGAACTTAGCTTAAAGTAATTGCTGTGGAGATTTACTTCCTTGATTTCTGATTAGTGAGCACTTAGGTTTTGAGGACTTGCATTTGCTCTTTCCTTCGCAATGATAAGGACTCATCCTTTTCCAGGAAAGCCAAAATCTCTCTCATCTCGTAACAAGAGGCACAAGTCCCTGGGGGAAGTGCTGATAGGGACATGGCAGCCCTGGTAGCTCCCCGCAGCAAACCTGCCCGAGTAGGCTGGGACACAGGGAAACCACATGTGGCAGCAGCACCGATCCAAATGTACAACAGTGTAAACCAGAAGAGATCTGGACTCAAACCTAACAATAACCAGAGCACTTCTCTGAATCCAACTCACTCTGTCTCGATGTAGTTTTCAAAGTGCTGAACATTGCTCCATTTGGCAATGCTACAGCGCAGTGTAAATCGAACGTAACGACATCTGAAGTCCTGCATGCACAGGCAGTTCTGTTCAGGCAAGGGCTGAAAAACTCGGCAGATTTTTCTTTTGTCATAGATTTCTTTCAAAGCAATTAAATTAATTTAAATGCTGACAAGAACATTTTCCACTGCATCATTGTCGTGGTTTTACTCCAGCCGTTGGCTGGGCACCACATCAACACGTGCTCAGTCCCCCTCATTGGAAAAGGGGGAGAGAATCGGAAGAGCGAAAGTGAGAAAACTCGTGGGTTCAGGTACAAGAGTTTAATAAGTGAAGCAAAAGCCGCGTGCACAAGCAAAGCAAAACAAGGAATTCATTCCCCGCTCCCCACGGCAGGCAGGGGTTCAGCCATCCCCAGGACAGCAGGGCTCTGTCACGCGTAATGGTGACTTGGAAAGACAAACGCCATCACTCCGAACGTTGCTGCCCCCCCCATTCTTCTTCTTCCCAAGCCCCTTATATACCGAGCATGACGTCGTATGGTATGGAATACCCCTTTGGTCAGTTTGGGTCAGNCCAACAACAGCAAAAACATCTCCACTATCAGCGCTGCTTCCAGCACAGACCCAAAACACAGCCCCATACTGACTTTCTTGAAGTCAGCTGAAACCAGGACAATCATTATTCATGTTCTCCCAGTCACAGACATGCATTGCTCTTCTGCTGGGGGCTTTTTTCTTTTTGCTGTTTCATACAGGTTTGATTTGAGAAAGTGAAAAACTAATTAGGAAACATTGGTCCCCTCTAACTAACACTCATGTATATTATTAGGCCCTATTGACTCTTTCTGCTGTACATGTTGTCTGCACGCTTCGTGGTTTTCACAAAGACAGATGCTTGCTGACCTAGGATCTTGTCAGTGCCTATGTTTACAGAGTGTTTAAAGATAATGACTGTATGTGACCCTTGAACTAAATGTTCTGTTTGTAAAAATGAAAGAAAAACAAGGATAAGCAATGTGTTGCCATAAATGAATTTGAAAGAACTGGAAAACTATTTACAGATCCAGCCAACATTTATATGCCTGATTAATCTCCAGGAATTTGATAGGCTAAACTCAAGTTTCTATGTTTGCAGGACTGGAGCTGGGTAGTCAAGTGCACAGGTACCATATGGCATTGTTATGGGTGTCACAAAACACCCACCTGCATCGCAAATCTCCTGGTGGAAAACACAAGGGCAGGGCAGCTTCTCTGCTGCAAGGTGAACTCTGGAGAAGCTGATGTGAGGTGCTTGCACAGTCCCACAAGGTGGGCAGTTTATAGCCAGCAAGCTGCCTGTGGCCTGGTGAGATAATTCAGCTTGTTTGTACCTTGCTCACAGTGGCCTTTATCCTGGGAAAAAAGAGAGAGATTTGCCAACTGGAAGAATTGTCTTCCTAACAGCAGGAGTCTGGCCCTGCTGCCAGCCACCCCAGGGACCACGCTCTGCAGCCTTCCTAGGGGCTGCGCTCTTACCCACGTTGTAAGACCAGCGCATCTCTGACGTGACAGTCTAAAAGCTACGAGACTATGAAAGGTAATAACGATACGCTTGCAACCCCCACTACAATCACTCAGGTTTGCTCTCCTTGTACTCCTGACTGGCCCTCACAAAAGCAAGCCACCAGCATGCCAGGGCAACAATCCTGCCACCAGCAGCAATGCTGGATGGAGCATCTCAGTGCACACGCTGGACAAATCTGGCTTTCTGGCAAGCTCTGCGCTTCCAACAGTAGGTCCAGTCTTATGACAGGAAAGAGTTTCCAGTATTTGGCTTTCTCCAGGCAGCAGAAGAACTTCTAAGTGGCCGTCACAGGAAGAAAAATTGGAAATGTCTGAGCTCATGAAGCTGGAAGCATCTGAGCACTGTTGGGAGGAACACAGAGCTCAGTGAGATGGTTCCTGCTGAGGTAGACTGGGGGTGCCCAAACCTTCTCCCTGGGCAGCAATGCAGCAGCGTATTTTCCTGTTCATGACGCTGCCTTGGCAGCCTCCCTGGAGGAGTCACTCGCCTTCAGGAAAGAGTGTGGTATCAGTGCCCATTCAGGCACTGCCTACAGTTTCCTTATTGCTTTCTGCCTCATCCTCTGTTTTTCCTGCTGTTTCTCTAAAAACACACAGTGACACCCTGTTGCACCACCACGTCCTGCTCTGCCTTTGCCTTGGGCAGCGCAGCCAGGCCCTGCTCAGGGGGGAAGAACCCAGGAGAGCCATTTGGGACCTCTGTAGTCTGCAGTGGCCTCAGTTATGGACCAGAACCCCCTTGTGCTACACTATGTGCGCAGAACAAAAAGAGCCCAAACAGTAAGCAGGAAGGCCAAAAGGGATATAATAATGCTAGTAGACTTCTGTGGATGTTGTGGTTTAGCCCCAGCCGGCAGCTGAGCACTACGCGGCCGCTCGCTCACCCCTCCCTTACCCCCAGGGGGATGGTAAGGAGAATCGGAAGAAAAAGGTAAAACTCATGGGTTGGGATAAGGACGGTTTCATACGACAGCAAAGGGAGAGGAAAATAACAACGGTAGCACTAATAAAAGAATACTCAAAGCAGGTGATACACAATGCAATTTGCTCACCAGCTGGAACCCGATGGCCAGCGTGTCACTGAGCAGCAACCCCTCCCCTTATAAACTGAGCATGATGTCATATGGTATGGAATAACCCTTTGGCTTCTTTGGTCAGCTGTCCTGGCTGTGTCCCCTCAGCTTCTTGTGAAGATTAACTCTATGCCAGCCAAAAACCAGGACACTGGACTTCTAATGGCCCTTAGGTTGTGTTCTGCTATAGCTAAGTGTTCTGACTTTATCGTTCCGCTTTTTCAGCCCAAGCAGCCACAGAGAGATGCCAAGGGAAGGTGAATTAAAGGGAGCAATCAGAGTTAAGACAACATTAAGTTTTCAATTCTGTTGCTCAGAAGGAAACACGGAGCGCATAGCTGAGTTGGATCTGGTGGTCTCAATAAAAAAATTAGGTTAAAAGCTGGCTTTAGACACAGTGACATTAAGTGTATTTACTTCTGATATTTAATGATGTATTTCAAATACTATAAAAGAAGGGCTCCGAGTCAGTGTTCCCTCTGACACTAAACTGACAGTCCTACCTGCGGATCCAACCTGCGTTTGCAACACGGTATTCTGACCTTTGGTAACCTTTACACCTAACAGGGAACTTATCAGCATTTCATAAAACAATTATATGCCAAGCATTAGGTGTCTCTTATTTTAATCTACAGAATCATACCGCATGTGCATTTCTTTGATGAAGCACTTGTATTATTCTTCCTGTTACTTGCTGTATTTCACAATAAGATTTTTCACTGTACCTCAGATACCCTCGAACTCCATAGGCCCATCACATCAAACAGGGAGAGTGTTGACTAGGTTAGGTTACGGAGCAACATACGTTACAAAAAGCAGAGCTAAAAGGGAAGAGGAGCATGTACCTTAGCATTTGCGCAATCACTGCAAAAAAACCTGTAGACAAAAGGTAATATTAGATTGAAATATTTTGATACTTCTTGCTACCCGCAAACCACCCAGTTTCTGCTTGCCCCCGTTCCTTGCAAAGCAGATGCAAACTGTTAAATCAGATGCCCCGCATCAGGCAGGCTCCCAAACCAAGAGTGGTGCCAACGCTGCTGGAGGCCATGCGCCGCAGGGCAGAGGCAGGCATGGGGATGTGGTGGCAATACCTCTAGCTGTATTGCCATCAGAGTCTCCAGCTTTTGAAACTATATTCTTATTCTGGATCTAGATGGGGGGCTGCTGCTGTACTTGGTTACATGAGGGAACTTAATTGCCCTTAAATTACATGAAATTAAAGATGGCAGTTACACCCTTCACCTTCAAAGAGATTTTAATTCAATCCATCCCACTAGCCAGTACATCTGTACATTTCCATTCTGGCACATTGCTAATGTGTTTAATGGAAATAAACAAAGCCATGTGTTTTACGTTAAAACGGAGAGCATGAGGTCTTGGTTACATGGCAATTAATAATTTCAATGGAATTTTATTTCAGCCTGGTATTATCTTGTCAGTCATACACAAAATCACAAGATATTCCGTCTCTATGTGTCCAAGAGTTCTGCACGTCAGATACCCTATTATTAATTTAACCAGTAATTTATTCAGATACTATAAAAATTGTTTCAGGATGCTTCTACTATTGAGAGTCTTTCAAATCTTTCACTTGTAAAGAATTCATTTGAAGCAATTTATTGCTACTATCATTTCATATACCGCCTATATTTATGCAGGACAGCTGCACAACTTAAGAGTAAATGATTACACCTCTGAAAGTCACCTCTAGTTCAGATTTCTTTGTTTCTGAGTATGAAGAATATTAGACACGGTGTTAAATGCATAAATAGACTCAGCTGACTTAGCAAACACGTGACTAGCACACTACTGCTCAGAAATTTGTGAAGTGTAATGTATGAAGCCAAAAAGGAAGTATAACACAATATGGTCTTTAAAGTTATGATGGAACACATGAGAAAGAGAACAGAATGCAGTGTGACTTACTCTGTGACTAGTCTAACCAGAAAAAATAATTATAGTCAGCTCTCCATTAATACTGGGTGGATTATCGAATTTGGAAACAAATTACGCTAAGGATGTACCACAGCTGCCTTGTTTCCAAATGGGCCAATTAAAGCTGGCAGGGCTTATTAACTCGGGCACAGCACCATCCAGGTTCAGCACTGCTGCTTCCAGCTCCAAGCTGGCGCTGGGCAGTGAGCTGCATGAGCACTTGGGCAAGCCTGGAAGCATGGCACCGAGACCTCGCCACCCTGCAGAAGTCACAGCGGTCCCCAGCTGCCATCTCACGCTGTGGTGCCTTCTGTCACACGAGCAAAGGCAGTCTGCCGAGGACCATACTTGGCTGGCTGGTGACCAAGGGATATTCCTGACCAGCAAACACAGGAACAAGACTGTCACATGTAAAACCCCAAATTCAAGTTTGAAGATGTACTAATTTCTGTAAGATTTTACTTCATTTTGCCAAGAGATTTATACAGCAGGCAAATCTTGAGCTTATTGATCAACTCAAAGTTTCTTCTTTCCTTGAAAATTGTTCATTCTCTCAGTGATGAGATTTTTGGGCTACATTCAGGCTTTTCCTGGAAGGATGCACCATCTTTTCTTAGAAACAGTACAGTTAGTTCATGTCATGAATTCATAACAAACACTCAATTATTTATTGATTTTTATCTGATACTATTAACTGTTAGTAGTTTTAGAAGTGTACTATCAGTTTCATTTTGGCCATTCCAGGGGTTTTACCTTAAGTTTTCACATTCTAGGAGGCATTTATCTTAACATAATCAAGTCATCTGTAGGTTCCAGCGTACGCACATAAAAATTAATTGGACTGCTTACTGGAAGTGTTCTCCAGCTCAGTTCGTGTTGCCGTGACAGGTGTTCTGAACATTCAGGTGATTAATTCTAGGTACTGTGTCTGCTGTTTCCCTATTCACTTCCCTTATGTACAATGTTCCCATTAAATCTGACTTTGAAGAATAGCTACAAGAGTGCCTTTCACTAGCAAGACTTTTTGTAGTAACAGAGTATTGCACTCAATACCTGGATTTAGAAGGCAGGAGCTGAAGTGCTGTTAGTCCGCTGCCAGCACTGCTCAGTGCAGCGAGCAGCTCCTGGACCACACGAGGAGATAAACGCTGTGCCACTTCTTTTCTAGACGGGGATAAAACACTGTGCAATGTAAAGCTACCGAGACAGCTCTGAAGAAGGTACCTCAGCAAGCAGACGCAGCACAGGTACCGCAGAGCACCCCAGAAACATGCCGCCTGGAGCTGGACTGGCCAGGCTGCTCCCAGTGCCCTGCCTAGGCCCGGCAGCCCAGTGCTGCCGTGCACAGAACGCCGTGAAACCCAGAGACAGTGTCTTCCTGTGTCAAAGGCTTAGACACCCTTCACCCAAAGGCCTGCCTATACACAAACGGACCTAATTTTTTTAATAATATCACCACTGTTGTATAAAGAAATTATTGAATTGCTTGGTGGTAATACTATCAGTTATTTTATTATTTTAGAAACATTATTTGGAATTACCAAGACTGAAGAATAATTCTTGAGATCTAATAAAACTAGGTGACGGGGAAATTAATTGCAATTATCAATAATACAAGGAAAAGGTAATTACAATTACTAGTAGGCAAGATTTTTTTAAAATTCAAAATCACCTGGACTGTAGTGGGAAAGTGCAATAAAAATGTTTTGATCACTGTAAATAAGCAATCCACCAAGTTTATAGCTGTGTAAGGAATGATGCAGAAAAGAATGACAGATAGTAAAACCATCATCCTTCACTAGTTACTGAAGTGCCTTTTGTTCTATTTAAATTACACTAGTAGAACCTGTTTTGGAAATAGGTCTCCTCAATTTTGGAATGACAACAGGCTTCCACACTTGATCCTCAGACTAAACAAAGCCATCAAAAGGAACAAGATAAGACCTTAAAGGTTGTAGCTCTTGGGAGGGAAGACAATGTGAAACAAAGACACAAACCACACCAATGCTTTCTCTGTGAAGGAAAAGCTCCAACCCAGTGGGGAAGAGCTGTTGCTTAACTACCTCAAAACTCAAGGGGAACGAAGAGGGCAGAGTTGTAACAGAAGTATTTGGGAAATATTCTAAAATACCCTGGAGCTACTTTAACAGATACAGAAAATCTGATGAAGCATGGCCTTGTCTTCCTCAGTGAATTTTAAATAATGTTTTCAAAATCTCTGAAGAAAGAAAAATAAAACTTAAACACAGACTAACAAAATTGGCTCAGAAGTGGTCATGGATTCTTAAGTCTGATGCCTAGCTATTGCCTTACTTGATATTCTGTAGGAAAGAAAAAATCTGACCTCCTTTCACCCTTATTATGATAAAGCTGTATCTATTTTTGTTTTCTCATTATGTAAATAGATACAGTCATACTTGGTATTTTTGGCATTAGCTAGTGATCTTTATTATGGCTCGGGATCTTTATTCAGGCAGGAAAAGTGGACTGAACGTGAGAACTCTGTTCCTACTCAAGAGCCTGGAACAGGGAGTCCAGCTTCAGGACCAGTGGAGCAGAGGCCTGCCAAGCAAGGCAGGCTTGGCACATTGGGTTAAAGGTCCTATCACGAGCTTCAGAAGTAATACCAATCAATGTCAGACCCACAAAAATATCTTAGCCAAAGTTACAGGGTTCAATGATCATTTCTCACACATAATGAAAGCAAACAATCACCCACTGATGTCCAAAACTTTCCTAAGGCCACCTGCTTCTGTAGTCTTATAATTAGAAAAAAAAAATCTGTATTATTAATCACCTTTCTTGCCATATTAAATGTTCACTATCGTTTAAGAATGACAGGAGTGGAAAAATCCACGAGGATTTAGATGCAAAGAGCAGGCCCTTACCGTAACGGCAGAGCAGACGAATGCTCACGTTTGGAGTTTTACAACTCAAGCTGCATGTGTTTTAAAAATTACTTTTCTTCTTTTAAAAGAGGGCAGCAACATGAGTTATCTGAAGACTGAAATTTCTTCTAAGACGATAAAACTTTATCTTTTTACGGCTGAGGGGGGATGCCCCTGCCCGGAGCCCACCCTGCGGCCCCACAGGCCTGCTTGCAGAGCTGTCCGTAAACAGTAACGAACGCAGATGCCACACATGAGGGCGGCTCGTAGAGCGGGTCCGTAGCCGCGATGCTGCTCCGAGGCACCCGGCGCTCCGGCAGCCCGGCTGGCCCTGCCGGCAGCCCCCAGCCCTGCGGTGTCCCTGAGGAGCCGCGCGCAGCGAAGGGCGCACCCACAGCTGGAGGTCCTGGGGCCTCACAGGCCTCGGCTGCAGGATGTGATCGTCCCCTCGTTCCCATTGCACCCCCACAGCCAGGGAGATCTCCCTCTGCTGAGGGGGGATCCCACTGCCCCTGCTGCATCCACCTTCCCGCCACCCTGCTGTCCAGGGGATGGAGCCAAGAGTGGGGCTGCGGGAGGCCATCGCTGCCCCCGCTGCTCGCAGCTGGGGAGGGGAAGCGGCGCCCTCCATCTGGGGTCCCCGTCCCCACGGGGGAGGCCGCCGCGGCCCCGGCCAGGCCCAAAGAGTTAATGGCGACAGGAAACCGCCCCCCGCCCGCCGCGTTCCCTCCCGCCGCCGGCCCTCCCCGTGACTCGCTTCCTCCGGCGGACGGGAACTGGGCGGAGTGAGCGGCCCCGCGCTGCCGCCCCCGCCCCGCCAGCATAGCCAGGCGCCGTTCCCCGCTGCCCACGGAGAGCCGTGGC
>VWZZ01002959.1:47687-129182 GCA_013399095.1 Psophia crepitans
GCAGCCGTGCCGCGGCGGGGACAGGAGGACAAGGCGGCGGGGCAGCAGGGCGGGCTCCGGGCGGACGGAGAAGTGGGTCAGGGTGACTTCGCCTGTCGGAGCCGTCGGGAAGCAAGGGTGCTGTGAAGTAGGCAAACAGCACCCGTGTGCCATCGGCGGAAGGCTGTGGTCTCCTACTGGGCATCTGTCAGGGAAAACCAAGCCGAGGAGGAGGCCCGCACCCCAGCGCGGACGGGCAGGCTGTGAGGAGGTCGGGGTGCAGCGCCCTTCCTCCTCACCTCCCTCAGAGTAACCCTGCTGTGGCTTTTTCCACGCGCTGGCCCATCGGGGGGTGTGCTGGCTGGCTGGGAGGGTTGCTCTGAAGAGGTGAGGTGTGTTGGGGAAGGATAGGTGCGTGTGGCTCTGTGCCCTGGCCTCCTCCGAGGTCCCTGGGGGAAAGGGAGACGGTGAGTCACCTGGACCTGGTCACAAAAGTGGACTGAAGGAATGTCACCGCCATCGTGCTGCTCCTTCCCGCATGGATCCCAAGGGTGGTGGTTCAGATACAGGGGCTTCCCGTGAGGGTAGACAGGGCGAGGTGGGTCCCACTAATGATGACCTCCTTCTGGAGGAGTCTGAGAAACGAGGACGGCGGTTGCCGTCCTTCCCTTCCCAATCCCTGCAGTCAGGGGAGGGTGTTTCTCCCCTCACCCCTGTGCTACGCCCAGCCTAGTGTAGCGCCTTGCCCCTCTGCTGGAAGCCGTGATGCACCGTTGCTGCAGAAGTGGCCCCTGGGGACCGTGGAAAGCCCACAGCAAAGAACACGTCGTGATGTTTTCAGAGAACAGAGGCTTCAGGCCTCGAGAGTGCGGAAAGGAGGATGGAAGAAGGGAAGTTTGGGTGGGAGAGAGAAGTAAGAGGAAGAGTGAAATTTCACAGAGGGGTGAGGAAGGCGCACTTGAGGACAAAGTGTGGTTGGTGCACACAGAGATACTAGAGTAACTGGCGAAGCAGATAAAGAAGGGAGGACGGGTGGATCAGCATGGATCTTGCTCCCAAGTAGCCCTGTGTTGTAATCCTAACTCATCAGCTGATGGATCAGGAGGAGGAATGAATAGATAAGCTGTGGAGCAGATTGCTGAAAGGTGTTACGGAGTTTGTCAGGAGACGTTTTGAAGGAAAGATTGGACATGCACCTGTCAGGACTTAATGAGTCTCAGGGCTCATCTTGATCACCTCTTCTTACCCTGTTTTTATATATTTCCATGAAACCCAGTCCTAGTAAGGATGATTTTTTTCATCTGTTTGGTATGGTGTATGTGGAATCTCCTTCCTTGGAGATGTTCAAAACTAGACTGGAAAAAGTGTTGAGTAACTTGATGTAATGTCAGAGTCAGCCCTGCTTTGAGCAGGGCTTTGCACAAGGCGACCTGCAGAGTTCCTTGCCGGCCTGAACTGTTCTGTATTCCACAGTTTACCAAAATGTGCTAGATTTATTATGAGCCATTATTAATGTTTTTAGTATTAATATCCCCAGTGCGTTCTGGAGCTGAAGAACTTGACATGCAGGATAAGTGAACTCATTTACTTCTTCAGTCAACACCTCCTTCAGTGATTAAAAATGTAACGCTGAGTGAAAGCAGCTGAACAATGCACTGAATTGAACTTGGAGGTCTTAATCTTTCTTCTGACCTGAAATGAGGGGTGTTAACATCTCCTTTGCAATTACTGGAAATACCAGGCTACGCATAAACCTGAGTATCTGCAGGATGTTTTGGCTTGATTCGATCATTACTTTTTGTTCAAGTCCTATAACTTTGAGAGGGAGGGGCATTGTTTAATTTTTTATAATGGCCCAGTGTTGCTGAAATCTATTTTTTCATGTGAGGAAGCAGATTTTTTTTTTCCTGGTCTTTTATATTTTTATTACTTTTTTCTTGGGGAGACCTTTAGATTCACAGCACAACACGGCACCTCTGTGAGCTGGACGCTACAAAATCGAAGCAAAAAGGCAGTCTCTGACCCACAGAGTTTACTGCATGGCAGCTTATGTGATCATTTACTTCTGCATAAAGTGACCTGATTCTTCGCTCTGTGGTGCAGTCATAGCGATGCAGAGAGATGGTGAAATGAGGATATAACCTCACTTTGTATAAACTACATGAAGTATGTAAATGACAAGCCAGACAGAAGAGAATTAGGCCAAAGTTATTTCTTCATCAATTTTCTGAGACTTGATTTCTCTCTCCCCAACAATATAGTACTTTTGTCTTGATTTGTCTCCAAGCACTGGCTGAAAAAGCCTGCAAGAATTGTCTTAATTTTGAAGTGTTTGGCCATAAAATAGGAGAGAAATTTACATAAACAGTCATGCTAAAGCCAAGGAAAATACTTACACGAAAGTAGAAATTTTTTTCCTGTGTTTCCAGAAGCTGATATAATTGTGCTATTAATTAGGCCTTCTAAATGTTAGCTTAATATTTGGATTACTGATTTATTTCAGCAGCATTAGCTGCTATTCCCGAATTTGTCAAAACAGCAACAACAAAAAATACACGCATGCCGGTATTTTGTTGCAGTGATTTAAAATGGTGTTCTTAAATATAAATGTTTCCAAGAATAACTTCCAAACTGCTTGAATCATTTATTGTTTTTATTATTTTTGAACAATGTGCTAATAACTGAGGCCAAGACTTTCAGAAATTATTTCCCAGAGCTGTTCTACTTCAGTCCATATTTAGACATCTGAAACACAGAACCTGCAAAAATTCAGTAAGATTTAGGAATCTGGCTGACATTTAGTGTGTTTGGAAACCTCTGGCAGCATGCAGAAAAGTGTGAGTTGTAACCTACTTAAGGCAATTTCTTTTTGATTTTTAGATCTTGGCTTGAGATTTTTGTTGATAAACATTGTGTCAAATTTTATCATTTTTACCTTCCCTAGATTTATTTTTTAATCACCTTCATACCCTGTGCATTTGATTTGCCGTTGTAACACAAAACAGAAGAGGAGCACCGTAGAGATAGGACATAATTTGTTCGCATTAGTTTTGCTTGTTTTAATGCGTCATTCAAGATAAAACATTTAAAACAGATATTTTGAAAAGCAGTATGTTTTCAATTACTGAAATAATAGCTTAGTGTGGAAAACGTTCAAGATCATGCCACTGTCCTTGTAGGGAAGTTCTGCACCAAGTTCCTTTATAAGTTTGGGTTCTTCGTATCCATTTCATTGACTTGGCCCTCTCTCCATTTTTTGGTTTTTATGTTCTCTTTATTTGAAAACAGTACTCTGTATTGCATATCTGCTAACCTGCTAGGTTCGCAAACCAGTTTCCCAAATGCATTGACTGCCAGTGTCTCTAAGGTAGGAAGGATTATAGCAGCTTAGCATGTTAGCAGACTGAAATGTTGAGCGCTTTAGGGTTACTCAAAGTCTGGAAGTACTCCCCTGCAATGTCTAGAACAGAACCCAAGGACTGACTCCCAAGTCGTGTACTTTAACTGCTGAGCAACACTAATTTCTGGCTTGGATACTTCTCAACAGAGATGAAATGACAGTTAATCTTAGGCCAGGGTTCTTGAAGGATGCTGATCTTGAGTTTTTCAGGACACACATAAAGTGTAGGCAGAGAGTTCTGCAGAGAAGAATAAACCCCTGGAGGAAGTGCACGTGCCTTCTGTTAAAATAGTGGAGCAACTTAAAAATATCTTAAATCTTTGAAATAAATTTTTGAAATTTGAACCTGGATACTTCAGGTACATTAGAGATTCCTGTAATCGGAGGATAGATAAAGCACTTGCTCTGTTACAGGACTGATGTCATTATTAAAGTACTGGAGTTTATGCATGCCCCTCACGTAAGCAGATGAAACTAATTAATGTCATATAAATTAGCTAGCTGTACAGATGGAGAGACATTGCCAGTTAGCATCAAATAGATTGGATTTACTGAAGTTAAGACTAAGGATGGGTCACGACTTTGTTAAAGGGACAACCTTCCCTCTTTCGATTATTGCCTTATCTAGCAGATTCTGGAGCTTGGCATCATTCTGAGATATCTTTGTTTCCCGTCTCAGGAGCTGTTCGGCAACATAATTCTTTGTTTCTGATGATTCCACCAAAACAAACCAAAGGAATTCATGTCTTTAAGATAACACAAGTCATTATACTCTTTTTTCCCCCGTTTGCTGAGAAGGATGGGCTAGCAGAATGGAGAAAGTACAGGGTATCTCTGAGTGGGTGTATACTTCTGTGCCTGTTGTTATAGATGAACACTCAGTTGTTTGGTCTGATTACGTCAGCTGGCTTTGGCAGTGGCCCTTTAAGAGTTGCTCAAGACAGTTGAGAGTGAATAATACTCTGTAAATTATCTAATGGAAAGGGGTACTTTTAGTACAGTCTGACATTAGAGAAGTGAGCAAGCACTGGTGTTTAACCCAGAGTCCTTAACGTGCTTTGGATTACTGTAAGTCAGCAGGCAGATATTCAGGATTTTTTACATTCCTGATTATGTTGGAAGGAATGTCTGCTAGTTAGAGCAAGAGACTGGGAGTCAGAATTTGGCCATAGCATTTTATCACTTTGCTTCCTTATGCCTCAGTTTACCTATCCATAACAGAAGGACTAATTTCTACTTGGTTTTAGATTCTGAATAAACAGAATAATGCAAAGTTAAAGGCTTATTATTTCCAATTGATTTGTATTTTTACTACCATTATTTACAGTCATTTATGATTCTTTTTAATATTTTCCATTGAGACTAAAACAATTTGCTTTTTTCTTTCATTGAAGACTCGGTCGTTGCTCAGTGTATTTGAAGAAGATGCAGGAACCCTTACTGAATATACTAACCAGTTGCTTCAGGCAATGCAACGGGTCTACGGTGCTCAGGTAATTTTTCATTTGTGTTTCTTTTGTTCAATGTGCAGAAGAAGATAAATTGCTATTATGATGCTGTTATTTACATGAAAGTTGCCAAGTACTTGCATCTCTTGTTTAAGAGAGTTGGTGTGTTCTGTCTGATATCTCAGTCCCTTCGCACCTTGATGTTCAGAAATCATATGCATGAAAAAAATCTTACCTGCTTTGTCTGTCTCCAGATAATACTAAAGGAAACATTGTGAGATTTCGTTACCTTATGGTACGTTGGAAGGCCAGCCTTCACAAAATTGTTTGCCTGAACTTAGACACACACAGATAGGTATTCACACTGATTTAGGACATCTAACTTAGATGCTGTGACTCACTATTTGGCAGGAACTCTGTGTCCATTGATTACAGAGAGAATGTACTCTTGGAGTCATATTGAAGTTGAGTACCTAAAGCAGTCAATGTGAAAAGTACGGGAGCAGGAGCAGAAGAAAAATAATGCTTTCTAAAGCACTTAGATGACCTAGATGACTAAATCCCTTTGGAAGTAAAACTTGTTAGGTAAATTATACCCAGTGCTTTGGAAAACATTATTATAAACCTGAGTGATTTTCAGTAAAGCTAGGATTCCCATGTGCATAAAGCTAAATATTTCAGACTACTGTATTGAGGTCTTTAAAGATGTACACAGTATCTCATGGAACTTCTGCAACTATTTATCTAGGTTAGATACCCGAGTTCCTTAGAAACAACAACTTTTCTACTATTAAGCCGGTAATCAGAGGATGCAGAAAGATGAGGAGATTTGGGGTATTTTGAATTTACTGGAAGACTGAGTTCCTGATTCTTATGTTATCAGGAACCAGTTCTGCTATAAAACTACTGCAACAGTATGTTCCGTTGGTGGGATGGCTCTTTTGGGTGATTGATGGTATGACCTGTAAGAAATAGCCATCTGCCCAGGATCTGACTACCCTGCACCAAGATCCAGCTTCAGAGAGCTTCAGAGTCTTCATGTCCTGTGGAAATGCAATTGGAGCCTTACAGCGCAGCTCAGATACTTAGAAAACAGCACAACACTTAGCCAGGGGCTGGAGAGGTGGCATGAAATCAGCACTGAAAGTCAATGATGGACATTTTGGTAGAGTTTTAAGAGTAGCAAGAATGTGGGCAAGTTGGATGGTAGAAATCTGAGACCAAAGAGTAGGTAGGATTGAAATAAGAGAAAGAAGGAAATCGGAGGGTAAATATGGCTTGATAATTAAGCGTCCAGCTTGTGAACTACGTGTCCCTTTGCCTGGTTGATGCCTTTTTAAGATGGCATTTAGGAAGCATGAAAAAATGCTTTGTCTGCTTTTGTTTACCTCTTCCTTTCCATCTCAGTTTTTAGCCTTCTCCATTTCTGTTGCCCCACAGTTATGACATTTCCTCTTTCTTCGCACTGTCTCAGCGCGTTTACCCATCTGTATTTTGCAGTACTACTGAGTCGTCTTCATTTTCCCAGCGCTTCTTGGCCACTTTCTTTCTGCACACTTCCTGCTTTGCTTCAATCTAAATATGCAGTCAATTGTGAATATTGGATGTGTTCTTTGATATACTTCATCAGATGGTTGATGCCGTTTTGAAATGGAAGGTGCATAGCAGTTGCTTAAAGTCAAGCTTTGTAAGGATGTGGAGGAAGGCACCCTGCGCCATCACTGACTTAAGAGAATTCAGATTTAGTGACCTGTATTATGGACTTTACCAAGGACATTGGCTCAGAATTTAGTGTTCTTACTGCTGCTGCTTCTGCCATTTAATTCCATGGGAATCACTGTGTGTTGTGACTTCAGTTTGGGTTTGTGGCTTCGGGATCCAGTAGTGGCAGAAAAATGACACTGCAGTAACAAGAAAGCATAAGTAGATCATATTGATTATGTAAGTGGGAAGAAAACTGAAATGTTTTATCTTTTTTTTCTAGATATATTTTACAAAGTCTTGATATTTTTTCATGTGACCTAAAAGAAGACATTAAAATCAGGGCAAAAGTATGCTTTTTAGATAAAAATCAATGGAAATAATTCATCCATATATGGTGGTTTATTTCCAAGAGAAAGTAGTGTATTATAGGCTAACATTAACTTCTGATTTACCCAGCTTTGCAAATATCAATATAACCTTTTAAGGAGCTGTTTCTGAATATTTCAAAGGAAGACTGCTTTGTGGTTGAACTCAACCTCGATTTTTGAGACGCATGCACCTTTATTACAAGTCTTTATGACTGCAGTTATCATAGTGTCCTGGCTTCAGCTGGGATAGTTAATTTTCTTCCTAGTAGCTGGTGTAGTGCTGTGGTTTGGAGTGTGAAAACAGTGTTGATAACACACGGATGTTTCAGTTGTTGCTAAGTAGCGTTTACAGTTAAGTCAAGGGCTTTACAGGTTCCTTTGCCCTGCCATTGAGGAGGCATGAGACTTCCACAGGAGGTGCGCAAGAGGCTGGGAGGAGACACAGCCAGGACGGCAGGCCCAGACTGGCCAAAGGGGTATTCCATACCATATGACGCCATGCTCAGTATATAAGCTGGGGGGAGTCAGTTGGGGAGGGCTGCGACTCATGAACTAGTTGGGTGTCAGTCAGCAGGTGGTGAACAATTGTGCTGTGCATCACTTGTTTTGTATATACTTTTATCATTATTATTATTATTATTTTCTTCCTTTTCTGTCCTATTAAACTGTCTTTATCTCAACCCACAAGTTTTAGTGGCCCCTCCCACCCCCTCATTCTCTCCCCCCATCCCACTGTGGAGGGAGTGAGTTAACAGCTGTGTGGTTGTTTTAGCTGCCTGACAGGTTAAACCGCAATATAGAGATGTGTAATGCTGAAGCGCCCACTAAACATGAATGGACAGATAAGAAAAATCTATGTGTAATGTTTCTGCCTAATACAACTTGAGAGAAAATCAGCTTTGCTGATGCATTGTTAGGAGACACATTGTCTGGGCATCACTAATGACACATTGGAAAGTGCTACCAACCTCTCTCATTTTGAGAGGGAACAAGATTTAGTAAAGAGAGCGTAGAAGTTGAGAGTAGTGTGAAGCCCGGTTCTGAATTTGCCTTTTTTATTTTCCTGACTTTTTTGTCTTTGCAAAGTCATTGTTGTCCCCTGCTCTAATTTCCTTATCTGTAAAACAGGAATTACAGTTACTGACCTACTTTGAAGCAATGACACAAGTTCTGTTTGCACAGCCATAAAAATGGCTGGAGTCAGAGTCATGTTAGTCAGACAAAACAGCAGTGGGTTTCTGCCCCCTCAGAAAAGTTATGACGGTTTAAAAAAAGGTTAATCTTGTTTTCTTCCTAACTGTGTCCTGAACTTGAAAATTTCCCAGATATCTCAACCATATTTTCAAGATTTTCTGAAGTAGTTTACTAGAAGTTTGGTGCTTGTGATGAAAACTAAGATTTTCATGTAATTCAGACCACTGTAGCTTGTGATCAAATAACAATAGTTGATGGTTCTGAATGGAGGCAGTGCAAAGTCTCAGGGGAGCAGCAATTAGTACCAACGGCAAGCTGTTAGTTATCCATGTGGCTATATGCATATATTTGTTCCAAAGCACTACCTGGTGTGCAGAGCAGCAGTAAGTTTGTAAATTGACAGCTCAAGCTGCTCTGAACACTTGGATCAGTGCATTTGAAAGGAATGTGAGAGAGAAATATTTGCCCAGAGGTTTTTAAAACGCTTAGGAAAGTAGGAATCTTTTCAAACATCCTTTTTGTTTTTCAAGCTAGGTGCTGGGGACCTAACTTTTCATAATTACATATATTCAAGCAGGACTTCATTTTCCATACCTTTAACTTTTCCAATGACAGTAGGGCAACTGTTGGGAGGGGTGCTTTCATTGGGATGGGCTTCAGTATAATGCTGCAGACAGACCTTTGAGCTGACTTCAAACTGCTTTTGTCCCAAGAGAGGAAGGAGGGGTCTGCAGCATCCTGTCTCAGGGTGGAGGCCTTGCAGGGTGTAGCGGTGGATGCTCTCTGTAGGCACCTGGAGCAGCTTGCTGTGGCTGCAGCTGGGTGATGTGTTGCTAGCAAATTGCCTTTGAGTACAAGGACCCCAATGTGCGACAAGCCCCCGGTTGCTGAGCAGGAGCAGTGCTCTCACCTCTTTGGCCACCCACACTAGATGTGATGGGTGGTGACTTTATTTCACACGTGGACTTCTTTAGTAGAAAAGAAACAGCAATTCTACCAGGCAAATGTAGCATATGATGCTGTGATTAAGAAGTCACAGGGACCAGATGTATGAGCTGTGCTCAAGGAGTGAGGTTTGGTTGATCTGGCAAGTCCTTGTGTGTAAATAGAATGAACCACATTTGTGTGAGTACATGTTGTACTTCCTGCTCTAGTTCTCCCATCTGTGCTGTGGTACCCTGAAGTAGTTATCACGTTAGTGGTCTCATAGAGGAAATCTTCCTTGCAGAGTTTATTCCTGAAGTTCTTCCTGTAGTTCTTCCTCCTTTCAAGCAAGCCCTGATGCTCCATCTGGCATTACTGCTGTCTGATTTCTCTGAATGTTGCATTCATCGTTCTGGACATTTTATTACCTGAGCAGTAGCTAACACAGCAAGCAGGGACTGTTAGAAAACTTCATTTATTTAGCTGGCATGCTGAGGCTCTTGCAATGGTGTATGAACAAAGTGTGCCCAGTTTACTTTCCTGGCTTCCCACTGCCATAGTAAATTATTTTCAGAGCTTTACTGTCACCTCCAGTTCTTCATCATACTGTAGAAATGGCTGAGCTGGGATCTTCACTTTAAAAAAATGCCATTTAGCAACTCAGGAGACTGTTTTGTCTGTACTGACTCTTAGAAGGGATAAACAGTTAAGCAGGCTACAGGAAAGTAAGATGCAGTATTTTGTTGTTGGAAGGAGGTTTCATCTCATTATTCCTGACAAATCTGTCTAGATACTAAGAGCAGAGATGGCCAAAGAGGAGTAAAAAGAAACCTGTGTTGCCTTTATCAATATACCAAGAGATATAACAGCACGGGAATTGTGAAGTGTAATTCTGTTCGGCATTGGTGTCTCTGTGAGCAGTTGTCTTGTGATTCCAGAGTCACACAGGCAAAGCAACAACAACCTCTGGGTCTCACTGCCTTCTTATGTCCAGACTCTTAAGGAAACTCTTGACAGTTATGGAATAGTCTTGGGTTAAATGTACCACATTACGCGGGTAGCAGGACAGCCTGTATTGTCCGGGTCTATTTTAGGTAGTGCTTTATGCCAGTGTTATTTCACTTCCCAAATTCATGACACCTCATGTCTGCATTTTTCAACAGTTCTGCTTGTTTCATCTTCCTGTGTATTGACTTCACTAGACTGTAACTCAGTAGGCAGGTGTCAAGCTCTCTAGAGACATGCATGGATTTGCATAGCTAACCCCAAGTGTTCAGAGTTCTTAAATTAGTTCTTTCTAAACTAACAAGTAAGACTGATACAGTTCTTTTAATTGCTTTCTTTTCGTGTATGAGGGAGCAATTGTGTTGTCTCTTCAAAAAATAAGGCTTTTTTTTCCCCAAAAGCTTTTGAAACAATGAAGTTTAAGTTATCATTTTGTAAACTTTCAGCTCCACATAGAGAAGCTTCAGTAAAATATTAGATGGGACAAACACTTGCAATAAATCACATTTGTCAGCACTGACTTCTGTGAAATACCATATGTATTGTTGTTCCATATTCATTGTAAGTTTGCATGATACAGCTCTGCACTTCCTGGGGCATATTCACCATATGTTGCTAACAGAGGTAATCAGAACATTATCACATGAGAACTAATGTATTTACAAAGCCATGGGAGTTGGTTTTAATTCTGCCTACAAAGCTGGAGTTGTTACCCTGCCTGGAAGCAAGTTTAACATTGTGCTAAGCAGGATCTGGAGATCTGAGTACTACAAGGAGGCATAAATGTTGGGATGCCCTGCTGATAGTAATTGTTTTGTAAGAAACTAAAGACGTCCTTCCCTACTGAACTAGCTGTCCTGCTGCAGCTGCTTTTGCTATTTTGCAGCAGAGTTTTGACTAATGTCTTCTATTCCTTGAAGCTACTAGATGATCTTTTGCTCAACTGCTCAGATTTGTGAGGACTGAATACCATGCTGTGAATCAGCAGCAGGGCAAGCCATATGTTAGCCTCATCTTGTGAAGTGCTGGGCAGCCTGAGCACCTTGGTGAGGCTTAGCTTTTCTCAACCTTGGGTTCATGTTTCCAAGCCATTTAATATGCAAACCTAAGCCTGTAGGACTGTGACATTTACTAGATTGCTGGAGAATTCTAGTTTGTAGGAAAATGACATGCACATGTAGAGAGAGCTGCAGACCCGGTTCTTCTTATGCTGTGCCTCATTTTGAAAAAGTGTTCCCTAACTCTGAAAGGGTGAGAAGGCTACAACTCTCTCATGGACCTCTTCCTTCAACCACCTACCTGTTGGTGTTTTTCTCATTTGTGAGGCATTAAGCTTTCCCAGTTGTAAGCCAAATTTTATTATGTGTCATTTTGCACGTACAGGGTGTATGAACAAATACCTTTACCAGTATTTTACTCGTTTACATGAAGAAGCCTTTGGCAGTTCTGTGTGCTGGTTACTTGCAGAGTTTTAAAACGCCAGCTTTAGCCGGACTAGGAAAGTAGCTTTGCAGAAATCTTCATTATAATTGGGATTGGAATTGGACATGCTGGAATAGTTCTCTGTCTTTCAAAGTTAATTTGTAGTTAAACTTAATCCTTTACATGAGCTCAAATCTGGAATCTGTTAGACGGCTGTCTACAGAAATATCTTTAGACTTCAATGTATTAGCCCTCAAAATTTAGTTTGGAAAAATACAAAAAGACTCTAAAAAGGGGTGGACTGCCTCACTGGTAAATGGTTAACAGCATCAAGATTTTATTACAGACGGGTTACAGAAATGTCGTATGCTTTTCTGATGATATGAACAGCTTGGCGAATAAAGGTGATAATGAAGAAGGTGGAATCAACCCAGAAAAATCACATGCCTTTGCTTTGGCACTGGATCAGAAAATAACAGTTGGACATTTTCTTGCTGACTTAATTGGAGGCAGGGTGAGGTACTGAAATAACTTGAGAATTAAACAATAGTTTTTAATCTGTTGGGGTTTTTTTTCCACTTGTTGTAGATTAATGCTAGATCCAGGACACCACTTCCATTACCTTATCTAGGTGAACTGGTGTTAGTGAACTTTATAAGAATCTATTCCTAGGGCTGGAATAACCTAGCATGCCAAAGCTAAGGGTGAAAAAAGAAAAAGGAAAAAACCTCAGCACATCTGTAGTCATAACTGATTGCTTGATACCTATCTGCATACAGTCCTTTCTTCCTTCGTTCTAGTATATTTCTTTACATTAAGGCTGCAGTGTTATTCTCCCTGCTAAGTAAAATCATCCAATGAAGATAAATATATTTGCAAGGTCCAATACTGGTTAATTTTGCCTTCATTTAGTATACTTCGACTTCTGTTCAGGATTTTATTGAGTTTCTGCCTGATACATCATCTCCTCAATAGCTCTCCCACACCATAAATGCTTAATGAACTCTGAAATGTCAAGGTAATGTGGGAGAGATGTGGACCAGGCAGTCGGGATTGTATCGTAGCTTTTCTTTTGCTGTGGTATACTGAATTTCAGTCCCTTCAGGACAGAAGACGTGAATGTTGCTGTATTCCATGGGAAAATGCCTTGGAAATAGATTAAAACATGTTGAAATAATGTGCCCGGATTTAGTGGATCTGTCAACTGAAGCAATGCAAATAACTTTTAAGTCTTGAGACTGATTAGTAGTGGGGAGGAGGGGCGGCTGGGGAGAAGGCTGATTAGGAAGAAATGGGTGGAGGATTAAACCAAACTTTCCCGGATTAGTGTGCTTAGCAATGCAGTATTACCACTAGGTCAGCAGAGCACTTTGCTTCCTGTTCCTTCTGCAGTGTGGCTGTGTTTCCATTTGCTAGCTTCATTTGATTTGTTTACAACAGTTTGGGGGTGTGTGGTGTGGGTGTGTGTTTGGTTTTTTGTTTGGTTTGTTTTTTTCCCTGTGATGTAATGAATGATTTTGTACTTCTAATGGGAACAAAGTCTGGCAGAGATTGGGAGGGAGTACGAAGGACCCAGGATTAACTCTTCCACATGGACAGGGATTGGGTAACAAATTTGTTTGTGGTGTTCTGACACAAAGAACCGAGCCTATAAATGAAAAATGTGGCCTGCTGGAATCAATGGGATATCAGTGATGTGTGGAACTGTTGTCCCAAAATCAGCCCAAAATCCCGAAGTAAATTTTGTGTCAGGCCCTTCCATCAATTTGTTCTGAACCCGGAGTAGCATGCCATGAATGTCTGCTTGGGGTCTAGATGTGACTGTTGGTACCTGATCATATACTTGATATGATGTCATTAACTTATACCCCTTTGAGACCCTCAGGGTTTAGATATTCCCCCATTATCCCGTCACATACCAGGGACTGCTCCTGGGGAGTAGTGGTCACTGGAAGATGCTTCTTCCACGCACCTCTTTGCATTGCCCATCTTCAAATTACCCCACGCAGACGAGTAATGCTGCTCGTTGTTAATCTTTGGATATTGGGTGAAGAACTGAGGATCTGGTAGTCTTTAAGAACCAAACTGGCAGAAGCTTTGAGCATGGCTGGGTCAAAGGAATAGGCTGCCTTTGGTGTCAGCCCCTTATTCTGAAGTGTTAATAAATTTAAGCCACAAGTATTTACTTTCCAGAGTCAGAAAAGACCACACAGTTGCAGACTTTGCAGGAATAAGTGAACTAAAACAAAAATGGAAAAAAGAGGCACTTCTCTAACACTCAGTTTATTTCAAAAGATTTCCCTCACCCTGACCCAGCTGTACAACTGACGGTGACATCACAGTTGCTCTGTGAGAACTTAGACTGCTTGCAGTTCTTACTCAGCTCTGTCTTTAAGGTTGTGTTTATGAAAAAGATCTCAGGTCTGAGAACCTCTGCTTCCTTTTGCAATCTTCAGTTCATCTCTGTACTCCACCCACATGCATGCAAACAAACCCTTTTAATGTCCTGTCCACATGCAAGGAGTCTCATCCTTCCTGTCGTCAAGTCATTGCTTGCTAGCTCCCACCTTTGAAAGCGGCAAAGTCTCTCAGGTGTTCTTACAGCCTGGGATCAGAGAGTTTTAAGGGTCGTTCCCATCCTTGCCTGAGCCCGGAACAAGGTTTCTTAATTTATTATAAGGCACAGCATCCTTTTCCATGCATTGGCTTGGGATATACTTAAATGCCCAGCATTTCTATAAAGCTTTTACATGTTAAGAACTACACAATCTGCAGAACCAACCTGCAAATCTTACATGAATCCTTGGCATTATTATTGTATGCAAGTGTAATGCTCATTGCTAATTGGTCTGAGACAAGAAACAAGACTAATCCATCACTGTGAGGTGAGAATAGTCATGGGGTGCGCATGATCTGAGTTTGGATGCAGATTAACTCAGTTCTGAGCCCTTGTTTGTACCTTGGAAGGCCTCTGCTCTCCCGTCTCCAGCCACCTGTGAGTATTATCACCACAGTGTTTTAAGATGGTCAGAATTAGCTCACTCACCTTTTCCTGCTGTGTGTTCACATACAGCTGCTGTTACCTGGACTGGGGATGTCTCTTTGTTCTTTCTGAGTGCTCAGGCACACTGAAGACTGGCTAAATGTTTGGGCCTTGCTGTCCGTACTAACCCTCCTTCCTGTCACGCTGAGATGGTGCAGAAGCACCATGCTGTAATGCAGTATGTCAGAGGTGGCATCAGGCCAAAGTAAAGGGTGTTTCAGAATCTCTGGCCCAGATTGTTAACTGTGCCATGCTCCACTTGCTCAGGGTGACAAGGGACAATAAGAGCGCGTACAAACTGTCCCAGTTTTAATGGTTTTTGGTACTGCCCCAGCATAAAAGGTGCTATTAAAGCAGTTCAGAGATTGCTCCAAGTTTGAACAATCTCTCAGCGGCCTTAGGTATTTGGAGAGAGGAATAGGTTGTGTTAAAAGATGTGACAGGGGTTAAGACAGATTCCAGTTGCCCCCTTCTCCTTTTTCTTTTATTCCAGTTTTAAGTTGTTATCAAATGAGAAACAGAGCACTTGACACACTAGTGTTAGGAATACATTGATTAAAGACTGGTGTATACAAATATTTGTCTGTTTTTCCCAGCATTCAATCAAAATTGTGTGCCCTCCCTACAAGTCTTGCTTTGTGTAAGCACACCTTGAGGGGGTGTGTGCTTTGGCCAGTTTAGCCATGCAAATACAGAACTATGTGCTCTTTTACACTCCTGCATCAACTTAAAGCACTGTAATTACATCAGGACATTCCCTGAGTCTGAATGCATTATATAAAGGGGCATCTACTGGTTCTCTATTGCTGTAGGTTTTAGGGAAAGATGCAACATTTTTATGCTGATATGACCGCTTACATGTTTGAGGTTGGTTGTTATTTTAGGGGGATGGGGCGAAACCCAAACCTAAACCCTAAATCCTACCTGTATTCAATTGAATAACTGAAATTGTGTGTTCATAGAATCATAGAATGGCTTGGGTTGGAAGGAACCTCAAAGATCATCTGGTTCCATCCCCCTGCCACAGGCAGGGATGCCACCCACTAGATCAGGTTGCCCAGGGCCCCATCCAACCTGGCCTTGAACACCTCCAGGGATGGGGCCTCCACAACTTCTCTGGACAACCTGTTCCACTGCCTCACCACCCTCACAGTGAAGAATTTCTTCCTAATATCTAATTTAAATCTATCTTCTTTTAGTTTAAAACCATTGCCCTTGGTCCTATGATTATCTACCTGAGTAAAGAGTCCTTCTCTGTCCTTTTTATAAGACCCCTTTAAGTATTGAAAGGCTGCAATGAAGTCTCCCCAGAGCCTTCTCTTTGCCAGGCTGAACGTCCCCAGCTCTCTCAGCCTTTCTTCATAGGAGAGGTGCTCCAGCCCTCTGATGATCTTCCTGGCCCTCCTCTGGACCCTCTCTAACAGGTCCACGTCTTTCTTGTGCTGAGGGCCCCAGAGCTGGATGCAGTACTCCAGGTGGGGTCTCACAAGGACAGAGTAGAGGAGGACAATCACCTCCCTTGACCTGCTGGTCACGCCTCTTTTGATGCAGCCCAGGACACAGTTGGCTTTCTGGGCTGTAAGCGCACACTACCGGCTCACGTCGAGCCTTTTGTCCACCAGAACCCCCAAGTCTCTCTCTGCAGGGCGGCTCTCAATGCGTTCTTCTCCCAGTCTGTACTCATGTCTGGGATTGCTTCGACCTGGGTGCAGCACCCTGCACTTGGACTTGTTGAACCTCATTTGGTTCACAAGGGCCCACTTCTTAAACCTGTCCAGGTCCCTCTGAATGGTATCCCTTCCTTCTTTTGTGTCAACAGCACCACTCAGCTTGGTGTCGTCTGCAAACTTGCTGAGGGTGCACTCAGTGCCATCATCCGTGTCATTTATAAAGATGTTGAAAAGCACTGGTCCCAAGACAGACCCCTGAGGGACACCTCTCGTCACTGGCCTCCACCTGGACGTAGAACCAGTGACCACTACTCTGGGTGTGGCCATCGAGCCAATATGTGTTGATTAGGTCTGAAGCATACTTGTTATTACTGCTTCTCTGTGCAGGTATTTTGGGACTATTTGTTTACAATGTTTTTGTAAGTAGGTGCAGATTCAGTCAAGAAGCTGGTAACAAAGTAGTAGTAACAACAGAGCTAAAGACCTTTCATTATTTCTATTAAGATGTCACTTTTGTTTGTAGAACGAAATGTGTCTTGCCACGCAGCAGCTCTCGAAGCAGCTCCTTGCCTATGAAAAGCAGGTATGTTCAACGTGTGACTCTGACTTCTTTTCAGCCTTAACACTTGTGAAGAAGGTTGTGTAAATAGTGTGGTTTCGAGAAGTGCTTAGGGCTTTTGCTTTACTTGGTTTCATGTGAAGGCTGTTGTAAAATTGCCCAGGATATTCAAGGCAGTTAGGTCACTTCTGAGAATCTTAAAAAATAATGAAAAAAAAAATAATGCAAAATGTCAGTTAATAAATTTATGATGATGCAAACAAGTTTGTACCTATTGTATGACTGGCTTTAAAATGAGTGTAATAAACATTAATTATAAATTGTTCAAAATCTGTTCATTTGAAACAAGAGTAGTAGAGTAAAAGAATATGTATTAATGAGTTCCTGTTTGTCCATTTAGTTTTATCATTTATTGCATTTTATAGGAGCATTCATTACCTTTGTAGGAAAACACATGTTGTATTTTATACTCACCTCTATTGATTTATTGACCAAATGTGTTTCTGTTTTCAGCATTTTGCCTTAGGTAAAGGAGATGAAGAAGTGATATCCACCCTTCATTACTTTTCAAAAGTTGTGGATGAGGTAATTTGAATTGCCAATATTCTATTTTTACAATATATAGGATATTGGTGGGTTTTTTGCTTTTGGTCCTGAGACTTTCCACTGAAGACTAGTGTGCCTGAGATTTACTGAACCATTTAATTGGGGCTAAAGAAGCATAGTATCACCCTTTCGTAAGGGTTAGAGCTGTTCCTGTGGCTTCATCCCACATGCTGTCCTCAGGCAAAGCTGAACTTCCTAAACAGGGGAATTAAAAGAGAGACTGAAACAGGGCATTTCATCTAAGCTGGGGCCATTTTTAATTTAATTCCATTTAAAAATGACACTTATATTTTTAAGCTTTAAAGACTGCAGTTTGAGCCAGAACCTGCCAGGGATGGTTGCTGGGCAGCTGTGAACTAGTAAAGTTGCAGTTTAGTTGCTGTGAGATCCTGCAGAATCCAGAGGTGTCTGGGGGAGGCTGCAGGAGCGCGTGCGGAGGGCAGGCTGGGTACTACAGCTGTGTGTGTGCTGAACACTTCTACTCTCCATAGGTTGCTGCTGAGTACTGAGTCTTTCCAAATGCTTTTGTCAGACCTGCCCGTATAACATTTTGGTATAATCTTAGTATCTAGGTCCTTATTGCTTAACTTTGTCACATCACACTTTGTATTGTGAGCAGGGCTGTGCAGTGAGAAAAGTGTCATTGTTCTTCTTAGTCTGCTTCCAACTTTTGTTAAGACAAAAGGCTGTATTGAGGTCTACTTTTTGGGAGAGGAGACAGGGGGGTTGGGGGGGCAAAAAAGAAGTTAAAATTTTTAGAGCCAACTCTAACAGTGTAGTGAGAGGAATCCCAAAGGTTAACTTTTCCCTTAGGCTTTTCCCGCTGCACGTCTGCTCTAAGGGGATACTTGAAAGGAACATTTATTGTCGGAAGTCTTGTACTTGTCTATGTGAACTATGAATAAATCAAAGTAAGAACTTCCTCCTTCCCAGGTACAAGAGAACTATCCCGTTTGGAAGCAGAAGAATCTGCTCCATTCCTCAGTCTCCTTTTCTGTGTGTTAGCTACCCCCTGTTCCTGTTCTACAGGCACTGAATTGCCCTTGTTTAGTTTTGTATTGTCTGGTGGGAAATACTGACTTCATCCTCACCTGCATAGCCCTGTCTAGAGGCCTCCAGGATACCGTGAGCAAGTGGGTGGAATATCATGTCAGCGTGTGGTGCGCGCTCCTTGTTTGTAGTATCAGGCGCTCAAGCAGCGTGATTGATAGTTGTCCTACTAGAATCCATCTAATATTCTCAGCGTGCTGCTGCTCACTTGAGAGCTTTGCCTTCATCCTAACTAGCATCACATGAGGGCTTTAAAATATGTTTCAACATGCTGAATTTTAGAGAAACAGCTACAAAAACAGGAATGGGAAACTGCTCTGAGGGTAAAATATTTGAATGGGACTTTTCAGCGTGTTCACCCCCTGCCGTGTTTGTGTCCTGGGCAACGCTCAAGAATGGAAAAAGATTCCAGTCGTGGTGGTGGAACTGTCACTCTGTGGTGTAGAGACTAGCAAAAATTGTTTAATAAAGTTCAATTACAGATTAAATTCTGTTGGGTTAAGCATTGGAATTAATGGTCAGGTGAGCTGCCCTAATACCGTATGTGGGAACTGAAAAGTTCTTGGATTCTTGGGAAACACCAAGCAGGGAATTAAGCATATAGGGGAAAATCCCCATCTGTCTCACATAGCTTGAGAAATGTATTTTAAGCACTGAAGTACATCATTTCCCTTTTTTGTCTTTTGGGCAGAGATGACAGGTCTGCTTCTTCAACAGTGGTAGAGTGCTGTTATTTTTTTTTTATTTATTTACGCTGTGTCTTAGGGCATTCCTCTGTTCTGTGTTTCAGCTCAATATTCTCCATTCTGAACTGGCAAAACAGCTCGCAGATACGATGGTTCTCCCAATAATACAATTCCGGGAAAAGGATCTCACAGGTAAATTCTGGTTTCAGTTTTAATTTTCCTCATGCGTTCCTTCTTGCTTACTTCATAATAAACTGAGATACAATCCATGTAATAATTTGGGGCTTGATGATTCACAGAAAAGTTTTTTGTGTAATTTTTTTCTGCTACAGAATTCCATTGACAGGTGTGTGCTTTTACTCAGACATAAACAGTGCAAGTTTACCACATAACATTTTACGCACCGTATGGTGCAAGTCAAAATACACAGCTTTGTTCTTTGCAGGATCACTGCTTTTACACTAGTGTAATTTCACTGAAGTCATTGATGTTATAATTGCCTAAACAAGGGAAATTGACCACGGAATCTGGCTTGCAAACAGTGTTTTTGGGTGTGAGAAGCACAAGCAAGAATGGGTGTTTAACTTCAGAGTATAGTATATTCCTTCCCTTTTAAGGAAGGAGTCCGCTTTAAATCCTTGCCATCCAAGGGTATTTCCAAGTAACCTGATTGCACAAGCTTGGAAATTCATTACTTAAACAGCAAAGCAATAATGCAAATATTTGGTGCAATTTCAAAAGAAACAAGCTCATATTGAATGTCAAGGACACTCTAAACTGCTCATGCAACAGAAACATGAGGTTTTACTGCAGTGTTTTCTTTTTTTTATTTTTTAAAGAGTCCACTTCTCAGCTCAGTCCTGTTTATCTACTTTTTAAAGACATCGTTTTGATGGCAGACAAAACAACTACAGCAAAACAGTGACGAATTTAGATTCCTTCTATTGTAGCACCTCATTTGAAGTTGTGAACACATGAAGGCATTTATATTAATGGATATCTTGTTTGTAACATAACGTCAAATACAAAGCAGTATTTGGATGGTGGGATCTTGGTTCTATAAACACTTTCCCACCTCTTCAATGTGGCTTCACTAATAACAGTGATTCTGCTCCCATCTTTATGGATTCTGCCCCCACTTCGTAAAAGAAGACATAAAAGTGTAAGTGAAGCCTGCAGCCAAAGCTGCAGCTGCTTCATGACAAAACGTTGAAAGTTTCTTCATCTTCCTTGGATGAAAAATCTTTTTTGTTCTATTCAGCCAACCATCACCACCTCCATTTTTCTCTGACATAGTCTATAGAACAGCGTTTTTAGTAGACGCCTGGCCATATTGAAATTTTGTCGTAGGATTAAACAAGGATGCAAGGTAGATAAACTGTTCTTGCTTTTACTTTTGATCTTGGTATGTCCATGTATTGAATACTGTAGAAATGTTTAGGTACAAGTTAGTCACACCCGGGAAGAATTCTGTCTTTCTGCCTTGGAGTCATGAGGAAGTGTTCTGGGGAGAAAAAGGTAGTGTGAAGCTGATTAATGAGTAAGTTGTAACAAATAATCAGAGATCATGATGACATTCTACAGTGTCCCTTTGTTCTTCTTGCAGATGCATGGTGTCTGTTTTTGTGAATGTGCTTTCTTAGTAGCTTTTTGAGAAGGGTTTTGCCAGTTGCAGCATACAGCTACTAAGGGTAGCTTATGCCCAACACTTGTGAAAGTTGAGTCGCCTGTTTAGATTTTCTATTAGTCTACCTGTATCAGAAATTCCTGGCCACTGTTTGTTATGCAAGCATCGTAGCCAGCAGTCAGACGTGTTAGATATATACTTGTTTCCACAGAGAAACTTAGCAGAAAAAGTTCCACGTTGTTGGGGATTCATGTACGGGAAGGGTGGTGAGTTCATGTGTCTCTGAGACTTAGATTTCTCAGTATCACCTAAGCATTGTCGGGAAGGTGTTCAGAACTACTGATCTTTTATGGTAGTGATGGGCCTTCTGATGGCCACCAGCTGATCTGGTTTATCCTTTTCAAGACAGGCACAACTTACACATCTCTGCTGTGGAAGGACTGGAGTGCCTTAGGCTGTAAATGTGCCATAGATGGTCTCAGTTGAACAAAGTGTTTACAGCTGTTTTTACTTTGAATATTCAATTTCTCTTTTCCAGAAGTAAGCACGTTGAAGGATCTTTTTGGCCTTGCTAGCAATGGTATGTTTCCCTGTTATGTTTCTTTCCTATGATGTGCACCTGTTATATCACAGAAGACATTTTTAATCTATGCACACTTCACATTTCTAAAAAAAATAATATTCCTTGTCTACAGAACACGACGTATCCATGGCAAAGTATAGCAGGTTACCGAAAAGGAAAGAAAATGAAAAGGTAATGAACGTGAAATGGAAAAGGAGAAGTTTTCATCAGCCGTTCTGTCCACATCATTGTTCACTCATGAACTTTGGAGAGTTCATCGGTTAAATTCACAGTAGTTCAAGAGTACTCGTGATTTCGTTTCCAAGCAGACGCAAAGCTTTTAAACATCAGTTCAGCAAAGTTATACCTATTCTCTCCAAGTTAGACAAGTGATCAAGTATTGTGCTGAACTAGAGCTCTTCAGATCCAGGGGAGCTCTTCAGACGGAGGCAGCCCAGATGGCTATAAATAGATATGTATAGGGCTACTGTTGTACAGCTGCTGTGATGATGCCGTATCACTGGGTGCAATCCGTTGTGAACTGTCTTGAAGCCCTGTGTCTGCTGTTTACAACGCATTCCATTTTTTTTGCATCTACCTTCCTGCTAAATTTCTCTGTATTGATTGGCATTCCACGTACAGTGCACATAACTCTGTTGGTGGGATTGTTTTCCATTTCTTCTTCTTTACCCGCTGGACCACTATTCCAAACTATATCCCTGGATGCCAAAAAGTGTGCAATTGGCCCTATCCTAAGAGTCTATCAGTTCTACAGGATGGCCTTTTAAAGGGAATGCGTTACAGAACAGAATGTGATGTAGCATATTGTGAATTACTCATCTCTGAATGCAGCCCTTGCAGGCTTGCATTGTGATCTCAGCTGCAAATAAATTTCTTGCACTGAGATCAGATCCAGAATGTTAGCCGTGGTAGTTACGTAGTTTATAGTCACAGGGCCCCCCCCCAGATGCTTCAGTATCTTGCCAGAGAAGGGCTTGACCTATTTGCTTTGAGGTTTAGATTTGCTTTCTTTGTTTCTCATCCTCCATTTTGATGTGGACAAGTTCTGCAATGAGAGTTGTTAAAAGATAACATGAAGATAATCAGTAAATATATCCGTATACCCAGTAACGCTTTGCCAACCTCTCTCAATTTTTATTCAGCTGAAGGCAGAAGTGGCAAAAGAAGTGGCAAATGCAAGAAGAAAGCAACACCTTTCGTCTCTGCAATATTACTGTGCCCTGAATGCTCTGCAGTACAGGAAGAGAGTGGCGATGATGGAACCTATGCTAGGATATACACGAGGACAGGTAGGACAGTGAAGTGTCTGTATCACTTGGGCATTTCCCTGTGAAAAGTAAAACATCGTAGCTCTGGACAGCTGGGGGTGGGGGAACTGTTATTCAGCTTGCCTAGATTCTAACAACTGATTTTGTTTGTGGCAGATAGTTGAATGTTTAGATATTCAGGAAAGACACCAATGGAAAAGAATTCAGTAAGCTTATATGCAAAATCAGCCTGGTGTTAATTTTTTCAGGGCTAAGCTATTGTTGCAGCAGCATTTACTTCCAGTGTTTACTCTGTCTGCACAAACTCTCCTATGTAGCAGTTTCCTTCCTGGCACATAATGTTCAGCATACTGATGAGGAGTGTGCACATAGGGAACAGAGCATGCACTGGAGAACTGGAAGGACAGAACAGTAGAGTGGATTGAGCATAAGGCTGGCAAATCTTTATTCTGCCAGCAATTTGATAGAGCATTTCTGAAGTCTGTAAAATGCGGCAGTAATATTGATAATCTGACTCTCCAAGATGTCAGGAGGATCAACAAGTTAGTATTTTCACAGCACTTGATTTTCATTGCCACCCATTTTAAGGGTCTGTTGTGATTCAGCATTGATGAAAGCAGGTGCTGGAAAAATGAGAACTGGTGAAAACAAGATGGATGCAGTGCTCTGAGGTGTGGATCATCATCTCCATTGTCCCATGTCTTTCGCAGATCATGTGTCCCATATAAAATAGGTAATAAATGAGACTTCAGTCGCTTTCCTCACCATGGGAGTTCACAATACTAAGTGAAAGAACTGCGTTGGTTTCCTTTACTGGAAGCCAAACAGAACAAACTTTCCCTATACTTTGTCCGGCAAACCTGCCATATCTCAGTGCTTTATGCAGGAAGGTCTTAGTTTGTCATGGGGATGGCTGAGTAGCTAGAAGCCAGTTGACATCGATGCTTAAATACTGTGAACCACCCTGCAGCCCAAGTATGTGTTTTCTGTATTAATTACTCAAAACGTGTCTCATGTTTCACATTTCCAACAAGTGAGCAGGCCACAAGGAATTTTTGGAAGAAGCAGTGGCTAATACAGGGTTCATTTGACTGAAAACTGACACCAACATCTAAGCTAGGCGTGTCAGTCTGTCATTATCATCAGTGGAATTTAGAGCTATTCCCTCCTGAAGCAGGCTTCTGAAATAGAGTAAGTGAACCATTCTTTAGGAAAGCATGCCTTCTCTCCTTTGTAAAGGGAGTCTGGTCAGTAACATGGTTGCAGAATTCTGAGTTACAGTTAAGAGGAATCCCACGTCCCAAGGTTAGGGAAAAGGAGTGGAATCACCAATAAAATGGGATTAAATAGCTAATAAATCGCTTAACAGCCAAGAATTTGCTTTTACATCTCTTTCCAGAGTAGTTCACTGAAATTATTTTTTAAAAAACCCAAATTAATTACACATACGCGCTATCCATGTCCATGTTTTACACAGTTGCCGGTGGGTCCCAATGATGGTGTGCCCTACAGCGGGTAATCCCAGGTCAGGCCTACACTGAGCGCTTTGCTGCTGTTGCATGCCTGCTGAACCGTACCGGCTAAGTGAATTCATCTTCTGTCATGAAGTGTGTGCTTTGGCCTTAGTAGGTTTTTCAGCTCCTTCAGTAGAACAAAATCCATGGCAAATCTGTAGTTGATACAACTGATTGCCCTGGAGGCTTCTGCTAGCGCAGCTACGCTTCGTCACTTTCCTGACTGGCTTGGCCACAGCAATTTAAAAGTTTCCAGGTTGGAGTTGGTAGTCCAGGTTGGACTTCGAAAGCTAGTGGACAATTTGTGTCCCATCCCTTTTGATGTGGTGGCATTGCCTGCAGTGGCTCGTAACACCACTATATCCAGTTCTGCACAGTGCTAGTATGGGAGAAGGCTACTTGTTCGCTTATTGCAGTCATTTAGCAAGTTCCTTGGAAACATACCTGTCAGCAGCCAACAGCTTATGTGGGTGTAAAAGGGTGTGTGAAAGGGTGGAAAGTTGCAAAAGTGAGAAGTACAAAGAAAGGCAAAGCAGCTGTTTTGACCGGGTGTTTGATCACGAGCCCAAAGTATCAGTCGTCATGGGATTGCTCTTAACACAGTCCCCACAATCTGTTGTTTGCCTGCCAAGGCCAAGGTAACTTCAAGTGTCCGTTTGTTTTGTATTTTTCAGATCAACTTTTTTAAGAAAGGAGCAGAGATGTTTTCCAAAAGAATGGACAGCTTTTTGTCATCTGTTTCAGACATGGTTCAAAGGTAATGCAATACTTCTGGTTCCTTTGAATTTCGGAGCAATAGCGCTGTAACCTTCAGCACGTAACAAACTGTGCCTCTGTTTCTTTCCCCTGTGAGTCCTTCCATGCTTGCATTGCATTGGTGGGCGTGTTTTGTCAAAGCAGCAGGTGGATAGGAGGTGTGTTTGAACATGTAAAGGAAAACGCTGTAGTGCACTGCAGAGAGTAGTTTTACAGTATAGCCACGAACTATATACTGCATACTTTCTTATATCATAGAATCGCAGAATGGTTTGGGTTGGAAGGAACCTCAAAGATCATGTAGTTCCAACCCCCCCTGCCATGGGCAGGGACACCCTCCACTAGACCAGGTTGCCAAAATCCCCATCCAGCCTGGCCTTGAACACTGCCAGGGATGGGGCCTCCACAGCTTCTCTGGGCAACCTGTTCCAGTGCCTCACCACCCTCACAGGAAAGAATTTCTTCCTAATATCTAATCTAAATCTCTCCTCTTCTAGTTTAAACCCATCACCCCTTGTCCTATCACTCCATGCCCTTGCAAACATCCCCGTGTCTCTTCATGGACACAAAGCGTGGAATTTGGGCTTGAAATGGGTTAACAGAATTAATAAAATAGAGCTAAAGTGCGTTATCAATTAGAGGTATTTATACTTGCTGGGTCTTCTGTAGTAACACTGTAACAATAACCCATTAACTTCCCAAATAAGGATTTAGGGTCTATAGTGTTTGATGTTGTAGCTACACAAGGCAAACAAAACTCCTCACCCTAGAGAACACATTCATTGCATCCAGTATAGGCTGCGTCTGTCCATGGAGTTCAGCCTGCTTTGGCTAAGTCCTTATTTCAGTAAACTGCCTCACTTTTGTGGTTATTTTTTCTTACACCCTCCCCGCTTCCGTCCTCTACTTAGAGTGAAGATTGACATTTTCTTTATAATTAAGTCCCTGTGAATGTAAACCTTGCATTTTAAACATAATCGTATTAGAACATTAATAATTTAATTTAAATCAGCTGAAACACTACACTGAGTCCTGCAGTTTATTGCCTCATATGTTCCATATCGGACTATAGCCAAGTCATTACTTATTCTGACTCTGGTGGCATTTTAAATAATGCATACCTGTTTACTTGTATCACTGTTCTCAAATTATCTCCCTATAGAGTAGATTATTTCACTAAATGATTCTTTACTTCCTGTACTTTTATACTTACTTATATATCTTTTCACACTCGCTTTTGAAGTAAATCCCTTTAGAGTTTCCACAGTCCTGAGGACAGATTTTAAACTCCCTTGAAATTGTGCCCTGTATTTAGTAAGGCTAGAGCACGTGGCTTGTGTCTTACAGGCACAGTGAGGATCCTGCCAGTGGGAATAAGCCCTTGTTTTTCAAAGTATGATGGATTTGAATTCTGGACAGTACAAAGTAGTAAATGGAAGGAAAAAAAGGCTACTCAGTTGTTTTGCTGAGTCTGGTTTTTGTGTGTTTTATGTCTGTCACACAGAAAAGCTTGAAGGTACGACTCAGATATAACTAGCACAGGAGTGTGACGTCTTTGGAAAAACCAAAAGAGAAGCTTGCAAAATTCTTTCCAACACTGTGCAGCTTAGCAATTACTGACACAGGACATGGTTTCATGACTTAAGATTACACAGCCGCTGAAAATCGTGCTGCCCACTCCTTTCCTTCTTTAGTGCTGGGTATCACAAGGTGTCAGTGAGTCAGATCTGCTTGCTAATCAAGCTAAAAGCTTTTTATTTGTCAGATTTGTTTTCTTGGAACAACAAGCTGATGAGACCCATTGTGCAGCTCCAGAATTTCAGCAGTGATGTAATCTTGCATCTACTTGATGATCTTAAAGGTCTTTTCCAACCAAAATTATTCTATGATTCTGTTTTAGCTGAGTGTGATACTGAGTCTTCATATTTAAAAATATTTTCATTTGTACAGTGAATATTGCTAACAGTGTAAAAACACGTAAGAGAAGGCAGATGACTAAAATATTCTCCGTAGCCAGTTGGTCTAATTGACACAAATGCATATAACTTCAGCATTGTAAGCTTTTTCTCTCCTTTCTACCTTGGGGATAAGAGAAACATGCCTTAGGAAGAGGAATCCAGTCTTGGGAACCATGAAAATGCCAGGGCAGTGTTGTCAGAGGAAATTTGTGGTGCAGCAAAAATGACTGATCAAAAGATGTGTTGAAGTAGCGCTTATGTAAAAACTGACAGCACTGTTCCTTTTTGTTTCAAAATGGAATTGAAATAATTTTTATTCTGACATTTGATCATGTTGAAAGGCACTGGCTTGCAAAATATGGTCTAATTTAATTCAGATCTGATTATATTACTCAGCCTTTATAACTCGGCCTCTCATATGACTTGGCTAGGTGGTAAGATGCACACAGCTGGTCTCATTTTGGAGGTGATGTGGGAGCTTAGGAAGTCTCAGCTTTCTAAAGATGCAGAAAAGCTGGAAATAAGCTAACATTAAACAGACTAACAGCATGATGCAAGAGTGACTCTTCATCTGGCCAGCCAGATACTGCTTAGCGCTGACTTAAATGCAGCACTGTGTCTCTAGATTACTTCAACAGTTCCAGGGTATCACCAACTTCTACAAGAGAAATGGGGAGGAGAACGGGAGAAGAATCATATGTACTTGCCTTTAGGCACTGTCAGAGAGAGGATAGTGGACTGCGTGGATCTCCGGTCCTGCTGTTCCCACCCCATGAATTTTACCTGGCTGCAGTGAACTTTGGAAGATGATAGAGAACAGGCTTGCTGGGCCAGTGGCCAGGTCCCTCAGGACGTCAGTTCTCAGGCACGTAGCCAGACCTGAGGCTCACAGAACGGCAGTGCAAACAGATGGTCCAAAAGTGTCTTCTACTTCCTTGTCCACAGATGCACCAAATAGTGCTTCATCTGACATGGAGATCTGAGCCCTTTCATGTGTAGTTTAATAGTTATTTTAAAAAATATTTTACTCATTATTTCACATCTTCAAACTGGCACACCTTTGGTTACTTTCTGCTCGTGGCCGTGGATTGCTCAGAAGAGTCCGCAAGTGAAACACAGGCTTACTAAGGTTGGTGGAAACAAGGCAGGTTTATTGGCGTGATGGGATTCCCAAGCGATCGTTGGGAAACTCTGAAAAGTAGGTGGCTCCCAAAGATTGTCTGACAATTGTCTGGAAAAAAAAAAAGATGATGGTATTTCACAGGCATATGATGACTCTGACCTGTTTTTGCTTGTTACAGTAAAGTGGTTGCTCTGCTTCCTCCTTTATGCCAAATGTGCCTTACAGTAATATTATGAAGACATAGATAGAATAGAATAGAATAGAATCATTAAGGTTGGAAGTGACCTCAAGGATCATCTAGTCCAACCATCCCCCCACCACCTATTACCCACTAAACCACGTCCCTAAGTACCATATCTAACCTTTCCTTAAACCCCCTCAGGGATGGTGACTCCACCACCTCCCTGGGCAACCCGTTCCAATGCCCGACCACCCTTTCAGAGAAGAATTTTNAGTATATATCCATGTGATGCTTCTGCAATGAACTATCACTTGCTCTCTGAATTGAATTTTGCACTCAGATACCCTTTCACAGTTACCACTTTCAGAAAACTGGAGTTTTACAGAAATATTCAAAGAAAAGCTCAGCTTTGCCAGCCTGCGCCAAGGATATTTTCTGAATCACACCAGAGTGGAACAGTGTTAGAAACAAAAATTAAAGCCAAAATGAGGCTTGAGCTATACATTTTGTTACATTGTTCTGAATTCAGGGAAAAGTTACTGTTAATAGATGGTCTTATGGCAGGAATTCTTGCATATTACATACCACTGCAGGAATAAGATAAAGTTCTGTGAAAGCCAAGAGATACTATAGTGAAGCCGACTTTGAACTGTGCTGCTGTACTAGGGTAACATCTGTATATGTTCAGCAGTGTAAATTCATTTTTGTTTGTTTTGGTTTTTTTTCCCCCAGCATACAGGGAGAGTTGGATGCTGAAGCTGAAAAAATGAGGGTATCCCAGCAGGACTTAATTGCAGTTAATGAATCTGTTTACACCCCAGATTCTGATGTAACTTCACCTGCCATCAACAGAAATCTCATCCAGAAGGCTGGCTACCTTAATCTTAGAAAGTAAGAAGACTGCTGCTACCCACTGGTTTGTTTAATTGCTGACTAGTTGCTACTTTTTTTTTTTTAGGTCATAAAGACTTCTCAGGTAATGATGCTTGAGGCTCCTGAATCACTGTGGTAGCTGTTCTTTTTAGCTCCTAAGTATCTCTGTCATCTCTGAAAATGTGCTTTAGAAGCTTAAAGCAAATTTAGAGACATTTGAGACTGTTTTCCTGAAAACAGAAGTTAACTTCTGTTTAACGTTCACAGTTAACTTCTGCATTCAAGGGGCTAAAACTTAGAAACTGATGAGGCTGAGTTCAGATTGTTCCCAGTTCTTAGGGCTAAAGAAAACATAGTGTTTACAAAATAAACAGCTGTATTTTGTAATTACTACACATTTTCATAACCAACCTCCTCCTTTACATAAATAAAAGCTTTCTGGACAGTGCAAGTATGTAACTTTGGATGTATGCCATAGGTAGTTACCTCTGCAGATTTTCCAAATAAAATCTTCCATCAATTTCCACAGGAACTCTGTGTTGTAGGTGGCATATAGTGTAACCCTATTTATGGAGTTCATTAAATACTAGTTTACTTCTGTTTGACTAGTAATTTTTTATTTTATTTTATTTTTTGTGAGGATCAGACATCTGTTAATATAACATTCTAAGAGCTGGATTACAATGTAATGGGACTCCTTAGCTAGGGAGAAGATGGACTCTGAGATACTATTGGCAGAAGATACTTTTTTTTATGATGATTATGTGTGCTGAAATTGCTGATGCTGCTCGTCAACTGAGTAGTATTTCATGTCAGTTACTCAATACCAGTAATTCTTTTATTCCTTAACTAGGAGATAGTGCGGAGAATGTTTTTAACTTGGCATGTTTGGAATTAGTTTATTTCTTCAGCTTTCATTAAGGATTAGTCTCTGCTAGGAATAGGTGCTGCTTTTACTTTTCAAGAGACTCAGCATCAAAAGAAATTCCAGGGCTGAACACCAAGTTCAGATTAGCATCAGGATACGTTCGCAGTTTCATATATGTTGGGAGTCTTTTCTAAATAGCAATGAGTCTCTATCACTGCATCTTCTCTTCAGTAAAACAGGTCTGGTGACTACAACTTGGGAAAGACTGTATTTCTTCACTCAAGGTGGCAACTTGATGTGTCAGCCAAGGGGAGCGGTAGCTGGAGGACTGATCCAGGACCTGGACAACTGCTCTGTTATGGCTGTAGACTGCGAGGACAGAAGATACTGCTTTCAGATCACCACTCCTACAGGCAAAGCGTATGAGACAGGTTTTACTTGAGGACAGCCAGTCACATCTACCCTTTTAGATGCTGTTTCATGCTTGCTGTAATAGTACTCCTTCCTGGGTTTCCAGAAGGGTGGTTCCAAATTAAAAGCATGTTTCTTCCCGTCCTCCCCCACAACTGCCTGAACAGCACAGGCAGTGTCCTTTAGCTCCAGCTTACTTGTGAGATTTGTTCCTTTCATGGTTAATAGATGCAAAGCTCAGTGATGTTATTCTGAGACCTGAAGTCAGACAGTCCTCGTGTCCACTGCTAGCACTGATGCGCTATGTTTGTATTTTAGGGGTATAACCCTTCAAGCAGAAAGCAAGAAAGAATATGAGGAGGTAACAAATATTTTCTTAATGTTGTTAGCCTTGTATACAAGTGAGCTGGAAGAGTTCATTTCATTTTTCCCTTCCAGTGGATTTGTGCCATCAACAACATCTCCAGACAGATCTATCTCACTGACAATCCAGAGGTGGGAGCTTGTTTCCAGCTTTCAGTAGTTCCCTTCCAACTTCTTCTCCCCCTGTTCTTTACATAGCAATGTAAGGTACCTGTGTAAAAGAGCTGTTCGGTCCTCTTTTCATAGGCAGCTGCAATCAAGTTAAATCAGACAGCGCTACAAGCAGTGACTCCCATTACCAGCTTTGGGAAAAAACATGACGTTCACCACCCCAGGTAACCCTCTCACTTGCACAGACCAGAGACTCTGTGCTCGGTCATGCTTTTTCTACAGGGCAACAGTCAGGTGGGAGAAAGCCCCGTCTAGGCCCTGGCTTTACAGGCCCGTGTGTTCATTAGGTTCCTCTACTTGTGATGTTTCCTACTGAAAGCCGTGGGAGATGCCAGGTGCTGAGGGTAGTGCTTATTGCCCCACATCACAGCTTTGAAGCTCTTTGCAGTTGCTGTTGGCATTTTGCTATTTCTTCAGAAACACGCACAGTGCTTTATTTGTAAGTGCTTAGCTGTAAGGGAAAGACTTGTAATGTGGATCATGCAGCAGAATCCCCGGTATAGGTTGAAGTAAGTATATTCCTGCGTATTACCCCAAATATATTCTTGCATATCGCCTCCAGCAGTTCCCCTCAGTCTGTCACAGAAATATGCCTCACACAGCTGTCAGAATAATTACTATTGTTCTCTTGTGCTCATTCAGGTCAATCAATAAAGCTGCCCTCCTTGAAAAATTGTTAACAGTGCTCTAGGATATGCTTATATTCCAGTACATATTTTATGTATCATTTCTTTGTGTCCATGTGATCCTGGCCTCTTGCCCAGTGGGAATTCTTCAGGCTTCATCGTCAGAGTTGGCTTTCAAGCCTAGTGCTGGACTGAAATCCTGCTTTCAGAAGCAGTGTGATAGATAAAATAGGGCAAGGTTGTGTCACACTGACTTCAACATGAAGAGGCTTCGCTGCAGGTTTCGTCAGAAATTGTAAATTCTCACTCAGATATTTACTCTTAGAAATTCCAGCCTTTTCCGAGCTTCCACTTCTCAGGCCAGTGCCTTTATTATGATTTATGATTCCCTTTATTATGATTGCTTACAGATTCCCAAGTTTCCCTATAGCCATGGGGAATGGCAGTCCATTTCTTCCTAATTTTATTCACAGTACAGCTGTTTCACTTTGATTACAGATTTATAAATAGGAGACTATTGGCATCTATTTTACTGGGCAAAAGGAAATAGAAGCATAGAATCACAGAATGGTTTGGGTTGGAAGGGACCTCAAAGACCATCTAGTTCCAACCCCCCTGCCATGGGCAGGGACACCCTCCAATAGACCAGGTTGCCCAAAGCCCCATCCAACCTGGCCTTGAACACTGCCAGGGATGGGGCCTCCACAGCTTCTCTGGGCAACCTGTTCCAGTGCCTTACCACCCTCACAGGAAAGGATTTCTTCCTGATATCTAATCTAAACCCCCATCTGTTTCATTGATGACTAATCTCCCAAGTCACTTTTATGTCCGTATGCAACCAGAAAACTAGATGCTGCTAGTAAACCCAGTGCACCATACGTAGTGATGTGTATAGTTACGACTTCTGCAACTGTAGGAACCTTAGCGTTTCATTATGTTTGAGAAAAGGTGCAATGAGAAATCTGACCCGCTGTGTAACACTGCTTCTTAACTATCACATTGCAACGAGCCTGTGGCCCAGGAAGATCTCGAGAAGATGTCAGGATTGCCATTTACACCTTCAGAAATGGGTCCAGGTCCCTGCTGTTTGAACCGACAGTGCGGCTGTGTTTGATGCTAGAGGGCAGGGACGCAAACAGCAACCTCCTGCTCAAAGTCAGCCTGCAGTCAGTTATCTGCATTGTGGTTTCATGTACCAACATTTACTTTGTTCCTAAATAATTTTAGGTACAAAACATAAAACTGATTCTATTAGTGTTCTTGGTAACAGGTAAATAGGAAAAGGCTTTTGTTTCTGTTTATGTATACTAGTTCAATCCCACTTGGGATTTTTGAATAATCTTGTCATAGGCTGTCATTCATTGGTTGAAACTTTTTTTTTTCCCCATTTTCACTTTAGCCAGAATGTAAAGAACATGGAAAATGATAAAATAATTCCCAGTGAATCAGCTGGCATTCAAGACTCCCCACAATTCATTGCTCCTGGAACACCGATTCAATTTGATATCGTACTGCCTGCCACAGAATTCCTGGACCAGAACAGAGGCGGCAGGTATGGCCAGAGGCAGCGATCGGTCACTTAAACAGAGTGATATCAGAGGAGGCAATTAATATTACAGCATTTGCGTGCATGGTGAACAGAATCTGGAATTAAGAGCTTCTATTTTTATTTTTTATTTATTTTTTTTATTAGGCGTGCAAACCCATTTGGGGAATCCGAAGACAGCAGCAAAGATGAGGAAGGAGGTCAGTGCTTCCTTTTCCCATTTAGCATTAGTCATGATTTTAGGCCTAATTCAGCTGTCCAGTGTCTCTTAATGAGAGCACCCACCACCACAGAGCAGCAGTTACAGACCTGTAGTACAGTGGAAGGTGGTTGCCTGTCAGAAGCCAGTTTTTTAAACATCACTACCTGTGAAAACAAGCTCCTTTTTGCTTGACAGTCCAGGCTGTACTCCAGATTAGGTTTCCAGTGTTAAAAGACAAAAAGATTTGGTTTTCTTGGTTTTTGACTTGCATTCTTTTTCAGTAGCTGTTGACTTCTGTAGAAAGGGTTTGATGGGACTGTGCCACAATTCCACTCGAGTTTGAGGCTGCTTGGTAGCCATTTCTTACCCATGTGTACTCTGAAATCCACAATCTAAATCTTGGAGAAGAGCGTTCAGTGCTGAGGTGCCTGCCCTGTGTGTTGGACCACACAAGTGGATCTGCGAAGCGAAGCTCGAGCTGATGTTCAGCAGCCTTTGTGGTGTCTTGTGCAGTGTAGACACAGCTGTGGTGGCCTTTGAGCAGTGACGTTCAGCGGGACTTGTCCTGCTTTACCTTACTCACCACCAGCCACAAAGGGAGCCTGATCAAATGATGGCTTTGTCCCAGAACGGCTACTTAGTGGTAAATAGGAGGCTCGTGGTGATAGTCACTGAGCAAGGAAGGATTGAATGAAAACCTTATTGGAATGGCTGCGTGGAAGGTCAGAAGGATATAGAAGAAAGCGAGGAACGTACGAGAGAAGAGTTCATTTGATGGGAGCCAGGGCTTGCACACAGTCATAGATTTGTCACGGTTTACGCGCAGCTGATAACCAGATAGGCAGCTGAATTTTACTGGCTGATCAAATAAGGCACAAAGGACCAGCCGCACTTCAAAAGCTTCCAAGCAACTGTGATTTATTTTTTCCCTACTTGCTTCCAGTTCAAGCAGTGTTTAAAACTGGGTCAGAGCACTGCCTGGCTCGTGGCAGGAAGTCACCACCCCCGCAGTCACCACCCAGAGGCTTACTGTTTGATTTCCAAAGTGAAAAACAGAATCTCATTGCTACCTTCAGCTGCTGGAACACTGAAGTAGCACAGTGGAGGAAGTCACACCTTTTATCTTCCAGATTCACTCTTGCAGCAGATGTTCGTGGTTCGGTTTTTAGGATCTATGGCCGTTCAGTGCGATGACACGAGTGAGGTGATCTATGAAGCGATGAGACAAGTGTTAGCTGCTCGTGCCATTCACAACATATTCCGCATGACTGAGTCCCACCTCATGGTCACCAGCAAGAACTTGAGGTACCGTAAAATCTTCCAACTCATCAACATTCTGTTCTCTTCATACAACCTGTGATTAGTATTTTTGGTTTTGTTTTTCCAAGAAACACACCCTTTGTAATCTCAGGCAAGAGCTCGAGATTCCCTTTACGTAGTAAAAATGTCTCTTATTCTGTAGTATCTAGAAATCACCCTCCTGACTGCGTTGTAGGAACATCCTACCACAACTTAGAGGATGCAGCGGGGCTAAAAGGCCCCACAAAGACACAGGAAAAGATGAAAAACCCCCACCAAACAAAAAAATTTTCTTTCCTTACACGTAGTACCAGCAGGAGCACCATCGCTGCCCCGTTGTCAGTACTGTCGCTGTAGAATATGTTGATGCAGGACACGAACTTCAGCCAACACGCGTTTCTGCCCATCCGCACGTTAGTGTGAGCCCCTGCGCTGGCGGCGCGTACCGAATGAGCGATGCGGGAACACGCCGCGGCCTGTACGCGCCAGGCAGCTGAGAGACAGGGTCTGGAGCTGAACCAGCTTGGAATCACAGAGAAAGCATTTCAGTCTGTGCACGTTTCCTGCTGTAGTGATTGTCTTATTATTATAAAGCACCGTTGAAATTATTCAGAATCACTCTAAAATACTCTTTTTTTTTTTCTTACACATAATTGCAGGTTAATAGATCCTCAAACCCAAGTTACACGAACAAGCGTGAGTAACTTTTGTTTTGAATTTGGTGTCCTACCACAGCCCTGACTACTCAGTCACATGACCTTGAGCTCTTGACCACACACACTAAATGCTGGTTTAAAAAAACAAAAACCAACAACAAAACAAATTCTTTATTATCCTTTTCCAGTTTGAACTTGCCACTGTGACACAGTTTGCTGCTCATCAGGATAACAGGCGACTGATTGGCTTTGTGGTCCATCTCAGTGAGACTCTGGGAGAAGAATCCATGAGCGCATACGTTTTTGAGAGCAACACAGAAGGGGAAAAGGTTTGCCTAACATTCAGTAAAATACTTTAGGAAACAGGTCGTAGGCTTCTTGGCTCCTACATCTGGGAAACGCTGCTGCAGCAGCCAGAGCAGCTCAAGTCCTTGCCAAGAAATGTGCCTCAACATGTTTTCAGTGGCTTTTGTCTAACAGAGGAGCAAATTCATAGGTAACGCACCAGCCCGTACAAGGAGGCAGGGGTGTGACTGCCAGCACTGATAGGGAGATGGGACCATGTGCGCGTCTCGCACCGGCGCCAACGTAACGACTGTCAGCTATGCTGGGGCGCGCACATCTGTAAAGCTTCTAAAGATGAGAGCGCCACGTGGTGCTGACACCACTGGCTGCTTCCTGCCTACGGTCACAGCAGGCTATTAAAAAGAAGGAATGTGCTGGAGAATTTTTGGCTTGCTAACTCTCTTACAGACTCTGGAAAAGATCCCTCAGGTCTGGCTATCAAGTTTGGTGAATAAAACTGAGTACAAAGATTTACCAGCCTAAGCGAGCTTTGAAGCAGAACCTTGGAGAGTTGAGTTTTATGGCGTTAGGGCGGTGGTGTTCTGTCTCTGCTTTTAGACCTGTATTTAAGACTACGTTTGCCTTGTCACTTCCGTGTTTTAGTCCCAATTAAGGAAGAAAAAAATCCTGAGCAAACCTGAACTTCACCTGTATTTCTTTTTTTAGATTTGTTACGCCATTAGCTTGGGAAAAGAAATCATTGAGGCGCAGAAGGTAAGTTTGTTTCATTTCACATCTGCGTTGTGATGCATCATCTTCTGCGTTTGGTTGCGCTGCCCAGGTGCCTCTGGCGCGCGTGAGAAGAAGGAACCACCAGTCTCCCAAACAACAAAGTCTTACAGATGTGATGGAACACAGCCCCTGGGTAGTTCGTACAAAAAAATAAACCCAGTTTGACTTTGCAGTAGCTTGATTTGAGATAATGTGTCACACCAAATCAAATTCAGAACTATACAAATCCTGTTGTGTTTGGAAGGGAGCTGTGAGCAGTTTTTAAAAAAAAAAAAAAATTCCTTTGGATGCACCCCTTGCTGTTTCACTTTTAAAAATGTATATTTATTCCTCCTTTAGGGGGAAAAACCACACAGTTTTTCCACTTAAAATGAATGGCAAAGTTACCTGGCCCACTGTAGCTGAATTTATCTATATAAAGGTGTGACACTAATACACAAATAGTTGCTGTATACTTCAGAACAGGTTGGGGGAATGAGCTTTTAGTCACAGGCAATAAGCACAAATATAATTAAAATCATTTAGATAGGTTTTTTTTTTTTCTCGTTTTCCAGTAATTGTATGAATGCCAGGTAAGAACAGCAAAATAAAGGCTCAGAATGAATGACTACTTTTTTTTTCCCCCTTGTCTATCCAAGGGGTGGTTTTACTGAACCAGAAGGGATTATTTGCTTCAAAACTTCAGGCCAGACTCATTCACATTCAAACCTTTAGATAAAAGGTTGTCAAAAAACAAAAAAAAGTTGCAGACCCTCAGCACGTGGTATGGGGGAGGCTGCGCGCTCCTCAGGCTGCTGAACTGTTTGTTTTTCCCCAGGACCCAGAAGCATTAGCTCAGCTGATGAAGTCTGTGCCGTTAACAAGTGATGGAAAGTTCATGCTTCTGAATGATCAGTCAGCAGAGGACGGAACCGCACACGCAGAAGGGGAGGAATCAGAAGCATAAAAAACCTCTGGTGGCTTCCTGCAGCCTGTGCAGGAGCAGGAAAAGCAGGGAGTCACTTTTTGGTCATCTGCGAGCGCACAGCCCACCCTCCGTCTTCCTGCTCCAGCCCGCCTGGCACGCTGCAGCGGCGTTGCCTCTGGCTTCGCAACGGAACAGCCGGACTTGGCCTTGGAGGCTGTTTGCATTTGTGACTGTGGTGCCTGGGCAGCTGACAATCTCCAGGAAGGTTTCAGCCTTGGACCCCCGCTGCGCAGCTCTCGGCCACCACTGGGTAACGTCACGTCTTCCCACCGCATGGCCAGCAGCCTGCAAGTCCACTGAAATCCATGCAACCTGTCAGCTCCTTTAACAGATACCAGGCCGGAAATTTCCTACCATAGTCAGTTTTCCTAGTTTGCATGATTATGTGCATCTGAATGAAGGTTAAAAATGCACTATTTACTTTATTTTCAGATGAAGTTATTTTAGTCTAGTTTAACAAGATTTCTCTTTTGTGCTAGCCTATTTACAAAACAATTTGTTAAACACTAAATTTTTCCTATTAATATAATCTATTTTTATATTGCATCTAGAATAAGCTTATGGAACAAATCTAAGTGCCTACTCTTACCTTTGTGGGGACCGCACTCGCACATTCTGTAACTAAATACCGGACCTCCTTGATTTATTACTGCAAATACCACTGACATGCAAACATTGGAAGAGTCAACGGCTGCGGCGTGTTAGTTGCGGGCAGTTTCTCTACGGTTAGGTTACTTAAAAGTTAAGTTGCCAGAGATGGTAATTGTAGGACAAGTAAGTACTTTTATAATAAGATTTCTTTGTATTTTTAACACGATGGTGACGTACACCAGCTGAGTCTACCAGCAATCTTTGGTCTTAAGAAACTGAGCAATAAAACGCTACCTTGTACAGCTGTAACGTATTGACGAGTCTCACGGTCCCTTCCTGAAATTAGACACTGGCTGTATTTGGCAAATAAGTTTGGATATTTTTTCCCTTCCACTTTAACCTGCAAACATGAGAAACTGTATTTTGCAAGCACAAACAAAACCAAAATGAACAGTAACTATTGGGGGGTGGGGGCACGTGTCATCTGTGGCCTAGTTTGCATTACGCAAGATAACGGGAACAAATAGCTGAAATTCCTCACCTTTAACTTAACTCTTCTCAAGCACTTACTAGTAAACTAGATTTTCTGTAGCAGCTGAAAGATCCCAGTTTCCAAGTGTTTGATGTGAAATAAATTCAATTTAGTTGGTCACCAAAGGTTTAAAAGAGCCATGGAGGGAAAATGTTAGTAACTGACACAAAAAACTTCATAAATAAAAGTTGAAGCTGCTTCATTAAAAAAATTCCCATACCTGCTGAACTGATGTTACTGAAGACACTAAGAATGAAGTTCTCCAAATTACATTTATTAACACAGTTTTATGTACATTAATGTTCTCTACTCACAAACCAGAGAGACCGAGGTAACAAAATACCCTTTTGTACAATGAGTTAGGAAATGTTAAGTGTTACATTTGGTCCTTTGTACCTGAGAAGCTGAAAACAGCTGTTGTCGACGGACATCAGATGAAAACTCAAATTTGCTTCTGATTACAGACCGCATCAGGACCTCCGGAACCCACCCCTCGGCACCAGCAGTTCAGCCCCAGCGGGGTGCTGCTGGGGCCATTGCCTATCACCCGTCAACCCAAACACCTTCCGACCACGGGGCTGAACGCGAGGAGGCGTCGCTGTGCTCCGCTCCCCCTACGCACGGTGCTGGGTACCGCAGCACGGGGGCTCCTGGCCTCGAAGAGGCAGCTCCCTCAGGAAGGGGATGCAAGAGCCCTGCGAGAGCGGCTGCTACCACTTCCCTGTGCAACAGCCTGGGCACCAGACAAGGGCAGTGGTGGCACCTGCCTTCTCGGGGAGACGGTGCTGCCCCCCAAAGGAAAAAACCCACCAGAGATCTGGTTTATGTCCCTGCAGCAAACTCATCATCCTCACTGTAACACCTCTGGGAATTCTGAGTGAGCACGTTCAGTTTAGTTCAGGGGATTTTTTGTTTGAGCTCTGTTGTATCATGTCCAGAGGACCAGTTACGGTCTGTTTTGTTCCTGTAATCAGAACAGGAGGGCAAAGACAAGGAAAATAAACATAGTCGTAGCACCACAGCAAGAATTTTGCACCCCTTCCAGATCTTTGTGGGGAGGAAAAAGGATTTAGTGTGACTCTCGCTGACAGAGGAGTGTGTCACATCCACATCGGGACCCACCCCGTGTTTCAGATGAGAAAAGCTTTCTGCAGGTACCTGCTGCTACATAACAAAAAGAAAGGAAATATAAACTCCTGTCCTGTATTAACAAGAATAGCTCTAATATCACTGTACACATCCGTGTGTATGTATAGATTTCTGTCACATGTTGTATACATTCAGGTCTCTCCCAGATTAAAAGGGGTTCTATAAAAATAGGCTTACGTCTTTCCTGTAGAATTTCCATCAGCAGAACCACATGCAGTTGTTAACCACCACACATGAAAAAGAAAAATGCACAGCTCAATTTATGTTCAACTGCAAAGTATCACCTATCCGAGATGGTGTCTTTCCAAAAAATAATAGAAGGGAAAACAAGTGCAGATTTATTTCAGAGCACAGGTGAGGTCTGGACTGTACCCAGCCACACTGCAACTCCGTCCCGGGGGAAACGGACACCTCTGCGCGTGATTCTGCGGTTGCGGTGGAAGAAGGAAACGTAGTGCTTGGCCACCCCAAGCCAAGAACTTCAGAGGAGGTGGGAATACGGAAATATGTATGCTGCAATCGCAACAGGATGCAAATTAGCAGCAGCAGCAGCGAGAATGCTGATCTCAGCAGCGCTGCTGAGCGTTCAGTGCGGGCACAATTTGGTCAAAAAAGAAAGTCACACAAGTTACAAAAAACCCCACCAACCTGTATGAAAATAAAAAAGCAAAAATATAAATCAAGTAATGCAGCATTTTGTTAGGGCAGTCTCTGCAGTTATTGTGAATTAAAAATAAGAAGTTTAATGAGCCCAGCTGATTTAAACAGTCCACAAAGCTTCTGTGTGATGTTTTCAGAACCAACGAAAGGACTTTCAGATCAGCCCGGTCCTTCCAGTTTCGACAAAAGATTTGTCTGAGCTTTCTGCACGTTGGTGACTGGCAGGGAAGGGCAAACCAGAAGTACGTCAGGAATTGCCTTAACCAGTGACCCAAGGGTGGGTGGAACAATTTGACCCATTAAAACATTACCTTTCTTGTAATTAGGAGAGATGAAAGAAGCTGGCAAGTATGGTCTGAAAATACAGGGAAGAGTGCCAAAAAAAGCCCCCAAAAAGTAATTCTCAGCTGGGCTGACTGGAGTATTTTATTCCAGTTAGTAAAATCTAAGTGGTTTATGTTTTGGGAGACTGAAACACAACTATATCTTTTAATGAAAGTGCTGTTTACTTTTAAGCTACGTCTAGCTAAAGTTAGGAATCTGAGTAACTGTTGCACAATCTCGAACCCCGACTCGCAGGCGTTAACAGATGGTGTATTTATACAGAGTTCTCACAGTGGTCAGCAGCTCCTGAAGCCTGCAGTGCAATTATTGTTAATAATCAGGCGTGTAAGACTGTACGAACAACGCGGACGGTACAACAGACCTACAAAGGCTAGGAAATACAGAATTGGGGCTGAAACTTGCAATTAGGCACAACATATTCATGAAGTGTAAGATCACTTATTAGTTACAGACACCCATCACACACAGTGTCTGGTCACGAAAGGAAGAGCTGATTGTGGTTCTGTCTTGGCTCTGGATTTCCTTACTTCTGTGGATGCAAATCAGACCTTCGGTATGAAATGAGAAGTAATTTATTACGTTAACTTTTCTAGTTTTCCCATTCTCAGATGGGGGGGAAGAGGAGGGGGAACAGCAGGGGAAAATAAATGCCTGACAGGATCCTAAGTCCCCGCAGTGCAAATGCTGTCTATAGTAATAACGAGGTTTGTGGAATCAAACATTAATAAGGGTTTCCATTTTGTGTAAGAGCTTTAACATACGTTCTCAACATGCACCGTTACACCTACAGTGTAATCTGTGACCGCATTAAATACAGCAGGACTGCGTAAAACCGTGCCTGAATTAGTTTTTGGACAACAGATACGCATGATATCTTGATTCAGCATTTTTCTGGTTGAAGAGATGCACCTGTTCAAATCTTAGGCCTAGGAATCTTTTTTGGTTTTTTCAATGATATGTTAGAGATGCAAGAATGCATCTAAAAATTAGTAAGATTTTTTTTTTTTATCTGCACATCAGTACCTTAAAATAACTACCTCCGAGGTCAGCATCTCATAGAATTAGTTTCAATCTAAAGAAAGTGCTGTAAATACTGTCAACTCCTGAAAAACAGGAGTTTCTACAGGAAACGGAGACAAACACAGACCTAGCCTCACCAGATGCTAGTATACTACTGTACATGTTCTCTTGGGTTTAACAGAGCAAGTAAATCAAATCTAGAGCTTTTATCCCTACAGCAACTTACTGATAATGACAAGAACATGAAGTGAGTAAGTAATCATCACCCATACCAACCATATCATTTCACAACAGGATCTGCAGGCACAGCGTTGGAAAGATCTCCGTTGCTTGCTTTAACAGATTCTTCTACAAAAAATAAAAAATGAAGACATGGATCACACTTAACATTTTATTCAAGGCAGGAAAGATAAAGTCTTAGCATATATATTATTATGCTGATGTTATAACAACTACCATTGTGCTACTACCCAAGCACAACTCAGGCTGGGCAGAAAATGGATTGAGAGGAGCCCTGAGGAGAAGGACTTGGGGGTGCTGGTTGATGAAAAGCTCAACATGAGCCGGCAGTGTGCGCTGGCAGCCCAGAAAGCCAACCGTATCCTGGGCTGCATCAGAAACAGCGTGGCCAGCAGGTCAAGGGAGGGGATTGTCCCCCTCTACTCCACTCTGGTGAGACCCCACCTGGAGTACTGCTTTCAGCTCTGAGATCCCCAGTACAGGAAAGGCATGGAGCTGCTGGAGCAAGTCCAGAGGAGGCCACAAAGCTGATCAGAGGAACGGAACACCTCTCCTATGAGGACAGGCTGAGGGAGTTGGGCTTCTTCAGCCTGGAGAAGAGAAGGCTCTGGGGAGACCTAACAGCGGCCTTCCAGTACCTAAAGGGGACGTACAGGAAAGCTGGCGAGGGGCTGTTTCTTAGGGAGTGTAGTGACAGGACAAGGGGTGATGGGTTTAAACTAAAAGAGGAGGGATTTAGATTGGACGTTAGGAAGACATTCTTTACTGTGAGGGTGGCCTGTGTTCAAGGCCAGGTTGGATGGGGCTTTGGGCAACCTGGTCTAGTGGAGGGTGTCCCTGCCCATGGCAGGGGGGTTGGAACCAGATGATCCTTGTGGTCTCTTCCAACCCAAACCATTCTATGATTCTATAACACATATATGGTCAGCATGTGCAAACTGACCTTGCAGCAAAGGGTCTTGACTCTGGGAAGAAATCTGTAGTTGGGGTGAAAGGTTTTTTCAATGAGTAGAACATGTGTAAAGATCACATACACATGCTCACGCATTTTGCAAAGTCCGAATATCACAGTATAAGGGACAAAAGTATCACCACCTTCAAAGCTTTTCACCCTGGTATGCATTTCAAGCTTTTCTCACCACAAAACACATTTTTCAGAGAACTGAACACATAGCACCACCATGATTATCTAAAATAAAGTAAATTATATTCTACAGAATGGTCTCCTAAAGAAGCCAGGGTAATACGTCCATTCTTGCTCATCACAATGCTTGTAGTTGTTTCTCTGAGTTGAACAATTATTTGAGCAACTTCACTGAATATGATAAAATACAAATTCGTGCTAAAAGCATTCTTTCTTTGCCAACTACTTTCCTAGTACAGAAGAAACCTGATCTTTGGCTCAGTGACTGTAATCTCACAGAGGTCACTCATGTCTTTGTTAGAACTACAGTGGAAAATTATTAACCAATTCCATTTTTAATATATTGTTACATGAATTTCTAAGTAACTTGTGACTGAACTGCACTTCTACCATAGAATCACAGAATTGTTTGGGTTAGAAAGGACCTCAAAGATCTTCTAGTTCAAACCCCCACCAGCACTAGACCAGGTTGCCCAAAGCCCCATCCAACCTGGCCTTGAAGTCTTCCAGCAAAGGGGCCTCCACAGCTTCTCTGGGCAACCTGTATCTTAATCCTTGGGAGCACTCTCATTTCTTTGAAAAGAATTTCCCATACCCAAGACAATCTTCCAGAATTCATGAGAGAGTATACAAGCATGACTATAAACCACAAAATACCCATGTTACCTAGTCAAGAGACCATACCACAAATTAAGATCTTACCCTTTGAATATAATTCAATGGTAGACCAAAACAGATCATAAACATTTGAATGTCACATACAGCATCTGCACCACCTGCCTAAGCAAGCTGAAAAACAGCTGCTAAACAGGTGAAAAGCACCCGTTTATTTCACACCAGCTGAGGCCGTGCAGAAAAGGCTGTCACTGTCAGAACTGGTAATTGAGAGGGAAGTATGATGCTGAAGTTACTGAATTAAATATTACTGTAAGTATGCAATTCTCCCTGTCCCAGATTTTTTGGGGTTGGTTGATTTTTTTTGTTGGTGTTCCTTGGGTTTTTGTGGTTGGTGGGTTGTTTTTTTTTGTTGAGGGTGGGGGGGCTGTTTTGGGGTGGGGGTTTTTTTGGGGGGAAGGGAGGGGTGACCCCCTCAGAAGCCCCCCTCAGCCCCCTCTGCGCTGTTCTTGATTCCTCAATCACCCCTGATCCATTAAAATTCTTTCTGGAATAGTTAATCAACCCACTAGATAGAAAGCAGCTATGGGGAGAAGTAGGGAAAGTGTGCTTTTTTTTTTCCTAAGGCACACTCTCTCACGAGCCAAAATGCTCCATGTATAGTGTTTACTCACCTTCTTTTTCTTTCTTTTCCTGGTTTTCTTCTGCTGCAGTTTTATCTGCTCTGAAAAAAATCCTTGCACTACTTAATGAGAAATAAAGGAGTTCAAATTCCTAAGGAAAACAATAGAGGAGAGGAGTGTCAGTGCATCACTAGAATGAACCCGCAGACAGATATAAACAGCATTTTTCAGATGCATCTAAGGCAACTAGATTTCAATATCTAAATCACTTAAATGCTTTTGAAAATCTTCCTCCATTCAGACCTTGTTCATGTGCATTTTACAAAGCAAACATCAGCCAAAAAAACTTAAAGGCTAATTTAAGCAAAGCAGCATCAGTGCAATAAACCTGTCCCTAATCCACTGAGGCTGAAAATGAGGTTTGCAGCAGTGATAATTTGGAACAACTTGCCCATGGAAAATCATACAAGCCAATAAATTATTCCAATGAGCGAGAAAGAGCAAGAGCACAAAAGGAAGAACAAGAAAGCTTCAAAATTCAAATGCATCTTTCCTCTGTTTGACAGCTGGCGCATCATCCAACTTAGCAACTCAGAATTAACACCCAAGCAACTCTGAGCGTTCTCAGTGTTATGTAAAATCTTTGCTATAAAAAATTTAACCAAAAAGTTATCCTGTCCTATTTAAGTATTTAGGGTTTAGTTGCATTATATTTCAAACTCCGTGGGACAAAAGACTTCCAATCAACCCAGTCAAATTCCTGAGTCACACAAATATTACAAACACTTACAACATCCCCTTCGGATCATGCACCTCAAGCCCTTATACTCTTTTTGCATTATTGGTGTAGAAAATGCTCTATGGGTTCTTTGCTCTTTTTTGCTTCCTCATGAGGAGGAGTGAAGGGGAAGGCACTGATCTCCTCCCTCTGGTAAACAGCGATAGGACCCAAGGGAACAGCATGAAGCTGTGATAGGGGAGGGTTAGGCTGGAGATCAGGAGAAGGTTCTTCACCGAGAGGGTGGTTGGGCACTGGAACAGGTTCCCCGGGGAGGTGGTCACAGCACCGAGCTTGGCTGAGTTCAACAAGCATCTGACCAATGCTCTCAGTCACCTGCTCTGACTGGGCTGGTCCTGTGTGGAGCCAGGAGTTGGACTTGATGATCCTTACAGGTCCCTTCCAACTCAGGATATTCTGTGATAAGCTCCGTCAGCAAACGGATACCTGAGCTGTGACAGTTAAGTGCAGAACTCAATACAGAACAGACAACTAGAGCCATGCTATACCTGTAAACAAACTTCCAGTCGCTTGTGGGTAAGGTTCATAGTTTGTAGTAGTTTTTCATCTTGGTTAGTAGACTGCACGTTCTGTTGCTTAGCTACTGCTCTTATTTCCTTCACGTATTTCTCTCTAACAGACTGGAACCAGTGCAGAGAATCAAACTCCTGGTACTGATCCAAAAGCTTCAGAATGTAAGCCACACCTACAGTCATTAACAAACCACGTACCAAAGTCAATATATAAGTTGAAAAACTTTGTGTGCTTCTTCAGTGGATGAGCCTAAATTGATCATTAATTAAAATTTACATCACAATTTATACTTAAATCTAATAGGAAAAAAATAATTACAAAGAACAAGCCTTGATTTTTGAAAACTTTGTAATTCATCCAAAGACGCAGACTCTCATCTGCCAAGATCCACAAGCTTTGAAAGAAATTGGGGAGCACCAACATACAACAAAATTGTCTGATCCCTTACTAGCTATTCCATGCTTAAGAGAATCTGAACAAAACAAGAGCCCCCAAATCCATTATGCTGACGCCAAGACAACCCAAATTTAAAGTTACATAATTTTTAATTATGGGAACACACAAAAAAATATAAAAAAACCCACCTACACACCTTTTCTGGCAAATATCCATTACGTTGGCTTACCCAAAGGCTAGTCAGCACACTGAAACTTACCCATGGCAAACCCATCATCAGTGAAAGCTGCTCCACTTTTGTTCTTCTTATTCAGCTTCTCCTTACAACTGATTGAATGCTCTACAAAATTGAGGGTCTGAAAAAGTGAAAAGCTGTCTTGGAATCATCAAGAGATACTTCAAAATGTTGAAAGGTATTCACATGCACGCTGTTACCCATGAATATAATGCCATGCCCCAAACTATGTTTATTGTGTCCCATCACTAGGCATTTTTGTATGAGAACTTGTCCTTTTTCTACATTTTTTTTTGAGAGGAAAGTAAGTTAAGCTTTGGAAAACAATTACATATGCATACATGAAAACCAAGGGTACATCTTCATCCTCACTGTTCTTGTCAGACTATTACTTCACATCCTCTTGGCAATTACTCAAGGTAAACAGGTAAACAAGATACAGGATAATTAAAACAGTCCAGGCTCCTGGAAAGCTTGAAGAGATCAGTGTTTTAAAGGTACAGTGTGTTATTTCACTCTTTTTAGAAAGCTGCAAAAATATTTTAATAGTCTTACATTTATAACGTTGAACACTAGATCCAGGTGGTAGTATCGAGCAATGGGTGTGTGTTTGTATGCAATAACTACTCAAGACATGGAAATCTTTGCACATTAACAACTTTCCAGAAACCTATGACACACTTTCAAATTTAACTACGCTGAAATGCCTTTAAAAAACTAAGACGGATGGCATATTCCTGAAACTCTATTTCTCAGAACACACTCCATAAACAGGAAGAGAAAGGAACAAAAGTATTTGTCATAAGCCTTTACCTTCCCTCACTTCTATCACCACGACATAACTGTCCTCTCAGCCTTAAGTTTATGGCTCATCTGCAATTCCAAAATGAGTTTCTAAAACGGGATGTTACACATCAATCTGTTTAGATCATTTACGCCTTCAAACGGAACTCTTTCCAAATGCCCAGAAAGCTGCACTCAAGTCTGCATCACCTCAATTCAGCTGGACTCTTTCTAAACAAAACTCATTAGCAAAAGCGGTCCAATGGGAATAGAGAGGGCCCCAATGACACTGCGTTAGAACATGACCTAACGTGATGCAGAAAGAACACACACCAGAGAGGTGAAGAACATGGTTTTAAGCTCCCTTCATACTTGCTGTTCCAATTCTTCCTTTTTCATCTTGGCTTCTCCAAATTTGATTCAAACCGGAAAAGAAGTTTCTGAAGTTACCTTTTGAGTGCTAGTACAGGAATTTCTGTACACAAAGGAAAACATGGCTCTGGACAACTAACAACAACGCCACGCTCAAAGCAATCCCACTCATAATCAGGGAAGAAAGTAGAATACGGTAATCAGCAAACTAACACAAAATACTTAAAAACACAAAGCTGACCTGTTAAATTATTTTTAAAAATAATTACTGGCACAAACACCACAAATACTAACCAGTGGGGGAACAATTATATAGAAGTTCCGCAAATGCATGTTCTTTGGACTGCGGAATTCAGGAGCAAACACATCCACAAGCATTTTGAAGTACTCTGTTCCTTCTGCAAAGTTGCGTGTGAGGTCACTGAGGACAGAGTCCAACTGCCTGCAAAGGATAAGCATCATGTTACCTGGCTTCTGCTAGAAGTTTCCTTTCTTACTCGCCCTTCAGGGTAATAACCCTCTCTTCACTCTTTGGCTGCACCTACAATCCAGTAATCAGACCAGAGTGTCCAAGATTACATCCTACAGCCCCTTTGAATCAGTCTTCTTGATTAAATTTCCTTGAAAAAAGGTTTACGAATGCTTTAAGTTAAACATTCTAAAAGCAGATGTCAGACACGTGGTGAGGAAAGCTTGTTAGCCTTTAAACCACAAGCTTTTATCAAGAAACCAGGTTCTAATGTCTTGTAGTACAAGTCATAGAATATCTCAAGCTGGAAGAGCCACATAAGGATCAAATCCAACTCCCTGCTCCTCACAGGACTACCTAAAACTACTGTATGGCTAAGAACATCATCCAGACGCTCCGTGAACTCTGAGATGCTTGGTGCCATGATCACTTCCCTGGGGAGCCTGTTCCAGTGACTGACCACCCTCTCGGTGAAGAGTCTTTTCCTAATGTCCAGTCTGAACTTCCAGACACAATACTTTGCATCCAGCATTTTTAAAACAACTGCTTCTATTTTCTCTGCTTTTAAGAGCAGCACGTATTTTTGCATAAGATCAGTTGAACTTTCAACACACACACACAAACACGCAATTAACAGCTCATTTACAACTTTAAGATTGCAATTCTCACCCCATGCCTGCCCCAGGCCTCTAAAGTGCAATGTTAGGATACCTTGCTGCTTTTTGTGTTTCTTCTGAGAGTCCTTCTTCTTTCACCAGCTCTTCAAAGTTAACAATATCTTCCAGGTCAGGAACAAACCTGAAAACTTACTGTTTGTTAGCATTATGTTCAACTGTCTGTGTTCACTGAAGCAGACCATAATTTAAAATTTAGTTCACTTAGTCTTCCGGGCTTGAATAAGTTTTATCATCTTGTCTCTCTAGCACTTGCTGCACTTGATAACTCTTAAGCTTAGTGTTATTTGCAAGAAAACCAACTATTTATAAGTCACTATATTTTAATGACCTTATGTAAACACAATCACCCATACAGAAAGTATCAAAGAAAGGTTCTTTCCAAGTTCCTCAAGGCTTACGCTGTTTTTCCTTAATGTGTTCTTGCAAAGTGATTAACATCAGCAAGCACTGACTTAATTACGGACCAATGACTTAAATGTCCATTCCATTAACTCTTTTGCAGTGTTTTTCCACAGAATTCGTTTGACTTTTGCTGCTTTATGTCAATGATTGTACAGTTATGAATTCCAGCACTGGTTTTGATAATTCTACTTCGATGAAGACATAAAAATTAATCAAAATTTATGGGGGATGGGTAAGAACCTAGAGAATATCAGCATAAATAGGGAGTAAAGGAAAGAGAAGGAGCAAACAGAAAAGTGAAATATTTGTGGAAGTACCTAATTGCACTACTACAGCAGTGAAGTCCACCAGATCTTATCATTCGTACGTAACCCATAGCGTTGCCTTTAAAAAAAAAAGAGAAAATAAAAAACAAGGAAGTAATTTAGAATTATTTAATATATGTACACATACTCTTTGTAACTCCTATAAGCTCTGAAACGTACATTAAAGTTGCCATATAGTTTTGGCAAAGAAACTTCTGAAAGCCAAGTTGAGAGTTACGTTAAACCTCAGTATCAAAAAGGTATGTGGAGAAACAAAACACAAACGCGTCATCTAGCAAGGTTATGTTCACTTTCATGACAGCGTAAGGGCCAAAGAGTACAAACTCTTCACCACACACATTAAACAGCTGCAGGTCTGTCCTGCGCATCTACAGCATCAATGGCTGAAAATATCGTTGTAAAGTCGCGCATCGCTCAAAGTTAGTGCGCCTGGACAGGTGGCCTTTTTCTGGAATACATAAACCTAAGAGCACTATTTTTTTACCGGGAAATACACTTAAAGTCACCTTCATAACAAAGAAAAGGTGAAGAACTTAAAAGGGAACAGGCCTTTATGCAAGCTGTAGCTGTATTTTAGACTAAGATATGCAAGGACCATTTCTGCATAAACAGATATGTTTATATCACATGAGATACTAGTGAAGTACCTTCCATCTGACTAGAGTTAAATCTAGTTTTAGCCTGAGACAAAAGTTCAGTTACTCGACTATGAAGACCTCTTTCATTTAGTAAGAGTTGTAACATTGTCTTAGATAACATTTCATACCAATTTGACTTATGAGTTGTCTGAACTGGTCAAGATAGCTCTGGCCATCCGGTGTTACTCCAAGTTTTCTGATGCCACGGTTGAATTTATCTGCTCTTTCAAAGGGATACTAGAAAAATATTTTAGAATAATTTGTAAGTGTAATTACCTATCCTTAAAAAAAAATGTTTTCAGCATGTTAATACCATTATATTTGCAATTTCTTTTTTTAAAAAAAATTATACACCTGCCTGCCTTTATTAGTTTGCAAAAGTAATTTGGCTAAGTCACTTCTGCAAGCTGAAAAGTGAAATAGAAGTCTTACTATGAATAAGAAAGTATTCCTAAAACAAATAAGAATTTGACATACAAGATGCTGGCAGCCATTTTACTAAATACATTGTCTCTCACGTTTGAGTCGTTAATTTTCCAGCATGGAAAAGTCAGATCCTAGTCTCCAGATCTTGACATACTGGAATAAGTGCTACATATTCACATCATTTTGGATTCAATTTGAAGAAGCTAATTATTCAAAACTGACAACAACTGTTACGCATGATCTGGACCAGAAGTTTAGAACCCCCAATAGACCATGACTCCATCAAATCACTGTTTTCAAGTCACTGAGAGAATGATTTTAGCCAACCCTATATTTACAGGGCAGCTAGAATGAAACAAAGCCGCCCTGAAAACAGACATTGGTAATGCTGCATTTTGCTAGGACAAATCCTGTCATTTAAATAATAGGGATGGTAGGATTTGGTGCACTTTCAGTCACATGAAAGTAGCACTTCTTTTAGCCAAGTCACTCTCATTTCTTCAAAATTTACTATACCTTGTGATCATTTTGATCCTTAACTTCCCTGAAGAATCTGATGTCTTTGATAAGCCTGGATTTGATATGTTCATCATACATGAACTGACTGAATATATAGAACTTTTTCCTCAGAAATTGGTAAGTGAAGTTTACCTAAAAGAAAAAAAAAGAGTCAAATCAAGAAAGTTAGCAAAGTAGAAGTGCATCTAGAAACCTATTTTCAGTAGATTCCAGAGTAACTTGTATTTATTATGCAACGTTCAAAAATAGAACCTTCTACTCTGTTTACTTCAATTTGTTATTCTCAGCTTATCATTTTAATTTCACTGGTTTAAGAGAATAAAGAAACGCCTTCTCCCGGAAGGCTTACTCTCTTCCAGGAAGGGCAGAAGAACCAAGGGACAAGTTGGCTATTTCAGTTCAATCACCTGCCCTACACCCATTTGTTTATATCTGGAATATCCTGTAACTGTCCTTTTGAAGCAATACAAACATTTTAAGTTGCAAAGGGCAGACAAGCTCAACTTCCTCAGTTAGGTTGTGGTATCTGCATAACCTCCTGACACATCTTTTCACTTCCGCCAAGTTTTCTACAACACTTCTAGTAGAAGAACACTTCTACTTTACACATCTCAATTACTTCTCACATCTGCATAAACAATGTTACTCACAACCTGAGGTGAATAAATCTACATCACCAGGAAATAATACAACATTTTTTTTTTCTGAGTAAAGTCCCCAAGATTAACTATTCCAGTAACAAGAAGAAAATCATTCTAAGAATAGCACAAGAGAAGTTATTTCCAATCGCGCAAGAAAGCACGAAAACCTCATTTTTCTAATCATTTTCACTTTTCAAGTAATGACTTAAGAGCAGGTTCAGTGTTTCAGTAAGGTCTCTTCTTTTTTTTTAATAGAGCCAGAAGAACAGGAAAAAGAAAACAACAAAGAGGCGGCAAGAAGTTGAGTGGCAGATTGGAAAGCACCAGCCTGAGAACACCTTTGACGCCGTATCCAAACTGAGTACCACAATGATAAATTCCTGCCGCAGCTGGCGTGCCACAGGAAGCACCCTTATCTACCTTGCAAAGGGGTAAAATGCCTTTGGCTGGTTAAAATGACCTCCTACACTACAGACAGTAAAAGCACTGCAGTGAGAAATCGCAGGCTTCCAATAAGTGATCAGAGATTTGCAGCTTTTAATTTGCAAACTGAAAAGGTGATGTTTAAGCTTAACAGCTTCTTAACAGTTTAAGAGGAACTTAAAGTCAACATCATGTTTCTTCAGATTTGCTTAACTGCAGCAAAAGGAACCACTTACCGTCAGTGAGAAACTTGGAGCATGCTAATTTATGCAGGCAGCTTAGAAATTAAAATATTTTACTATGGTAGTTTGATAAGTATTATTTATCTTTACTGAAATTCAGAGTCCCACCAGAACATCTATATGTTCTTTGATCTATATGTTTTAGATCTCTTCATTAACTTTTATGGAACAACTGGAAGTGGCGTAACTCCCAAGAGATTGTGATACTGATTTGTGCCACGTCCATTGGTTTTATTAACACACACAGGGTTTATCGTTTTGCTAAAAATTGCACAACCAAATGGATCATTAGGAGATGCAAGAGTTTCGAGGCTTTTGTGCACTGTTAAAAAAACCAAAATCCAACAATGGTGCAAAAGATACTCACTGTTGTGTTCATGATTCCTGTTCCATGAGTTCGAATTGAATTAGCAATGTGTCGGATATTGATAGTGTTCAAGTGTTTGTTATTACTTGTTCTTTCAATGAAGATCTAGGAGGCAAGGGGGGGGAAATAAGATTATTTACCCAAAACTAATTCATTGATAAATTATTGATCTTGGTAACCCATATTCTATTTCTGAGAACTGGCAATTAGGGGAAGAACTGGGAAAATACAGCATGCACACAATAAACTTTATTTGGTAGGATCTTCCAGTTTCTACCAGGCGATGATTCAACAATTCCAAGACAGACATTGTACCCAAACTCTCACATTTATTGAGATTATATCCTACAATAATTGGTCGAAACTCTTTTGACACCTGCTTGTACTTTTGGCCTCAAGATACCATGGCAACGAGTTCCATTACTGAATTATCCGTTATGAGAAAAAGTATGTCCTTTTCTCTAAGAAAGCTGCTCATTTTCATAGTGGGCCCCTCATTCTTACATTGTGAGAAAACACCACGGATTGTTCCCTGTACATGTTCTCCAAGTCATGCACTCTCTCTAATAACCCATTTTCAGATACCCTTTTTTCAAGTTGAAAAGATCATGTACTCAGTACATCCTTATAATATAGCCAATTATTCTTGCTGCCTTCTCCTAGCTTCACTGGAATATTTGACATGGAGTGATCCTACTGGCACACCATACTCAAAATATGCTCAGAGAACATTCTTAGATCTATCCACAGCATCCCCAAAGATGTTTTTCTAGAGCATTAATAGGTATTTTACAGCTTGTTATTATGCACGTTCAGCTTGAGTTTCTTACATGCATACTGCTCAGCATTTCTTAATCCCTGCAAATCAGAGCAACTCCAGGAAAAAGTATGGGATATACCTTACCTGATTATTCAGGTTGTAGAGGTAGCGGGATACAAACACATGAATATTTCTCATGATTTCCAAAACATCCAGACCCTGAAACAATATTATCTGTTGAGAATTATTATGATAAACAAATTCTCAAGAAGAATTGACATGCCTAACCACTAAGGTGCACAAATACTATTTGTGTAGTTACTTGAACGCATTTTAGAAATCAATGCTTTCACTTTGCAACATGAAAAACCTCCTAACAATTTTTCTTCGCTGTCTGTAAGATAACGCTTAGAGGAGGAAAAAAAACCAAACAGCTCAGCTCGCATTTTAACATTTGCACTTCTTCCTGCTTTATTCCAGCTTCCTTGAAAGTAAGGAATCCTCCAGTATATTCCACAAGCCCCAATTTAAAACAGAAAAACAACAAAACCCCACACACATACACACCTAAACATACCCCCAATCACAAAATTGAGATTTGGCTGTTTGTAGATTCCAGAAAATGGAATCTCACCTCAGAGACTTCTATAGGCACACAGATTTCTACAGACATAAGCAACTAGCTCCTTTTTGATATTGTTTTGCCCAATCTGTCTAGAAGACCGAAGTTTTGTATTTACAATGTAAGTTTACAATTGTTTGGCTTGAAGGAGTCCCTTTAGTATCACTGTGCACAAAGAGCATGTTATTTAATCTACGCATTCTATTTCCGGTTGTGACAAAGATTTTATCGTGATTTTACTGGGGCTGGGGTGGAGCATGGGGTGCCTTTGTTTTGAAGCAAAGCTCATACCAGAATGAATGTTATAAAACCAATGCTGTGAAATGATTTAATTCTTTGTAACAGTGTGATGGTCAAATATTGCCAATAGAAAACTATTCCCTAAATGAGGGAACAAAGCTAACTGCCAAAAACATCCAAGATACTAAAACTCTTGAAGTGAAGTCTTCAGAAATATGCAGGTTGTATTTCTTTCGCACTGACCCTAAAACAGTGAATGCCTTCTCCATTAACCTGATGAAACTACAACTTTGTGTAACCACGTTCAGCAGTTTCTAGAAGGCTCTGAGTCACTCTCCTATCAAGCTAAGCACAGGTGTTCCAAAGTCCTTGATGTCCAGCCAGTGAATGTTTCTCTTGATGATCACTACACAGAACCTGCTGAGAAGCAAGCAATGAACCCAGGAAGAGACCCACCATTCAAAAGTCACTCCAGCCTTGTGACAGTTGTATTCCAGATGTATTGCTTGCCAAAATGCTGATACTGAATTGTAAAGAAAACATGCTCTGACTTTGTATATCCAATTTCATTTTATTAAATCTTATGTTAAAAAATTAATGATAGAAGTCCAACATGAAGGTAACCGATATTGGTGTTATCTCCAAAAGTATATAAAGATCCTGTCTCAGAAGTTAACCAGGAATTAAAGGTCACTTTTTCCAAATAGTTTTCTAATCTTGGGTACTTCTGTTTTAACGAGTCAGTCCTTTGAATAGCTAGCTAGTGTGACAATGTAACAGAACAAATGATATTCGTGCCCTGTGGGCACTGTACCTGTTCCAGAGTCTGGCTAGGAAGATGTGCTTCGGTCATACTTAAACCATAGCGTTGAGTTGCTAGGTTTCTCATTTCACTGTAGGTGGCCCAGTCATGAAGAGCTACAGTTGTTAAGTTGTAGAAGGTCTTGTCCAAATAGTGAGTTACGTAAGCTGTAGGCACATAAAAGGATGAACTAAAATACTACTCTTTAGTTAGGGAAGTGTGGAAAGAAGTGAAGAGATATAAGCCAAAACGTAATATAGATGAAAGTAATGGAATCGAGAAAATGTGTAACTCCTCACCTTTTATGTCAATAAATCGATTGAAAAAACGTATTGGGTTCAGAAAGAAGAAGTGAGCTAGGTCCTTCATGCCAACTCTGAAGGGGTTTCTGTCATCCAGCTTTAGGTGTGTATGAACTGATAAGCGCAGGTCCTTTTCTATCTCTTTACATAATTTGTCCAGCAAGTGCTATTCAGGGAAGTTAAAAAAAAAGAGTCACATTCAGTGTTCACTTGCAATGCTCCATTAGTGGAACTAGCATCTCTCTCCAGAGATACATAAAAGACTGAATAAACTCGTGAAGACAGCTTTGCTTTGGCAGGGCCACACAAGTCACAGTGAATCAGTACTTGGGAACCAGAAGGGTATTTAATTTCTGTGTTCTTGTTCTACTATACAACAGCAACAACATGAAAACGCTACACAGTGCTAAAGGTTTAGTCACCTAATGCCATTCTGTACATGATTAAAACTTCTATATAGAAGTTTAACACAATTTAAACTTAAGTATTCTTACTTCTTATCTTAAGGGGAACTACGCTTAGGGTTATCGATCTAGACAACTGTAAGACCTAACTCAGCGAGGAAGTCTTGCAATATGCAGTTTGGCCTGATTTTTTGCAGAATGTGTAATGTTTGGTTTTGAACTAGTCAAACACAAAAAACAGTTCAAAGGTTGAAATCTAGGACTTGGGAAATCTGAATTCGCATTTTCTTTCTGTCAAACATCCTTCGTAATTCCAAATAATAATTCACTAGAGGTCACCTATATTTACATAGTCTTCACTACTAAAAGTCATGCATACATACTAAGAAGAGTAGTATCTCTTTTAGGCTTTCATACAAGCAGAAGCTAATCTGACAAAAAGCACTTCTCTGTCTGCATAGTCAAATCTGTAACTGAGGCTTTGCCAACCTATGTAATTTAGAAAGCAGTATTTTCACATTCCCAGCCAATACGGATCCCATTAACAACAGATCCTAACAAAAATCAATGAACACTTGCTTATTTATTAAAATACTTCATGCTATTCTCAAAGGTCTCTGTGCTATTTTTATTTAGATCGTATCAGGTTTGGTACAATAGATGCTGGCCTGTAAGATCTTCCAAGCATAGTGCTGCCTTTAATTGCCATTTACAACAAATTACCTCATTGAGCACTTCCATGATTTCTTTGTCATAGCATTCCAGAAGCACCTCATAAGATTCCAGGTGTCTTGCGTTCATCATAGCAGGTACACAGTCCCGCAGTGCACTAAACATATACTGAAAAAAGAAGCTACTATGCTTAAAAAACAGATTGACATGTCAACAGCATGACAAATACTGTGGAAAGCTAACAAACAAATCAAAATCACTGGTCTTCCTACTTTTATTAAAAATAGACTTCATAAACCCTACTGGAGCTTCCTGTCAATGCAATCATCTGAAGTATTTAGTTGCTACTGATCTGTTTACCAGAAGGTCATGATTATTAGCTACTTCATCTGAAATTACTTGCACTATAATCATTTTAGTACTACAATTAACCATGGGATGTGCATGCTGGAATAGATGATTGATTTTGATCAGGATTAATATGTCAAAGCATGATTCACTTCTGCGCAAATACTTGATACTTCAAAGAAGGGAGGAGAGAAGAGGGGTGGAAAAAGCTACACGACAACTATCCCACACAGCAGCACTGAACACAGTGATATGTGCTTTAGAAATATGTAACCACAATACGGAACAAAGACTTTTAATGTCCAAATCTAGCAAAATGTGCTCATTTCAAATTAGAATGAATGAAGAGAATAACAAAGAGACGGAAAGACACGCAGAGACCCAGAATTAATAACAGCAACCTGAGATTTTTAGAGCAATCTAACAGATATACTTTAATTAGATTTAGAACAAAGACTGCTTTTATACCCTCCAGATTGAGAAGAAATCGCTGCCTCAGTAGTAACTCTTGCCTGGGTTTTTACTTTTTTTTTTTTTTTTGAGCTTTTCCCTTAAGAGTTTCATTTTAAGCTTTATGTGCTCCTTCTCTGAATCCCTCCCACTACAGCGGCTTGTTCAACTAAGTTATGTCATTACTTACATGGAGTCTAGCAGAATCAACAGCATTTTCATACACATCATCTAAGTAGATTGGAAAGACTGCTCGATGCCAGTATAAGAAACAACAGTCACACTGTGCTCGAATTCTAGAATACAAGATTACTTATTAGACACAAAATTGGAAGAAGTCATTTTTCTAATACAGTGATACTTATTTTAGCGTGTTTAGACTAAAGACAACTGTGTTTCAAGCCTAAGTTTTACATGGTTACTTTAATGTTCCAGATGCATTGGCCTTCAAAAGAAAGTTCTTGAATAAAGAACTTCTTGTTTATAAACAGCCTAGTGGAAAAGAGACAGAAAAGCAAGTACTTGCTTTAGAAAAAAGGTTACTCAGTCTCTGAAAGAATTAAATTTTACTTTACAGCAAAACCCTAAATAACCACTTTCTTATTGCATGTAATTAGTAGCCTAGAAGTTAAATGTATCTTCTAAGTTTCTCCTCTCAGTCAAAAAAAGAGAAACAGGCCTCTCCTAATACAGCCTGTGTACAACACATCACTTCTCCCAGGAGTTTGTTCCATGAGTCATCCACTGAAGGTGTTTGTCTCTTTCCATACAGTATGCATGGACCCAGATATTCACCTGGCTTTCAGACAGCCAATGTTATGGAAATGAGGCATCCACTAAAACTATAGCTGCAGTAAAACATGGTGTCACAGGTGACCTAACAGCCTGATTTCCCAAACAGACTGGTATCAACCCATGACATTTGTGTTTGGGTTAAGAGGAAGAGTTTGGCTTAACATAAAGCCAAGCCATGCGAGAAAGTGTCAGAATTTCTGAGCAATCAGACGAGCAGATTATCTAATTGGCAGTTAGGTAAAATATGACTTGCCCAAAGACCCGAAAGCTTCAGGCTTAGCTCTGGAATTCCTTCTGTCCATCACTGGTCTACAATACACATGCTAATCACCACCAGCATGCAGCTACCAGACTGCAATTCCCACAGTGAAGATCCAGCTACCCCAGAGACACTCTACTGCCTTCTACACATCATGTGCCGCTGCTTACCGCTCTACAAGTTCACTGATCAAGTCTAGTTTTTTCAGAACTAACTGAAGGGGAATGAGTTCTTCATCTTTAAAAGTTTTCTGTGCAAATAAAAAAAAAGATGATTATTTCTTTAGAAGACACGACATAAAACAAGTAAAGGTCTGGAACAATCATGGAACTTACCATCTGTGTTCCCACACTCAGTGCAAGAGAAACAATTAGTCGCCTCTGTTTTGTGCTTGGCCCATTCAGGGTGTTCTCAGCCAACACCAAAGCAGACAGGACATCCAGGCGTTGTTCACTGTACTTTTTATCAGAAATTACTCTTTTCTTGATGACAGAAAGACAGAAAAATTCAGAGAAAAGTTACCTAAGCCCAAAAGCAAGAGCTTACCTCTTCTTCCAAAGCTTATGAACTTCTTGTAAATTGACTATTTCTGCAAACAATCTCTGTTCTGTGAACAGAGCTAACCGAATCCAGATTCACTTACTTTGTCAATCCAGTGGTGTTACCTGTCTATATCCTTGGAATACGTGCAGTTCAGCATGAACATGGGTCAGGTTATACAGAATACAAATACTGTGCAAGTTACACGTGACTACATGCCAGTTTTAGTTCTAAAGGTACATGTGATTTAATTTTTTTTAAAGTTATTTTTTCATTACCCTGTTGTTGTTAACAAAATCCAGTTTACAGCTGAAGAGTCAGAATATATATAACCACGGTAATAACAATGACTAGCAACTTTCTACAAATTCTAATTATCAGAAAGATTAAGTGCAAAAACATTTGCATGAACGAATGAAGGGAATCAAGTCTTCTGGCTGAGAAGCTGAAGTCCCTGAAGAAGTTGAAGATATGTTAGGCATGTCTTAGAAACAAAGTGGTGTAAGGTCTAAGTGGAGCAGATTAAAAAACGTTTATTAGTAGACTCTTCTATTTACCAGCATTTGCCTCTTACATCTTTTCAGAAAAGTAGTCAAAATATCAAGAATTGTTCAAAGATTGTTCTGTTTGATATGCACTCCATACACAAGCCTCGAGATATTTCTATGTGTTTAGAAATAACTTGTAATTATAGCTATCATTTGGAAAGGTTAAAGTTGACTGAAAATGTGAATTGTTTGTTTGAAGATACACTTTTTTCTTAGTAGCTTTGAAACTTGCAATTTCTTCACTTCATGCTGCTTCTGATTTTTTATTTTTTTAATATATGAGCTTTTTAGAAGTACTATTTTTTTTTGCTTACACTAGAAAACATGGAGATGCCAGATACATAAATTGAGATTACAACCAAATTTCAAACACAAACTTCCAAAATACAAAAGTCTATTGTTAAAGTTGTAATTCATTTATGTGAGCATGGCCAAGACAAAAAAAACTGAAAGGAAAACGTAATAGAGCTGCACCAGTATCAGTAGCATACCTCCTTTGTAATTCTGCTACTGAATGTGATGAAAGAATAAAACAATCACTAATACATCAGAACAGGTATAACAACATTTCCTTTTCCCATCTGTGCTGAATTCAGAAATTCAAGATTTGATATGAGAAGTGTGTAGTAAACTGATTTTGTTTATAGAAAGATCTAATATGTGTTAGAGTGTCTCACCATCAGAAGTCTTCTTACCTCACAGCGAAATAGTGAATTTATGCACACATTAGACTCCTGTGAGTCATCACATATTAACCACTGCTATTTGTCCAAGCAAAGATTTAAATAACAGCCTGTTTGCTTAGACCTATAACAGATTGCTTTAAGAATGTGCATCAGGAGAGATAAGAAAAGGTCAGTTTGTGAAAATCACTAGAAATAAAAGATAAAAAGAACATAAGAGGAACATTATAAGAGATGCAGCAGTTTAGATGAAGAGAGGAACCATTCTGGGTCAAAACCAGAGAACCATCTATGGTACAATTTCTATGGCAAAGCTGTGACCCACTGGAAAGCTTATATATGTGTCAATTACAATAGAGCACTACTCTACAGATTTTGCAGAAGTAAGAAATATACTTCAGTTTACAATTAAGATTTTTTTTAAAGACTTAGAGAAAGATTAATTATTAGAACTTGGGTTACATACCTTGGCTACAGAAATAGAGTGAAGAGCCTGATACTGCAGATGCTGAGTGATGTGTGTCACAGAATCTGCCACAGTCATACTTCTTCGGTAAAACATATGTTGTATTGCCTGAAGTCAATTCCAAAACACAATAGTTCATGTAGTTATCAAAATTTTTGCCTTCAGCATTTGGCTTTATGCTGGCTGACTTATCCACACTGCAAATACAGACTCTTTCCACTTTGTACTGTGCTGCCAGTGGCAGTTGCAATTAACCCTTAGAAACCAAGAAAAATCAAACCATTCAGGAGCATAAAAAAGTTTCAGGACTGATGTGTTACTGGGTTGGAGGGGTTTTTTTGCCTTTTTTCTTGTTAAAAAATACAGTTATGTTCATCATTGCCTTCTGAAGTTCTCTCAGAGTATTTTTCTTTTGGAAAAGGTACCAGAAGTAGTGTGAAGTCCTGCACCTGGAGAGGAACAATCCCATACACCAATATATACAAGGAGTCATGCAGCTGGTAAGCAGCTTGGGCAGAGAAGTTCAGTACTTAAAGGGTGGCTACAAAGATGATGGAGCCTCCCTTTTTACAGGGAGTCACATGGAAAAGATGAGGGGTAATGGGTACAAGTTACTCCTGGGGAGATTCCAATTGGACTCTAGATGAAAATTTTTCACAATGAGACCAACGAGCCATCGTACTGACCTCCCCAGGAAATCGGTGGATTCCCCAACACCGGACACTTAAGATTCATCTGGATGGGGTGCTGGGCCACCTTGTCTGGACAGTGCTTTTGCCAAGAAAGGTTGGAACATATGATCCTTGAGATCCCCTCCAACCTGGTGTTCTATGATTCTATGAAAGGGACCTTGGGGTCCTGGTGGACATAAAGTTGAACATGAGGCAACAGTGCGCCTATGTTGTGAAGAAGGCTAACGGTATCTTTGACTGCTTTAGATAAAGTATTGATTGCAGGTTGAGGGAGGTGATCCTTTCCCTCTATGCAGCACTGGTGAGGCCACACCTGGAGTGCTGGTTTCAGGTCTGGGCTCCTCAGTACAAGAGAGACATGAACATACTGGAGAGTGTCCAGCCAAGGGCCATGAAGATAATTAAGGGACTGAAGCATCTCATATACGAGGAAGGGCTGATAGAGCTGGGACTGTTCAGTCTGGAGAAGAGAAGGTTTGAGGGGAGAAGCTACCTGAAGGGAAGATGCAAAGATTGAGCCAGGCTCTTTTCAGAGGTGCTGAAAACTGAAACACAGGAGGTTCCCTCTGAACATCAGGAAATACTTTCTTACTGTGAGGGTGACCGAGCACTGGCACAGGCTGGCTGCCCAGGGAGGTTGTAGAATATTCATCCTTGGAGATATTCAAAAGCCATCTGGACAGCAGTCCTGGGAAACCAGCTCTAGGCAGTCCAGCTTGAATAAGGGGAGGTTGAACCAGACAACCTCTGGAGGTCCCTTCTAGCTTCAATCATTCTACGACACCAACTAAGGAACCCAGTAGGAAGTTACATAAAAATTGGTTCTAACCTCCCAAGTTTCCTGTTCTTTAACCAAATCCAGTCTTGAACAAGAAACCATTCATGCAAAAAATGTTTCAATCTCAGGGCTTTTTTGCAGTTTTCTAATATGTGATCTTTGATCAATGTTCTCTGTAAAGGCCTACAGGAAATAAACAATTTTCATCCAGTGACCTACCTTCAGAAGTTCTACAAGTCTGCATAGAGCTTTCACCGAGGTTTTGGTCATAGGTTTTTGCACTGACATGTAGAGATTCATCGTAGTTTTAATGATGGTGCTAAGACTGTATGCATAAAGAAATCCCTAAAAATAAAATTAGTATGAGGGAAAAAAGAAAGAAAATAAGTTCTCTCTGTTTTCTTTCGTATATTACAGACAGCTAACTTCTGCCTCTTTGCTCTAGAAAACCTACCACTCCACTTCAGAAGCAAGCCTGGGATCCCAAATCAGAATGATACCCTTTTGTTAGGCAGACATTATGAAATTGTCTACAAGTCATTAGATCATCTGATCATTAACTGCTTCTAGAGCCATTCAAATTAAACACAGGTCACTGAATTAAAGGTCTAATAATTTCAGACCTATTGTAAACAAATACAAGCTCCCATGCCCCCAAAAAACAGCCCACATCACAAAAACAATTTAAAACTTCCACATTCCATGGAATAAATACACTGACAATATTTGCACACTTCTAAACTTTCTAAATAGAACTGTCCATCCCACAATAAAAAAGCAATCATTTTAAAAATTACTGTGTGCTAAGCTTTTAAATACAATGTTGATTACATACAGCATGACAAAAATGTTATTCAACTTATTTCAAAGAAAAAGTAGTAACAATAAAAACAAAAAGAGACTAAGAAAAGACAGCAAGTGGTGTAGGAAACTCAATTCGCTACAGAGGAAAATTTTAAGTCCACTGCAAATAATTCAAATACAAAACCCACAGATCCTAGTATACATATTTCTTCAGCTATCGAAGACTGGGGAACATTCATGATCACACACCTATTCTTATCAGATTTCTGTCAGGCAGATAGATACATATAAAAACTAGCAAAAAATAAATTCAGAAATAAGATGCATCTTACATTAAGACTACATGCTGTTAGTAGGCCAAAAGAAAACCAGCTGCCTCGGAACGTAGCAAGATTCTTGCAAAGTACCATCACTAGGCAAAGCACAATGAAACAACACAAAACCTTTACTGGAAGTATGTACTGTGCTAAATAGTACTAAGTTAGATACTGCTTCAGTCCATCTTATGTACCTCATGACTGACTCAAAAGGAAAACAACACCCCAAAACCTTACTACAGAGGAAGTGAAGCTTTCTTAATTTCCTAAGAGAAGAGAAAAATACAAAATTTTAGCCACTGAGTATTTAGTCAGATTCACTTTCCTCACACACTTTATGGAAAGACCTTTTATAGATTTACTTAAGAGTATCTACTGAGCATTTAAAGTTTTAGAAGAATTCCCACATTGTAAAATAACACACTCCTGTGTAAATCACTTCTGTCATTTCTCTTTATGTTCAACAACTTGCACCAAAACATCAGTTTGCTGCATCACCACATTAAAAGACTGCACACCTGGATGAAGACATTGCAGCGGTTAGAAAGATCTTCGACAAACTTATCCACGCGTTGCTCTTTGGACAAGATAGATTCCATTTTTGTCATCCATGAGCTCACAAAAACATAATATGACTGCATATCTCTGGAAAAGGAAACAATGAACGTTGGTCACTTCAAACAAGAAGGCATATGACTCTTTTCTCTTTCCAAAGCTTAAATTCTTACAAGGGAAATAGGCTAAATCCAATTATATCTGTACAAGTACACCGCTGAGAGTCAAAATCATCTATCTTTCAAGAGAACAAATGGCCCTTCTAGTAGTACATATACCATACTACTTTAAATTAGAACAGTAAATAAAACTGCTAGAAAATGCTTTTAAACACTAGACAAAAAAAAAACCCCACACTCGGAGGAAAAAGTTAACATCAGTGTAGGATTTTTATCAAATACATATACACACACAGAGATATATATAATTTGTCATTATATCAACCCCAGACTGGACTGCTTTTACATAACAGAATTCTCCAGAAGTTAATTTGCTTAGATTACACTAGTTGTAATTAAAAAGTTCAGAGTTCACTTTTAAAACTGCTATTTATTCCATGCTACAGGATTGTGACACTGCAATACTACTTATTGTAGCAGTTATAGCAGGAATGTATTTAGGTCATTGATTATGACATAAAAAAGACAAACCACACTTTAAGGCACACACTTTACTCTTATTTAAGACAACAATCAAAGGCAGTAAACGACTATGTAAAAAAGAACATTATTGGCAGAATTCAAATCCGAAAATGCAAAAATCTGGCTTTTATTACAATGTCCTCAAAATTCCACATCCAAAGAGAAGTGAAGCTAGTGGGAACCCAGAGAACAAGTCCCATGAGGAGCAGCTGAGGGAAGAACTGGAGCTGTTTAGCCTGGAGAAAAAGAGCCTGATGGGAGACCTTATCACTTTCTACAACTGCCTGAAAGGAGGTTGTAGCAAGGTGGTAGTTGGTCTGTTCTCCCAAGCAATATGACAAGAGGAAACGGCCTCAAGTTGTGCCTGGGGAAGTTTAGACTGGATATTAGGAAAAATTTCTTCATCAAACAGGTTATGGAAGAGGCTGCCCAGGGAAGTGGTTGAGTCACCATCCCTGGAGGCATTCAAGAGAGGTGTAAGTGTGGCACTTAAGGACGTGGTTTAGTGGTGGACTTGGCAGTGTTTGGTCTACATTTCGACTTGATCATCTTAAAGGTCTTTTCCAGCCTAAATGATTCTGAGATACATCTGTGAATATCCAGATCTCTTTCAATTTTTTCTTCATCTTAAGAGCTGCAAGATCTGACTTATACCACTGCCCAAGACCAGAAGCAAAGCAGCAGTGCAATTATGTTCCATCCCAGAATTAAAGCCCACGAAAGAATTCAGTCAGAGCTCTTGAATCTTTCTGTGGATGTAGAGCATAAACTGGAGGTGGATTAAAACAGAAACAGGGCAGTAGTGAAGAGAATTTGCCAGAGGATCATGCAAGCATGGAATTCCTTTTTCCTCCCTCCCACTCAGTTCTTCCATCTTGCATACAGGGTTCAAAGAAAACCTGCAAAATTTAAGCTTTTACTTCTACTCCACAGACCCCATTTGCCACCATGGTTTGGTCTGCAACATAAACAGAAATCTTAGCCCTGTTACCTCCCTGTGCAGTGCAGCACATCTGTTCATAAGGCTGACAACTAAAAAAAAAAATTTCAATTCATCTTTAAACATATTTTAGAAAGAACTTAGAGCTCTAAGGAAATGACCTGCAAACCATACAGAGCACAAAATAAGAGAAGCCTTTTCTAATACAGATAATTTCAAAGGCCATTAAACAATCAATTAGAACAGTCAAGAAAAAACGCACGCTTGCAAAGAAAGTATCATCACCAAGCAGAGAAAAACTCTAAAAGCCTACTTGTGACTTAATTCCATAAACACATAGAAAGCAGAGCACCCTAACCGAAAACAAACCAGCTCAGGTTACTAACACTAGTTTTAAAAAAAGGAAGTATTGAAATAGAAATAACTAAAACAATCAAATATTTAGAACTGCCAGAAACAGTTATTTTAACAACATAATACACATTTTTCTGAAACCATGACATGAGAAAAACCTTAGCTTTGACAATCTTTCAACAACGCTAATAAACACAGATTGCTGCAATGAAATGGAAAAGTTGATTAACACCGCCAAGGAACGCTACACAACAGTAGGACACTGAATGAAGGAACCCACATGTTTATAACTATTTGCCAAACAGCATTGTGAAGGAGTATTTAGGAGGCTTACTTGGTAAGTGACTGTGCCTTCTGCTGTAGAAAGTTCTCCCTTTGCATTTTAACTGTATGAATACTTTTCTTGTCTAGAAATTTGGCAGCAGCTGGTATCTTCTGAATCAGGAAGTTGTCAGCAAACCAGATAATGTTAGCAGTTAAGGTAATGGCTGGTACCTGGTGGGGGGGAAATGAGGGAAAATATTACAAAGCAGCAATAAACGTAACTAACTACAACAAATACTATGCCACCATGCATGCTTCTTATGTCTCTTTTGAACCACAACACACAATTCAGTTTATTGCTGCATAACTAGCTTCTACAAAGTATTACACTCATGTTAAAAAAGGTTTCTCCCCTAGAAGTCCACTAAGGATACCACTGGCAAAGTTATTACCACTCTCAGTGATTCTAAACAGTATTAGAGCTTTCTTAATACCAGCTGATGTGAAAAAGGCCCAGTCACCTTTAGGCTTAGAGGTCTTTCAAAAATACATGTTTATAGCCAAGGTCAAAACCCACCACATTTATTCAGTCCCACAATACTCAAAACAATTTTTTTGTCCTCAGTGCCACATTAATCTTGAGAAGATACATTTTAACGGTCATTTCAAGTTATTTTACCTTTCCACTAAACAAGAGCACAGGTTTTAGACCATCTTTAAAAGAAAGTGGCAGGGTAGAGGAGGGCAGGGAGGAAAAACCTTAATTCACAGTTTTCCAGATTGGTGGGGGTTGAAAGGGATCTCTGGAGATCACCTAGTCCAACCCTCCTTGCTAAAGCAGGTTGCACAGCATTGTGTCCTGGCAGGTTTTAAATATCTCCAGAGAAGGAGACTCCACAACCTCGCTGTTCTACTTTCTGATTTGTTTTGTTAAATTGTGTGGGTTTTGTTTTCACAATTTTCTTAGCTGTGTAGCACAGACTTATCTACTTAATTACTGAAGGTTTTTTTCCTTCTCAATTATTGACAAAAGAATAAAGCATTCACCTTTTTACAGACATCCAATAATGACTTGTAAAATTTCTTGTCTATGGTACGAAAAATCTGAAAATGCAGTACAAAGAGGCCGCAGATGCCCACGTATTTATCTCGCTGGTCAATTTCTGAAGGTTCCCCTGCAAAAATACACCTTTATTAAAGTCTACTCCCAGACAAACAATACAAATTTAGAAACAGTGAAGCTGGCAGAGAAGCATGAGCTCGCATTACCAAGTTTGGCTTCAATGTTTCCAAAAGCCGTACGGAGAATATGAGCAAATTCTTCAGCAAACGTGCTGTTCTTCGACACTGACACTCCACCATTTACAGAATCAAATTGTTGCTCTATACAGGCCTGAGCAAAAATGGAAAAAAGCATAATGACAATGCCACAAGTTTTGGACCTTAAAAGAACACTGATTTTGCAAAAGAATACTGCAAGAGCACATTGATCTAAGACTAACCTTAAGCTAGTCTTAAACTTCACAACATGTAGATTTTTCTTAACTATGCTTAAATTATTTAGCACAATAGAAAATATTAAAAACTTCTCTTATACCTAACGTTAAAAAAGCCCATTTTATTTACTTCACATTTCTGTTAAGGGGCATTTTTAAAGAAATCACTTGAAGTGCTAGTGATGAGAAACTAAATGCATATCCACATTATTACATTGTAATATGTTACTAGTTATCTACTAATTAAAACAAGATTATCATGCAAGTCACTTGTAGGATGTGGTTCATGAACTTGTAGCATAAAATCCCACAACACCGGTAGCAGTTTAAAAAAATTACCAAAACCCAGACAACAGTAAAAAAGAAAAAATAGACACACTTCAGATTTTCTGAAGATATTACATATGTCTTTAATTGAATTGCAATTAAGAATATTTTTCATGTATTTGTTAGGAATGGGCTTCTGCAGGATAGGAGGAGAAACTTCCCAAATGAATACCAGACAAATCCTACTGATGTCTCAAACATAATGAAGTCTTTGTACTAATGCAACATCAGAGAAACAGAAGATGAAAAACAGATAGCTGGTAGCAGCATCCTTTGAAAGAATAAGCCAAATTGTACCTAGTTATTAATGTACAATTTCCCTTTTGGAGGCTTTTACAGATGTAAGACATCAGAACTAAGCAACAGCCCTGTTCAGTTGACTCTGCTGTGACCAGATTCAGCAATGCTACTGCCTGCTCACTATGCCATAACATCTAATTTCAGTGTCTCAAATATTTACGTGAATGGTATTGAAAAAAAAGCAGCTACAATAAAGTGGGCCTATGCTATGTAAGATGGACCACCAGTAAAATTTCTGGTGAAAGAGACTCCCTGATAATACACAGTCTTAATGCCAAGTTGTCTGTGTTTCTTTAATTCTGCAGACCAGTAAGCATTAACTGCCACCATTCAAAGCTTGGCACAGTTCTAACACATGAGAATGTGAGAAGAGCAAGGAAGGATCTCACAATAGCGCCTTTTATTCCCCACCCCCATGCACAGATGCGAAAGCCAAATTCACACATCACTATATCCAGAACAGAAATAAAACCAAACCATTCTAAAAAGCGTTGCTTTAATGTAACAGCCCCCCCATCATACTGGAGAACATTAATTTAATTACCTGAAATATCATTCCATCAAGTAACTGGCATTCCAGTTTTAACAGTAGCTTTTCAAATGGCTTCAGTTTATCTTCTTGAATCCCAAATTTAGAAGGGTTGTGATGGACAGATTTTAGCAGCCTGTAAGGTGTAGGCATGGAACACATACATACAACATAATTAAAACATGCTAACAGTTTTATCACATTCTATACTATTTTGATAATAGATTTTAATTGCCCACATCTGTGCCCAGCAGCAACTCCAAAATTTAAAAAAAACAAACAAGCCACCCACGAGGTCCATATAAGCCATTTGCATTTGAAAAACTCCCATTTATTTAAGTTTTCAATGAAACAGAGTTATTATTCCACTAATTTAACTACCTTTATAATTGTTGACTCTTCAGCTTTTACTTAAGGTAGCATTCTTACTTAAATCTGTGTGCCCATCCCCATGATCAATATGGATAGTGATAGTCTTATATCAGTTCTAATCAATTAAATTTCTTACTGAATATATTTTAAACCCTACCAACCATTACTCTGTCAAGATGCTTACCACGTATTGTAAATGTAACATTCAGCACTTAAAAAACTTACTGGTGCTGTTCAAAGGGCACAGTGGGAACTTAGCCCCTGGACAACTCTCAGGACTACCAAAAATCCACGTTCCCACACTGACTTTCTTAAAACAAAGACACATGCACGTTTTTATCTTTTATGTTGTGGGAGTATCTTCCATATCTTCAGAGACACACCTCTTATACATGGTCCAGTGATCTTTCAGAGTGGCATGATTATCAATTATTTCATCCAGAGTGATTAAGACTGTGAGCAACTCCCCCAGATGTTCGTACATTGCCTGTTAAAAAAGAAAAAGACTGTAGTTATTGAAAAGTTTATTGCAGTCATGTATCATCAGCCAACAAGACATCAGCTAAAGAGTTAAATTGGAGACTTCTCTGTTTGGTAGCTTAAAGCTTTAGTAGTTCTAAACAGGGAACACGAGTTTGTATGCAGGCACTGCTGTAAGTTCACTGGTTTATTCTGACACTGAAGGTGGGATTTTTAAAATTGTCTACACACAGAAGCACACACCACACACAATAAGGGAGCGTGCACACACTTTTCAGCTAAGAAAGCAAGAATATGACAGGCATTGAGATACAAGCCCTTTCCACATAAAGGCCAGAAAGCTGATTAAGAAAATAAAACCTTTAAAGGAGATTGCAGATTGAAGTTCTACTTGAAACTCACTTTTTTGCTGCTTTTCTCAGGATTAATGAACAAGACATACATATATTAACATAACCAAAAGGGGTCCAAATCATTCCCACCTGAAAATGAACTCCAGACGTCTCTATAATTTTAGGTGCATTCCTGGAAATAAAAAAAATATTTGAATGCCTTTTGAATCCTTAGAACAGAGCACATTTATCAATTTTGTATCACAGTATGTTCTGTGTTTCTTAGGGTACATTTTTCTTTATTAACATAGTAATTTCAGAAAACAAAAGAGCCTCAATCTGATTAAAAGAATATGCTATGTGAAATCTGTGTGCTATGATCAAATTTAATACTGCATTTTTAAATGTACAACATCTCACCGGTTCAAACCACTGGCTGCACTCAGCGCACATGTATATCGGCAATTCCCAATTCAGTTATGCTAACAGCAAGCAGCCTTGATACATACAGCCTTGTGGCCCAAAAGCACAAAAATTACTTCACATATTTAATCAAGCCATGTGCAAGCTACACATCCAGCCTTGTTCATTGAGCATCATACCAAAAGTCTATCTTGCACTGCAGTGTACGACAAAAATGAAAACAACAAACAGAACTGAGAAGAATGATGCTATCCTATCTGAGGGGAGAAGGAATCAAGAGTCCCGCAGTTACATTCAGAGGTAAATCAACTTTATTCAGAGCTAAACTCTCCTCAGAGTTTTCAGAGGAGCTAACCTCAACAACCCTTACTAAGCCTAACTTCAGGTGTTAAAACCATGATTGCTCTGTGAGGAATATATACCAAGATTTACTTATTTAAAATATTAGACTGCGAAAATATTAGACTGTGAAAGCGATCTCATTTTTAAGCTTCTGAAGCTACTGGTATCTACCACATCAACAGAAGGAGTCTCTCTCTCAAAAAGTGCAAGGATGAAAGTGTAATAATGTCTCTTGATCATAAATACTAAATGCCTCTGAAACATCAATTTATCAAAAAATAATAGAAAATAATTCTTGCATCTCATTATATAAAAGCACTGCCTTTTCTGAAAATAAAAGGAATCCACTCCCATAATGGCATATGAACCCTAAGCTTGCACAGCAAAGCACTCTCCACATCTCTAGACAATAATATTCCAAAAATGACCGTGTCTTAGACTGAACATTCATATTTTGTATATTTAACTACATAAAATCAATGTAGCATTTCAGGGAATAATTACTTGTTGCTGGTATAGAGAACAGCCAGCTGATGCACTACATTCACCACCACTTCGTAACATCGGGTAACAAAGCAAGACAGCTCCTGAAATACAAGAAAATAAAATGCATATGTACGTATAGACCCTCCTCATACTCAAGTTGTCATTACATCCAACACAGTGAACACAGACCACTGAGCTTCCAGCTCACGCTCCAACTATATCGCTAATCAAGTCAGTGGACAGACCTACAGCAGGATGGAAAACATCTTACTAAGAGCTCTGAAAAAAGTGTCCATGACTAAGCTAAGCTACCGATCACAAGCTTCCAGTACATCTTGAAGTATTTATACTATTGGTTCAATTTATCAAAAGACAGTAAGAAGTGACTTGAAAGAGTGCTCAAGTATTTTCAGAAAGAATACCCCCCGATAGCAAAGGCTGTGCCTTTCCCCACTAGAGTCAAGAGTCACGCTCTGGGAGCTGGTGATAACCAAATTCAAATTAGAAATTAACACAGAAGCCTGTACCTCCTGTATCAGCGGTAAGGCACAGAATACTGCTTTCAAAGAAACATGACAAGGTCTTTGAGGTATGCTTGACTGAAGCAGAACTTGAGCTCAGCTAGACAGTTAATACAAAATGAGTAACAACAGGTCAGCTCTGACCACTTAAAGGACTATCTTAACTTCTGTAATGGATTTTAACAAGGCATTCCTTGAACAATAGGATAAATGAATCTGAGTTTCCCTCAACAGCAATAATATTTGCTCATTAATGCACCCTATAATCCCATCAGGGAAAAGTCAGCATGTGATGAGTCTAGCCAGCCAGCACACAGATGGCTTCACAGCAGACAGCCCACACTGGCTAACCAGCCAGACTGCTGCTCCTGCCAGAAGGCTGGCTAACAGCTGAATCCTGTCTTCCTCTCAATCAAAAATAGATCTTATTTGGGCTTCTGCCTTCTATTAGTCACCAGTTTTCACAAAACATAAAACTGCTGTTACTTCTTCTACTTGTATTGCTCTATCAAATGCAGCTGAAACAAACCAACTGATTCCAGAGGAACAGATTAAGAGACAACTGAGATAATGTTTCCTGGGGAAGGGGGACCAGTTGCCCCTGAAACTTCCATGAAATACTCCAATTTAGCAGCACATGCATATTAGCAGCTACACAATACAGGTAAGATTATAATTCTATCGGAGTTCTTCAAATACACTGTCCTCTGCAGGATCAACAGTACTCAGCTTGTATTTCACAGCATTATTTTGATAATTTTTAAGAAAAAATGTTTTCACATAGCAAATTTGAAATCTAGTTAATCAAGAAATACTGAACTTGGAGGAGCCAATAAACCAATATGTGATTAGCTCTATGAAAGCAACATTTCACCTCTTGTCATCTTCATTGCTATTTTCACACTGCCCTTGGGGATATGTTTGTAACATTGACTAGAATAGCATTTCCCTGACTCCCTACAACTGAGTGGATTTAGGGAAAAACAACAGCTGAAAGAGAACATGCTCGAATAAGGAAAAAAGTTTTCTTCATAGCTTTACTTGAAACCATACACACCTGTTAATAAAGTAACTTTCCCTTTGGGGCAACATCCTGCATCTCCGTTCTTTCCAGAGTTGCTCAACAATCAGCAAGCCATCATAGCACACATAGAAAGTGGGCTCACAGATTAATACTGCTATATTTTTGTGTAGCATTTACGCTATGAATACACACATCAGCACATGCCCCACAAATAAACATAAACTACTTCTACAGAGTGGGTTTGCAATGCATATAGATATCCAGCCAGCCGGTCACCCTGCTCTCAACTTCCTCCAGGACAGTGTATCCTGGCAGGAAAAATAAATAAAAAGAAAAAAAAAAAGCCTGGAAAAACACAAGTGTACAGTAGCCCCATTTCAGAACCACTAAAAGGTCTCAAACATCTGCTCAGTAAGAAATAGAAGATGAAGGAAGAAACTGAAAAAGTTAATAGGACAAAAAGCTTCAAAAACAGGGGAAAAACAAATCTCCTAACAACTAACTGCATGGTAGAAGAGGTTGAGAAACAACTTTCTATAGCATTCAGTCTGCTATGACTCTGTAAATTACTACTACCATGCTAGCATACAGCAAGAACAGGAATTTTAATCTCTGTTAAACTGGAATTTGTTTAAACATTCTGAAAGTTTCCTGTATATTCTCTACTTCAACATACGTATTTCATTACAAGCAATACTGCATAAAAATAGAAACATTTTTGGGAACAGGGCAATCACTTAAGCTATACTGAAGAGAAAAAAGTTCCACAAGAGCACAGGAAATTCTCAGAAGCAGCACAGATCCTGTTTTCATGCAGAGGACGCTGATAACTACCAAACTATAAGAAATGAGTGTTCTTCCCTGAAAATTTGAGTGAGGCACAAGCAACTTCTTTCCAGGTACATGTTTTAATTTGCTTTCTTCTATCAACTAAAATAAGATGTATAAACAATTAATCCATTCCCAACATTCAATGAAAACTAAAACTTGCTAATCAAAACCATAAAACCAGATACCTTTAGCTTTGCCATCAAATGAAACAACCTCAATTTATCTTCTCTTACTGAAATTTTCTTAAGTGAATTCTAATTTCTTTGAACAATGATTACACAAACTGTAATTTTTTCTTTCTGTAGACTTAGAGTTTAAGATAAGAAAAAACAAAACAATGTGTGATACATCAGCTGCTTGTGACAGGTCTGCAGGCAAAACATAAAAACCCATCAAATGACTGCAATGCCTTTCAGCAAGATACAAGCAGGATGCTGCAGACTTAAATCCACTTTGCAAGTAAAATTAAGATTATAATTGCTGTGGGAAAAAAAAAAGAATCAAAACGTACTCTACCTGCAAGAAAGAAACAAATCTTCCCATCTGTATTTGGCAATCTCCCTCTACCATGCTGGAATCTGTGGCTTGAAAGATAAACACTTGTCACTACTTTGAAAAGCCTGTGTAAGACCTGTTAAACTAACATTGAAGCTTGCCCTCCAAGCCATTTGTTTGTCATACAAGTGGAGTGCATTATTATAAGCATACTGATGGAGCCTTAAAAACTTTTAATTTTGCTTTCCTAAGCTGATTTATTTTTGAAGTTTCTTGCTCATTAAAAATTACATTGTTTACAAGTTAGACACAAAGCAAAAAAAAGTCTCCATCACTTAAAAGAAAATATAGAACACAACATGTAATTCTTCAAAGGAAATATATATTAGGTAACTTAATATAAAAGTTTCCATTTTTAAGTTTGTATGACAACACTAGGTATCTATATTGCAAGGAACATCCTTGGCAGTTATTTACTGAAAGAATATACTACATCATTAATCAGAAGAAAAAGCTGCCCGGCATACAATTTTCGCAACAAATTTATTTTCTTCCTACATGCCATCCTGCACGAAAGAATCAGCTCATCACCACAGTTTCAAAGCATTACCTGTATGACACAGTACACTAACACAATACTATGAAATACATTAATTACATCACCAATACCAAATTGTTTCAGTCAGCTGGAGGAGTTGTAATACCACCTGACAAAATAGTCATTTTAATGTGATGACAGATTAATGCTCTAGACTTGTAATTTTTCTATCAAGCCACTCTAGGAAAAAATGGCTTATAATTGCAAGCGTACCTGCATAAGAGACACAGGTTTATTGCTTCATAAAATATGTTCTTTTAGAGTGGTCACAAGAGACTAAAGGAGTCTCCATACTTCTGTAAGACAGAGCTCTGTGACATGATTCTAAACATGGCATGCTTTCCCTTTTACATATTTTAACGTAACCTTTACTCTGTTTGGTGTATATCCTAAAAAAACCAATCCAATTAACTAAAGTTCCTAGACTAGCCCTAGCCACTTCAAGAACAAGAAAAAAAAAAAGTTTCTTGATACGTAAGGAAAAGGCCAGCACAGTATTTGCTTCAATCATCCTTGAGCCAGTAACTTTGCCAGCTATTCCAAACACGCAAGCTTGTCATTATCAAAGCAGAGGCTACAAGGAAGGATGCGGAAGTGGAGAACATAATTCTGCATCCCCACCTAACCCACAGAAGGCTGACCTCACAGCTCCTGCAGTTCTCAAATATTCTCTGCAGAACACCCACTGGGAACAAACTGCTGTTCTAATATGTTAATCTGCAACAGTCTGACTTTTTTCATGCTAGAGACATGGAGAAGTTTTAAGGGATTCCCTAGTATCATTTTGGCAGCACATCACTTTCTTTTAAGATATTTAAAACCACATCTGATAAGAAGTGAGAATCTGCTAAGAAAAAAAAACCAAACAAACCTACACTTTTTCATGTTCCTAACTGAACCACAGCAGTCATATAGCACTTGAAAGAATGATAAACAGTCCCTATCGCAAAGACTTCACATTACTCAATACTTCTGCCACTGTCAAGGCTCTTGAAAAACTTAAAAAAAGCCCTTTTACAAGACTACTATGAAAGGGTCTTCCCTTTCTCTCAAATTTTGGATATAGAGAACAGGTGATGTGTCTCTAAATCAACTCATTAATATATTCAGTCCTCAGGACCAAGATCTATGGTTATTCCCAGACCAGCATCCTTTAAGGTAGAAGTTTAAGACCAACCCTTTGGAGGAGTTACCAGTTTAATTCCAAAACAAAAAGCAGCTTTCACCTGAAGCAAGGTCTCATGATTTGTCAATTGAATTGACCTACAGTCTCTTGTGCCCCTGTATTATGTCATGCTCTAAACAGCAGTACAAGTACTAATACCTGCACTTGAGGGCCAGGTGATGTTAACACACTGCACCTTCTCTTGGAACAACTACAGTTGCATAAGTAAAGTAGGTAGGACTTGGACCAAGTTATTTATCAATGGTTTCATTGTTTTATTACAATCAAATTTACATTTACTACAACCAATGTAAAATCTAGTCCCAGTAGGAAATAAGTTGGTTTAGGATGTGTTTATGTGTGGAAAACAGGTTTTCAATGCCATATTTTGAAAAACAGCTGCTACAGTATATAAGCTCAGGTTTCTACATGTTATACATTAAACATAACCTCAAGAGCCCACACTCCTTACTTCTCATGGAAATAAGGCTGCAACAAAACTTCTTGTTAATATAAGAGAGAAATCTTAGTGTTATCTTACGCTAACTCAGGACGCTAACATATATCCCTATAACAAAGTCCATTATTTGGTCCTCATCAGTCAAAGATACGGAGAAAGCATGTATCTGTACTATAAAATTATACTTCCTGCAAGCATTTAGCATAACCTAAAACAATAACGTAAAACTACAAGCTTTTACTGTAAAAGGGAGCTACTTACCTCCTTCTCCATAAAACAAGAGGCCATTATAAAATTTAGTTTCTGCCTAACAACAAAAGCAGAAATTTGTTTTTTAATAAATAGGATATATGTAATAATGCTATAAAAATATTTAGACATTTTATTTTTTCTTTACTGCTAAAGAATAAATTTATCTATCGGCTTGCCAATCTACAAACATTTTCACACACAGTAATGAAAGACAGCCAAATTTACCTCGTATTTTAACTTCTTGATTTCACAGCAAAGGGCAGCATACACAGTTATTACTTTGTTTAGAACCTAGACACAAAGGTGAAAAAAACCCACAGATTACAAATAGATTCACATTTAGAGAGCTTGATTTTAGCTAGAATAACTTTAATATGTTTTCTTCTTTTAAGCATAAAGCATTTACCTTGTTTTCTGTCTTTATGAGCTCCAGAAGGGAAGACTGTTCATATGGCAAAAGCTAAAATTAAAAAAACAAACAAACAAAAAACCCACAAAACAAAAACACCCAACTTTAGAAAATATTGGTTAAAAATACTTTTATCCAAGTAGGTAAGTAATTTCTTTCCCCAATTTAATTTCAAATCAGGTCAGTAATAAGTGAGCAATAATTGCACCTTGCTGGCAACCTGCGCTGCAGGAAACCTTCGCTCTTCACGTTTACATGGAATTACCTTTCCTTTCACTCTAGGCAGAAAGGCAAATAACTAGCTATATGATACAGCATTTACAACAATTTACTTGCAAAACTTGGAAAGCAAAGCATGGTCATTATGCTTTTTCACAGCTCAGGAAACCTAAAACATGAATTATGAATCCCAAATGCAGGAAATAGAATGCATAGTGTATATCTGTATGCAGGCACTGACATTTTGTACTGAAGTCAGCCACAATATCGACCAGTTCATAAAGGTTCAGCATTGTACTGGCCCTACACATAATTTATTCAAATTATTCAGACAGATGATTACTTAAGAGTGCATCTTCAGCACAGACAAGTTCCATGTGGTAACAAAAGTGTTTTTAAATGATGTCTGCAAATTCAGTGAAGAGAAAAAAGTAATGCTCCACAGAAGACAGAACTCATGACCAAGGAAACAGCCACCTCTGGAGGGCAGAAAATACTGTATCAAGACCATTAAGTCAAAACACAACTATAAACTGTTCACTCTGCAGTTATACAAGCATTAATGAGCTCTTCTAGAACCCCAGTCCCCAGCTAAAAACACCACCATCAACAGGAAGAAGTTTCCTAGAATTAGGCTTCCCAACACATGAAGAACTACAAATTCCCTTAACTTCCACTAGTATCCAGAAGACTGGAAAAGAATAATGTAAAAAAACCCCTTCTCTTATGATATGCAGCAATTTATTAATTACTTGATAATTAAAATAGTATTGCATAGGTTTCTCAAACACAAAACTTTAATAACACAAACGCGTCAAGATTTACTTCTCAGGTTTTGAAGGGAAGGAGGAACTAGGAAAATAACAGTTGTAATACGTGTTTAATTTATGAAGACCTTTAATGCAATGGGATCAAGACTGAAGTCCCAAACATCTCCAACGGAGTCATCCAAAGCATCTTCAATTCTCTTCAGCTGAGATGTATATTCCTCAAGAAATTTTCCATAATTCTTCAATTGCACTTCAGCATGAATTTCTGAGAATTGATAACATTTGTACAGTTTTATAGACTGTTCAGCAAACTGTAAGATCAAAAATTTTATAAAAATATTTAATCTGTTGCTATTTAACTTGTAGTACTTTATTCCCCATTTTGCTGCAGCATTTTTCCTTTAGTATAAAGTTCTTATTTGTTTAAAAACAATCACACAAATTCAGTGTCAGTTTAAAAGAAACCCAAATACTACTGAAAGTATCAATATCAAACATACAAAAGGTTTGCAGAAAATTATTTTTGGAATTTATATATATTTTCAAACTCAGATCCTAACAAACCTAACAATCACATCAAGACACTGAGCAAAGAAACAATCGTAGAAATCGTAACACACAGTCCTACCCATCGGCTGAACTGGTACATATACAATTATATTAGAACTTCAAGGCAATGGGCCTTATCATTTTTGCCTGAGTAGCATTTGTATTAGTAGCAATCCACCTTCCTCTCTCTCCCTACCACCTCTCACTGAGTCATTTGGGCATTACATGGGAAGTTTTTGGCTTTCAGTCATTCCCCTCACTTGCAAATTCACCGTCTTCAAGCAGAACTTTCCTTTTGCTTAGCACCTGGACACTGAAATGCACAGCTGCTCTGTTACTGCTGAAGCAAGTACATTATTATGTTCAAAAGGTAACATTTGACTGGTCAAACATCAAGAACAGTGGCGTTAATTAGCAAAGTAAGTCTAAAGATAATCAGCCCACAAATTTCATTCACTCTATTCTACCCCCACATTAAGACACTCCCCTCTCCCCCCCCAATAAAACACAATCACTGACTTAGTTGCATAATCTGAACTATCAAATCAATGATTACAGCTCAAGGCTTCTGTGCTTCGTAAGAAAGTACAATCCTTTTTCATGTGGAGACTGAAGTGTCTTTCCCATAATTAGAAAACACATCTAATAGCTTGCGATCTTCTGATATTTGTTGAAAAGAGGATTATCTAAAAAAGTTAGAGAATATAAATCAGCTGAACAACTGAAATTTTCCTAAACAAGAAGTCAACTCTCATGTAGCCTTACATGTGCTCTTTTCACATTTTAGCAGGTAGGCTGCTATAAAAAGTTAAAACCTTATATTCTTTTATTTTGTTTAACCTCTTACTTGTCCATGTTGCCAATAACTGAGGCAAATGGTAGTTGATGGCTACTTCAGCAGAAGTGCACTTCAGCATCTTTTGGAAAAAAAGAAAATATTTGACCGACACTGCACCAGGCATAAGGAGAGGAACAAATAAGGGGAAGATGAAAAGGACCACATACAAGAAGGTTGAGATTGAGAAGGAAGAGTGACTGCAGTGAAGTCCGGAACTAATTTTAAGCTACTACTTTGAAGCCAGCAGCAGTGCCAACCATAAGGGCACGCGGACCGCAAAGCCTATCCGAGAAGCGAGGTAAACTCTCCCACAATAAGTTCTGCATTAGGGCCATCGGTTTCTACCTGTACCTGCAGCCTAGACAGTGCACAGACACTGTCAACATAAGGTGACTGAATTTCATGTAAATGGATAAGAAGCAAGTGAACAAAAAACCCTCTCCATCAACTGTATGCACTCCAGACACTGATGTGCAGCCCTTGGGTTGTATCATCGCATTATTCTATTCCATCAAATTCATCTCATCTTTCAAGTTTCTTCCAACACATCTTCTGGAAGCTCTGCTGCAGAAAATCAGTAAAACTGAGTCCTGTAGAAGAGAGTTTAACTAGCCACCACATCAGCTTCAGTACTTTATTGCTACAAATTCTGGAGTATGGAGACTTATTACAGAGACATGCCGCGGTATTCCCCCAATCCCATTCTCCTCCCTTGCACAAAAGGCAAACTGAGAGCAGAGAAACTGCCAGAGATATCGGGGCTTTACAGGAAGAACAGAAAGAGCTTCCAAGTCATACAAGAGTAGGAAATTGGCACCGCTGTTCAAATCAATTCCCTATGAAACAGGCAGCATTTCTCAAACAAAACCTCGCAGCAGCACTCCGCTAGACACCCATAAACTGTTACCTTTCCAGCCGCCATATGATGAATTTGAACAATGCTATAGCTCAACATAACTGATATTAAACATTTCCAAGTACTTAACTATTGATAGCATTCAATTTGCCACCTTGTACTGAACATCTGAGACAGGCATGAATAATTTCTCACTATTTCAGAGAGACAAGAGAGTGAAAGCTGCTAGCTAGCCAGAGATAAGCAGGGCTGAACCGACAAAAAAGGACTTGGAGATGGAGCAAGCTTCTTAAGATGCAGAAAAGTTTTCCTAAATAAACTGACTCACATGGACAAAGAAAAAGAAATGACAGAAAGCAGGTATTTTCTTTTTCCTTCAGAGTAGCAAACATACTTCATAAGGTACAACCTGTTTACAATAAAGTTTTATTTTATCACCTGAGGAGAAAATAAAGCATTACAATTGGAGTAATGTGAGAGATTCTCCAACTTAATATTATCTTCTTCCAAAAAATCAGCAATATCAATGTTCAACAGACATACTGACACAGCAAGCTTTGCAAGTGCTATGTCCATAAATATGTAGGATGGAGATGCAACAAACCAGACTTAGCATCTTGCCTCATCAGCTGAGAACATTGTAGCTGTTATAGGGTAGCAATGTAAGTATAAAGTGAAAGTAGACAAGAACAACAAAAAATGTTTTCCAAGTCACAGGATTCTTCTTCAGCTTTTCCCTAGAACACTGTGTGCTGTTCTCAACAGAAGATCAGCCTGTTTGTTCACAGTCAAGATGGTGGTAATGGAGCCTATTATGTCATGTAAAGTCCTCATGGCTGCACTTAATGTCACAGGCAAACTAGCGGAGATCTGGCATTTTCAGTAAAAGCTGTATTTTCCATTCCGCAGCTAGAGAACTGGCAAAAACCTTGGCTCAGGACAGCTTCAGTTTCCACTGAAATCCAGATTAAATGAATATGGCATGAACGTATTCATTGGGATAACTTTATATGTCAAACAGTTGGTCCACAAGTGCCATATTTTCACTGCAACACCTGGTGTAATTAATTTGGCACAGTTCAATTTACAGTGTGTATTACAGTGTGACAACCATATACGCTCCCTGTTTAGAAAGTAGGTCACCTCCACAGGCTGAGAAAAACGTGGATTTTGACGGGCACACAAACCCACTGCCAAAGACCCAAGCATCGCAAGGTCCTATTTAATTATTTCCCAAAGGTGAAACCACAGTGACTGCCCAGCTCCATAGCAGAAAGCCTTTACCGATGGAAGCTGCACACCACGAACTTATTTCGATATGACTTCTCCAGCTAACCGAGGATGCAACTGCAAAAATTTGTGAGCCACAAGAAACGATGGGGAAGGAAACAAACACCATCTCCGCGACAAATCTCTGTTCCTCCTGCCCGGTTCGTGCACGGAAAAGCAAGCCCGGCAAGGCTGCCCGCCCCCCGCCGCCTGGGGGCACCGGGGACGACTCCCCGGAGCGGGTAAAGGACGAAGGGCTGGAAGAGCCACTCTCCCACACCGAACACCCCCCGACAACTACGGGGGGGATGATGGGAAGACAAAAAAAAAAGACAAAAAACAAACAAACAACAAAAAAGGTCACCGCGACAGGCCACCCCCGCAGGCCCCACCGGAGGAGCAGCACTCGGCTGGCGGCTGGGGGAAGGGGCGCGGCGAGCGCCCGGTGCCCCGCACAGGGCAGGGTGCGGGAGGGAAGCTGGGGAGGGTGACCTCGCTCGGCTCCCACGACCGCTTCCTCTTCCCTCCCTTCCTGCCTCCCGTTCCCAGCGGGGGTGCAGCGACGTGAGGGGCCAGGAGGGATCCGGGGCCGGGAGGGGACCAGGGTCTCCTCAGCCCGCGCCTCCCCCCCACTCCGTGGCG
>VWZZ01002959.1:139098-179821 GCA_013399095.1 Psophia crepitans
TGCCGGGGGCGAGCGGCGGGAGCCGCTTCTCGGCGTGCCGCCCCGGTCGGAAGGCAGCCGGGGGCCGAGCAGAGCGGGGGAAGCGGCGGGAGAAGGCGTCAGGCGTGATGCGTATTGTTTCTGGCGGGGTTCAGCGCAGCGCGGACAGGCGCGGGAAGGTCAGGAGGGTCGGGGAGAGGGCTTGCTTTGCGTGCAGAAGCAGCATCTTGCCCAGCCGGTCTGCGAGCGGGATCGCAGCCATCATCTGGGCGCTGCATCCTGCAGGGATGTGCCTGGAAGCTGCAGGGAACAGGCACCAGCGACGCTGCGATAATCTCCAGCCATGGTGCGCTGAGAACAATGTGAGTGTGGCTGCTCGCTGCCTCCTTCACGCTGGGTTTGCCCGGTCAGAGGCTGAAGGTTGCCTTCTCGGGAAGAGCCGTGCCTGCTCTCCGTGCCACTTTGGCCTAGGAGGGGTGTTTAGTTTGTGACCTTCCCTGCTCTGGGGTGGTGGGCTGCTCGGGGTTGGCGTTGGTGGCCTAAATTTCTCTGCACCCTACGGTTTAGTTTTTTACAGCTCTGCACATTTGTTCCAAGCTTTTCTTTCCATCCTGTTAAATACATAGACTGCAGAACTCCTGCAAGTAACCGCTCCAGCAAGCCTTGCCCGATCCCAGTTGTCCAGATGTGTAGGTCTGGCAAGCTGAATGAGGCTGGGAGAAGATTTTTTCATTCCTAAAGACTGTTCTTTGTTTCACATTTGACTGCTTGGTTTAGCGTGAGAACAGCGGTCCTACCAAGTTATCTACACGGAATGGGTTAAAACAAAGAGATTAACACAAGCTTTTTGGAAATGTAGTGCCAAAAAATGAGAGTGAATGACTGATGAGAACACATTGCCCATAGATGTGTACATGGGAGGGGAGGCTCTATGACCAGTTTCTCTGTGGAAGCACTGGAATTTAGCACATGTAGGAGGACCCTCAATAGAAATAAAGTTGCAGTATTGCTTTTCAAATAAGGCATAATTCTACGTGAATTTTGAAAAAAAAAAGATGTAACACATTAAAATATTTACTGGCTTCACTAAATTCTTATACAGAATAAATACTGTAATCTTTTTGTCAGTAAGCTTCATAACCAAAATAGCAGTTACTAAATGTTAACCTTCAAGAAATTTGATTAGACTATTATAACCAATTGAATGTTAGACACACATGCAAAAGAGGCAGTAACAGAAAATTATTTTTATCTATGAAACAAATATTCTCCTATGGATAAGTTTTGTAATATTAGACTCTTCTGAGAGAAGAAAATGCAGCTCTTGGACTTCTCTTCCATTTTTAGGACCTAGAACTTGACTAGATAGTTACCACCATTTGTCAGGCTGCTTCTCTATGCAGTGCTTGCTTCTATTTATTAGTTTTATTTTTGGTTAGGTGTTTTGGGGGAAAAAAGAACCAGAGTGGAAGCAAACATGAAAATACTGTGTATCTTTCAATGAGCCATTGTAAAATAAATTCCCATACTGTATCAACAGATGATATGGCCAGAATTTTTAAATAGAGAAGTTAAACGTAAAGCTGCACTTTTCATATTGAGGCAGTGAAAAAAAGTGGACTTTCAGACAAGTTGAGCATTCAACGTAAGACTGCTTGTACAAGTAGTTCACAGGTTTTATGCTCCTTCCTTTAATCTTAACTTCTCCATCCAAATTGGGAGCACTTGAGTCAGAGAAACAGAATTAATATTAATCTGAAAACAGAAGGTTAAAGAAATTAAAAGTTCAGTCAATGAAAACAACAGAATTACAGTAGAGTGAGCGCCAACTTCTAAATTCTTATCCTTTGGTAGCACTGTCATAATAACTACATTATCCTATGGTTACTAAAGTAATAAAAGAAAAGCCAGATCTCTCTAAGCCACCTGAGCTGCTTTGTTTGCCGTGACTAGGAACTGGCTAATCTTACAGAAGTACAGCAAAAAAATCCACTCTGATACTACATGACCAGAAAGCTTCCCGTGCATCTGTTAATGAGTGTTGTATGTCCATAGCCAGCCAGGCATCTGCAAAAGAAATCTAATATAGCCTCTTAACGTCACTGACAGAAACAATAAAAAGTTTAATCTTTGTGTGTGTTCGTGATAATGATCCAGTATCCACCTAACATGTTATCCAACAGCAAGGTTGGTTTACTGTTCTTTGGTAAGCCTCCTTTCTACAGCTTCTTGATGAACACTAGTGGTGGTATGCTGGCCAACATGTGCCATTTCTATAAGAAAGGAAACACCAAACTGTTTCTCATTTCTGTGTAATCTTACAGAATTTTCCATTTTAATTGGTCGCAGTGTCCACATTAAATTCTTCTAAACAGATTTTCCACTTTCACAGGTCTAACTTATCTTCCCTAAGAATGCTGGAGCAGAATTTCCAAAATAAGATACAGGGTGGCTGTAAGATCTCGTGTAGTTGCTCAACTGCCATTTTTCAAATAAGACAAAAAATGAAGGATTGAATTTGTGGTCTGATCATGCAAGCCCTTCCATATGTGGGATTTCTTTTCTCTTTTTTTACTCAGTAGAAATGCTGTGCGTGGCTGACCTGTGGGTTTGCTGCTGGTGACAGTGTATGGGTTACTGCGCTACAAGGGAATTGCCACGTCTGGGCCAGATGTTAATAGAAATCACAATGCAGTATACCTGTACAATTCACTGGAGAAGTAACTCAAGAATCACTGGTTGTGGTTCACTCAAGAAGCGTTTCAGTGTGCCTCACTCAAGAAGCACAATTACCAGATCCATCTTGCAACTGAAATCAGTCTCTATATGAATAACTTTCTATAAATGTGAGACAGCAGAGCCGATTTGCTGCCAGGCAAATCTTTTTGTGCACTACAATGAAGAAATTGGACTTAGCCTCATCATTTGTTGTTTCAGTTCCACAGCTAGCACAAATTAAGCACATGTAGCTTTACTAAAACCATGTTGAGTTACAGCAACGCATGGTTTGGAACTGAAACTGGTATGCAGCTCTATGTAATATGAGAATCAGATTTATTGACAGGGAAACATGAACTAGAAGTTAAGTTTAGGAATAGAGGATTCATATGTTATTAACACTTTGTGAATAAGTGGAGAAAAAGTAGCTTTTAAAATGATAATAAAGTTGGACTGGAAATTACAAGATTGGCCAAGTATCAGAAAAGCAACAGAGTACAGCAGTGAGTAAAAGTACTTTACAATGTAGGTTGGATAAATTTGCAAAAGCAGTCATATGGCATGATTGCTTGTGATGACAGAGGACTAGATTTGTTAGCTGAGGAGATCGCTTCCAGTTTCGTGTTCTTACTAGAGAGATGTTAACAAAAGGATGAAAGTAGAATAAGTAACTCTCATCTGGGTTATCTTTAATGTTTCTTCAATGTACTGGTTGGGCTACCACTGTAAATTAGCACTGTACAGACATCAGAGGATTTCATACCATGCCAGACATGTTCAGTGATCCAGCAGGTTAATCTTTCTCCAGTTTTCCTGCTATAGTTAAAAGAACTAAGTGATTAGGAAAACCTGATAGTTCCTTTTTAATGCAACATTTCTGCTGTAAAAGCAAAGGTATCAGTCATAAACCATTGGTAATGAGATCTACCTGCGTCCATTGGGCCCTGCTAGACAAAGATCGCAAGGCCAAGTTGTGCAATAATAAAGAACAAAATAGTGATCATGTTTTAGGCATTACTGCCAACAGCGCAGTGTTGCTTGGGAATATGATCGTCACTAGCCTCAAGGACGTTTTTTACCAACCAACTACAACTATCTGATCTTGCAAGAGCCTGAGTTACGTCCACCTTTGCATCTTACTACTCGTTACTACTGCAGTTGCACTGGTGCTAACTAATGGTGTAATACAGGGACAGTTTTACTACGCAGTTTTATTCTGAGGGAAAATATTGTCTCCGGACAAATAGTTATTTCATATTGTTTTATATAAATAATAGAAAGCACACTTCAGTATTCCTCTGTTGGAACCTCACATTTCATAATTCCCTTTTCTGAGGCTAGGTGCACCACTAAAATGTAATTTGAAAACAGCAAAATACATCTGTAATGTTTCAGCTGTGAAATGAATTGGAATGAAACGGATTGTGGTTTTGAGTAACCAGTTTTTCAGGACATTTCTGTTTGTCGTAGAATTTGTCATATGCCACCGTAAGAAAGGGAAAAGAGGAGGGAGGAGAAAAAGACCAACGCCAACATACAGAACAAATGCCAGTGGTTAAGATATTCAAACAGTGCTTTGATTCCTCTTTATCATTCTGAGCTTACGGGATCTGGTGGGTTATTGGAAAAAAATGGAAGTCAAAGTCCAGTTGGGAAGGATAAAGTTAAGAATAAAGGTGGGGAGTTTGTGGATTTATTTTTGACCTTTCATTTCCTAAGAGTAGGGAGGGATCTTTAATGGTTTGAGTCTAGGAGTAGTTTCTACTAGAATCAGCTTCGGGCAAGGTGAGTTTTCTGTTTATTCTGTCTGGACCTTTCCTTCATAACCAGGTCTACTAGTCCATTTGTTTTTTGAAGGTCTCCAGTTTTCAGTTTCCAGAAGCTGATGAAAAATGCAAAGGCGTTGCTTATAGGGACAGTTCCACCTTTCTGCCAGTGCTGGCGTGATCATTCCTGCTCCTTAGCACTTGTGACGGTGCAATGAACTAGATTAGTGAATAGATCCTCAGTACCTCCCCACCTTGGTACCCTAATCCAGTTCTTGCAGCTATGGGAACACCGTTCTGGGACAAAGGAGGTGTTAGAGGTGAGGGTCTGGAGACGGGGTAGGAGAGGAGCACACCCTTAAATCTAAAGGGATTTTGAAGGAATTTGGGCTGAGGATGAGACTTTGGACAACCTAGTCTAGTGTGTCTCTGCCCATGGCAGGGGAGTTGGAACTAGATGATCTTTGAGGTCTCTTCTGACCCAAACCATTCTATGAAGTAGTAGTTTTCTCGAAGTGCAAGCACTTGAATAACATAGCAGTACATGATATCCTGATATCATAGCAGTGTTGTGATTCTAGCTATCCTAAAAATAAATGTTGTGGTAGTTATTGGCACCTACTCAGTCTGAAGAAGCTTAGAAGCATGTGTCCAGTGTACTGGGATGCAAATGCAGAAGGCAGTGGAAGTCAAACAAAGGAACCTTGTAGTGCTTCCTTCTAGGAGGATCAAATGGATGGTGATTACCTTTAACTTGGCAGGAACAATGCAAGCTTGTCTTCTTTGGCCTATACATATTAACCACAAATAATATGCTCCCATTTAATTACAGGCATGTTCCTGACACCTAAGTTAAACCTAAAAAAAGTGGTTTATGTGTCTGTTTCAAAAAACGTATTTTCATTTATTATTGTATTAGTTCTGACTACGAATAAAATCATGCAGCCTGTTAAACCTCTTGTAACAAGCAGTGGGTCTGTCTAATGAAAATACTGGGAAAGCAATATAAACATCAGTGACAGTATCAGATGATACTTTTATGTTAAGCATGTTCTCTCTGAATTGTACATTGCCTGCCATTAATCTCCAAAAATTATTATTGTTATTATTGTTGTTGTTGTTATTCCTTCAAAGGTGACTGGGGCAAAAAGGCTATTCCATTTTAAATTGAAATGAACATTGGTCAGGAAGGAGCAAGAGAGAAATGTAAGCAACATCATCTTTTCTTTGCATTCTAGAACATGGCTTGTTTTAATTCTTTTTATCAGGCTTATCAACAGAAGCTAAAGCTAGCCCTTATAGGCCAAAGTATATTTGGACAAGAAGTTTATAACAAGCTGAGAAAAGAGGGCCATAAAGTTGTGGGAGTATTCACAGTGCCTGACAAGAATGGACAAGCTGATCCTTTGGGTAAGTGTACCTTAATCCAAATGCTAAAATTACGGGTATACAGAACAAACTTGCCTTTTCGTGAGAAGGCAATATCTAAATGGGAATGATTTACGTATATTGCCTTTATTACACTGGCTTCAGCACAAGAACTATGCTTTAACAAACACCAGTCCCAGGACTGGTTTAACCTTGTGAGTTAGAATGTTGGTTCTAACCATATAGGGCCATACATTATGATATTAAAAAAAATAAATCTGAAGACCTTATTTGAATGTACATCCTAGAGGTAATCATCCCTAGAGCTGTATCTTAAAGCAAATAGCTGCTGAGCCTGTACTGAAGCACAAATGTCTGTCACCTGTTTCACTGTGCTGTCTGGGACACTCCAGGCATGAAGCCAAGACAGTTTATCCCTGGCTTTCTGCCCTTTCCGACAAGCTTGCACACAGCAGTGTACCTGCAGAGCCTATTTCTCTTCCACCTGGACTGTAGAAAACCCATTGAAAAGGGTAGAAGAGGCTTTGCGGTTTTGCTCTCCCTTTTCCCATTACCAAGATGCATAAGGATTTTCTAGACTTCCTAAAGAAAGAGTTGTTGCCTCATAGGTGTTCAGAATTGTACTCATACAGCAGAACTCGGTGTGGCAAAGAAGCTACTTTGGAAACATCTGAATTGTTTGTTTGTTTTTTTTTTTTCCCTTTGGGGTTTTTTGTTTTTTTTTTTGGTAGCAGAAAAATAGCAACTTAATGTGATTAGCAAATAGAAATGCCAGGATGGGATAAACCTTTTTGGGTAATCACAGATTAAAACTACATTCCATGAGTTGTCTTATGTCTTTTTATTTTTAATTTTATTTTTTGTTTGTCAGGTCCTGACATGTTTTTACAGAACTCTTATGAGGGAAGAAGCAAACATAAATTTTGCTTACCTGGGCTATGGCACTCCCAAACTAGCCTATAGTCCTCAAGTTTATTATGTTCTGTAACTCTACCTCATTATAAGATTTAATCACACTTTGGAAGAATTCAAGGAGGTAACCATTAGTTTAGAAGACAATTCAACCATCCAGCTCTGGAAGCATACCATAATATTTGGTCACATTATATAAATTATTGTTGTACAGTTATTACACTAGGAGATGTAACTAAGCAAATCTTCCATGGATTTCAATCATATATTTAACTAAACCATAGAATTAGTTTATTGCTATCCTAGTGAAAAAAAATAATTACTAGATACTTGGTTGCTTTTTCCCTCCAACTGACTCAAACAGCTTAAGTCTCAAGAGAAATTTGCTAATGTTTCTGTATCCTCAGACAACAGTGATTTTTATTTCTAAAAGCAACTGCAGCACACACTAACATCTGTGGAATGCTATTTAAGTAACTATTTACTTAAGACCCAGGTTAATAGGCTAAAGAAGCCTCATGTCAAACTGAAGATCCAATTTCAGAAGTGAAAAAGAGGAAGGAAAGTACAAAAATGTGGTTAGAAATATAAATTAAATTAGGCAAATTTTCCATAGTTCTTCTTGTTTTCCCTATTCTTCCTATTACACATACAACTCAACAGATGTAGAGTTTGACTCTAGTATCCTACTCTCTGTGATGAGTTATTAAGCAGACGTGCAATAGAATTTATCAAACATCTAAAAATCCTCTTTGCAATTAGTGCATTTTTTCTCACCTTTGAGCCTAGTTTTGGGTGTAGCTGCGTGTCTCACAGATAAATGGAAGCATATCCAGAAGGCATCAGTAAACAGAATTTTGAAAAAATTATCCAAGGCCTCTAGCATCTGTAATTATTTGCAACACATGGCGAAATGCTGCTGACTTGAGTGAATCTTAGTTGTACGTACTTATATTCACACACAAATTGCTGATATGGAAAATTAATTTCTGCTAAATCAAACCTGTTGCAGTCAAAAGTAATGAAGTATCACTGTTAAATAGTCAATAGCGTTCATCATTCTTTTCTGGTACTTATTACCCAAGTCATAAGAGTGAACTTAGAGCTGTAGGAATGAGAAGCAAAGACAGAATTAATAAAATATATCCAAGCGCAAAGGTTTTCAAACAACATACAAAACAGTACGAAGGGCACTTTGTAATCATACACTTGATGATCTGCTTGAGTTGTCATGCAATATCTCTGATTTCGAGTTTGAATTGCTGACACAAAATGTGAATTAAAAAAGAAAAATGTTCTTGCCCCTCAGCACTGGCAGCAGAGAAGGACGGCACTCCTGTTTTTAAGTTCCCCAGATGGAGAAATAAAGGCAAGCCTATCCAGGAGGTAGTTGCAGCCTACAAATCCGTTGGAGCAGAGCTAAATGTCCTTCCATTCTGTACACAGTTCATCCCTATGGATGTTATTGATTGCCCAAAACATGGTTCAATTATCTACCATCCATCCATCCTACCACGCCACCGAGGAGCTTCTGCAATCAACTGGTAAGTTCCGTTCATCAAAACTACAAGTGTGTTATGTTGGGAAGTTGGTCTCTACCCATTACTCATACAAACGCTAAGCGCAGTTCTGTTGACTTTGCAACTGCCCTGAAGGAACTTCTCTGAAGCAGCTGAGTATTTGGTTCAAGAACTGCTCTTCATACCTAAGATTCATTATGCTTTCCAATGCAAGTGCAGCTGTTGTTCTGGGAGGATCAGTGATATGAACTGTACGTTCACATAATTTATTCACACAAGCAAATCGACAGTCTGTAGTTTTCATGGGCAGGACTCTGCCCTCGTAGATCATCCCCCACAAACACTAGATCACTGTCACAACAGGGCCTGAGGCAGAGCCTAAGATTGCACAGAAGGGATGGGAAGGGAGAAGTGAGAAGAGAACCCATAAGAATAAAACATTATCTTACTGTCTTCCTAAGCTATGCATGGCTAGATTCAAAATGTTACTGTGAAAGAACTACACTGCAGTAATGACCACAGTAGACTCAGATCTAGCATTCGTGTGACAAAAGAAATGCCATTATCACTGTGTTTAAATTAAATAAGAAATTGTCTAAATACAAAGAAAGAATTTTAAAAGAATCTCACAGGCAGCATGAAAATTGTCTAAAGACACAATGTTGTAGATTCAATGTAAAGGCACATTTTGTTAGGGTTTTTTAACATTGTTAATGGAAAAAATGCTAAGTACTTAAACAGATGAGTAAAGGAGAATATTAGAGACATAAGGAAGTCCTTCAAAAAGTGGCCATTGTGTCCAAGTGAGTAAAATTTTAAAAGGAGCATAAATTCTGGCGAATTACATGTAAATTGAGAGTAAAGCAGTCCAGAAAAGAAATAAAAAAACATCTTTTAAAGACATAAAATTGAATAATACCCATTTTCTCAAATGCTTTGAAAGTTGGAGGTACATAGGGTCATATAGGTGTTTGATATAAAAAAAGATGTTTATCAAAGAGAACACCATAGTAGGAAATCTGTATTGGTATTCAGGATGGAGGAGTTTAAGATGTTACTACCATACTAATCCTTCTTTGTGTAGAATAACTCAGAACAATACACTTGAGCTGAACTGTGAGTAGAAGAGATTTTAGATAAACTGATGAATGAATAAGTATCTTTTCTCAGCAAAGGTTTCGCAGGTTACTGTTCCTTCAGATTGTGTGGGTGCAGGAGACTGGAAAACAGCAAGACCAATACCAGTTTTGAATGGGCTTGGAGGAGAAGCCAGGAAACTACAGACCAGTCACTCTGATTTTGATCTGTAATAAAGAACAGAGTTTTTACACAAATGGGTAAATGTGATAATGTGAAAGTAAAATTAAGAAAATGGGTCGTCAAATTCAAAGTTAAAAAATAAAAGATAACGTATGTAGGGGAAAAAACCTAACCATATGTAAGCAACAATAAAATTGAGTTAGCTGTTACTCAGAAAAGAGACCATGGAAGGATCTTAAGTACTGTTGGCATCTCAATTAGGACATGAAAGAGCTAGAAATGCTTCAGAAAAGGCGAAGATGTTCATATGTATAGAACAACTTCCACGTGGTGGGACAGAAATCTGAGTTTTCAGACCAGAAAATAAGTAATTGGGATGGAAATATGCCAGCAGTATATTAAGCCATGAAAGACATGGGAAGGTGAATAAGGAATGATTGGTCATTCTTAATAAAAAGTTAGTGGGCAGTCAGCAAAGAGATCAGGTGGTAGGATTTGACTAAAAGAGGAGGTACGTTTACTCCATACACTCTGTTACTAAACTGTGGAACTGCACATCTAGAGAGCTCTGGAAGGATGTTTTCATAGAGGAAAAGTTCATCAAGATCTATTCCACAGGAAGATGTAGATACCAATTCTCAGGGAGTTTCTGAGGTGAAGGTCTCCAGAAATGGGAACATATCCCAATGGCGTATCACCGTGTCTTGCCCTATTTTGCATGTTCCTTCTGTAAGCACCGGCTCCTGCCCTTCTCAGGTAAAGGCTGTTGTCCTAAGACCTTTAAACTACAGTTTGGCCTTGATTTGGCCTTGGGTGACCATTCTCATGTTTCACCCTCACACCTCTTGCTCTCATCACAACTCTTGCATCTGTTGTGGCTACAGCCCCAGTGCTGATCAGACCCTTTCCCCTGACAGTATGACCGAGAAAGCCTGTGGGAATTAGGCTTGGCAAAAGGGGCACCAGGCACAAACAAGCGTGCTGATCCTCTGAGGGTTCCTCACTCCATCCTTTACAGCCTCCTCCAGCTGCTGCCACTTTTTTATCAGCAGCTGTCTGCAGAAGGAGCTGGTGGGCAGGGGAGGGGACACACACTACTCATCCTGTCACCTATTCAGCATCAGCGACATTTGCCCATGGTACCTTCTTCTCTTCCAGCCATGCAGAGGACATTGCTGCTTAAATGTGTGAAAGATATGTTAGGGACTGTAAGCTTTCACCTCTGTGAACCTGCCAGCTCCCCCCGTTGTCTTTAGAGTTTGTCCCTTTTTCTGCACAAATGTGTGCTTTACTCCTTTTAATGTAGTTTTCAGTGCTTACAATTAATAGTGATTTTTCACTTGTATACGCCAGATCTTGGATGCTCCTGTTACAACGCGGACTGCCAAGGGAATACCTACATGTGATATGTCTTACAGAAAATGGCGTCGGCGTTTGCATGCGGAGAAATGGTTAAAAGCGTGTAGGAAAGATGTATATCTCTCCATTTCTGGCTGCTCCCTTAAACACACTTCTGTTCGATTATAAATCATTCTGAGGCCCTTACAGCTCCAAAGGAGAACTGGAAATTTAAGTGGCTGAAGTTCCCTTCAGATTCGGAGGCAGATCCTGAGCTGATGTAAATTGGCATAGGCCTATTGTAAGCAGTGGTATGTTCATTCACAGCAGCTGAGAATCTGGCTGGATATAAATTCCCTTAATAACTTTTCCTTAAATAGTTGCATGTCCATCATTCTCAATTCTGAGTTTAGCTCTTTTTCAGCTGTGGGACAATTGTACTTCCCTTGCTGACCTACAGATAAGTTGTAAATTGCAGTAAACTGAATTATTCAGATAATATGGTGTCTAGATGCGTCCATCTTTCAAATTACATCGTAACTATTGCACAGCTTTTGCTCTGTGTGTCATACCACTAATCACATTTTAAAAATAATTACCACAATGAACTGTTTTTATAGAGACCCTGAATTCAGTTGCAGCATTTCTGATGTCACTTTGTGGAAACCACACATCTGCAGTATCAAACTTGGGTTTCTGACTATGAAATGAGCAATGAAAATAGTATTAAAGATGGTTAGAATTTTGTTTTCTATCTACCTAAAGCAAATCAATGCGTAACAGATGGGTTGATAGCCCTGACTACTTTCATACTGTCTGTATTTACTGTAAGATGGTTGTGGGGTGTTTTTTTCTTTTTTTTATGTCCAGGACTTTAATTCAAGGAGATAAGAAAGCAGGATTTACTATTTTTTGGGCTGATGATGGTTTGGACACTGGACCGATACTTCTGCAGCGAGAATGTGATGTCGGCCAAAATGATACTGTGGATGACCTGTATAACCGGTTTCTCTTCCCAGAAGGAATAAAGGCTATGGTATGTTTAGCTGTACTAAATATCAGCATTTTAAGAGGAAAAGAAAAGCATCTGTTGGACTTTGAAAGTAAAGGCAATATAGACAAGATGCATACATTGTGATGCTTAGCTGAATCCTAGACTTCAGTGGAGCTGTGCTGCTTCATAACAGCTGAGGAGGTGACCTCAGAATATTTGTTGCTGGCAGGGGGCAGAGCATATCTTGTTTCCACAGAAGGCAAGAAGTCGGATTTGTCTGGAATGTAGCTCTTTCCACAGATTTCTTGAATGTTTTTACAAGGTGAAATTTTTTGTTGGCTCAGAGAGAAGAAAAAGTTAGAAGTGAGGTTGAAAAAAAAGGGGGATGGTGTTTTAACTTCAGAGCCCTGATAGATTGGCTTTGGATATTGTATGCTTGTCCTTTTTTGTTTTGTCTTAAAATGAAAAAAAGAAAGTGCATTAAAAGTACTCTGCAAGGTTCATTACAGAATTTTTTCTTTCTCCATTTAAATGCAGAGAAATAGCTTTTTGCAGAAAAAAAAAGGGAAGAGTTGAATGCAGTCATACAGAGCCACATTCTGTTCCTACAGAATTTAGATAGCTGCTCTGTGTTTGGTGGCTAGGTACTCCCATCAAATTTCTGAGCCTATTTCTTTGTCAAAGAGGTTTAAGCATATGTGCATGTTAATCAGTGCAGCATTGGTCCCCTAGATTTTGGAAATTCTAGGTTTTAAAAAGAAGCCCGTTTCCCTTGTGGCAGAAAGTCTTTTGCTGTCATTCACAAGTATGACTGAGGAAAAAAGATGAACCAAGCTAACATTAAGTCTGTTATTTTTTCACTTAGGTGGAAGCTGTACATCTAATTGCTAATGGTAAGGCCCCTCGTATACCTCAGACTGAAGAAGGGGCAACATATGAAGGGATCCAGAAAAAGGAAAATGCAGAGGTAGTGTTAAATAACACTGTAGTTTGTGCATTTCTCTAGAAAGGTTGTTATTAACTCAGATTACAACATCAGTGATACCAAGTAAACATGAATTTCAACTCAGTTGTTTCCCCGCCTCTTATTCCTGGGATAACTCCAAGGATGCATGTAATAGTTCCTATGTCCTTTCAGCAGTTATGTATATTTAGAAACTTGATGTCCTACTTGGGATCATCTACACACAGCTAAATGGCAGCTGCACCTTCAGTGGATTCTTAATGTGTTACCGTACTTTTAAACACAGCATTGAATGGAGATAGCTCTCTGTTTACCAACAGGCCATACTAAATTCTCTACCAGAATTAGATTTGATGTTAGGAAGAGCAAGGGTTTGCACCTTTCCTCTTGGCACCAGGGGAAAAAAAACACCAGGTCACGTAAACAAACAACAGAGAAAAAAAGATTTAAACACCCATATAAGAATTATGTTATATAAACACTCCCATTGTGTTAGCTGGATCTTCTTTGTGATGGGGAAAGCCACCATAAAATGTTAGTGAATGCTGCTGGTAATACCTTGTTTTCCTTTCTAGAACCATGCAGAAGTTAAAAAAAAAAAAAAGGAAGTAAAACTTATACCAACAATTTCAGTAACTTGTCCATGTCAAATGTAGTCTTTTCCACCTGAGGTACTGTAGGTGATGCTTTTTATCACATTTCAATTCTTGACTGACCTTAGAAACAAATAGCTTTGCATAATTACCTTAGAAACAAATAGCTTTGCATATGTATATCTTTATTCATCCCTTTAATATAATATATAAGGAGTTTCCTTGGAGTGAACTAGCTTTATCTCCTTGCTCTAAAACTATTCTCATTGGCTTATAACTTGCTTCTAAACAGTCATTGTGCTTAAACTAAGGAGGATGCTGGATACCTGAATTTTTTTATTTAATAGCTATTCTGGTACTTTCTTTAATTCATTTTGTACATATACTCACAATACTGCAAAGATAAAGGAATACATTTTCACTGGTGTTACATATTAAATATACATGACATTCTTAACAAAATATTATTTCGTTTTACCTCAAAGTCTTGCAGGAATTGCAAGTTGTAGTAGGGATTCCATTTATGAAACGACTTATAAAGGGTTAACAAATTATTAGAATGTATTTTAATGAAAGCTTATAGATTTATTAAAGACCTTAGGATCCAAGCAATAAATAGATCATTTTCAGCAAAAGATGATACCCCAGACATGTACTTATTTGTATCTATACTGTGCTTATTAAATTTGTTAATCATAATATTAATTATTTCTGAATGAACACCTAGTAGCAAGAGTTAATATTTTCGTTATATTAGTATGAGAAGGAGAATCTATGAAAAGATAGAGGCTGTACAGAGCACAGAAGTTCTAAGAGCATCCCATTTGATAGGTCTTTGACGATTAGCCACCTGGAGATCACTGATCTTCATGCGACCAGACCCTTTCTGTGTTCTTAACTAAATGAATGGTTGAAAGAGAAGGCGGGAGAATTTGTAATTCTTAGATGTGAAAAAATTACTAACTTGATTTGTAACTAAACAAAGAATTAGCTGGGATGTCTTGATTTCCTAGATCTCCTGGGACCAACCTGCATCAGCTTTGCACAACTGGATTCGAGGGCATGATAAAGTGCCTGGAGCATGGGCAACAATAGATGGCCAGGTATGCTCTGAAAACTGGAAAAATATTCGTCTTTTCTATACCCTCTTTTTGACCTTTTTTATTATAAACCTGAAGGTACATCCATACAAGTGAATACAAGTGAGTGTTACACTGTAGTAGCTCTCATTTGGTGGCTATGTGTTTTGTTTGTACTTAGAACAGGTACCTAAACAAATGTACAGAACACAGTAGTTAAGTTGTGGGGTTTTTTTAAAATGATAGATCCATTCAATTCAAAGAAAGAGTAGAGCAATATCTGGAAAAAAACCTGGGCATGGTACAAAGCAATAAGTAGGAAGGGTAGAAACAGACTGTGCCAGTCATTTTGGGAAGCAGGCATGCATTACTGCATAATGCAACCCATGCTGTACAGTGGGCAACATCACAGTAGTAACAGCAAAATGAAACACTGTGAGCTACTGAAATAACAAGAGAAGTTTTATTTTAAGGAGATTTGGGCCTAGATCATGTGCAGAAATAAATATATCTCATTTTATCCAAAACCAACTACTTCCTTTCAATGTATTAAAAGTACTATACATTTGATCCACATTGTACTTGCGTAACACATTTTAAAAATCACATTATCTTTGCTGGGTGTGATGTCCAGATTTTGTTACTTTGCTATTAGCCAACTGCTGGTAAGCTGCTCCAAAAAGCCTGCTTCTGCCCTAGTGTCCAGGAACTGTTGCTGATTTGAGAGCCCTGAAAGAACAGAAGAGCCCAAGAGAGGCAGTGTTCAGCATTGCCAGCCTGGGTGCAGAGCAGGACTCCACCAGTCACAGGCTTCTTCTGGTCTCTCACTTTGGGCATGCACTGACAAAAGCTGCCTTCCTTTCTGCCCTGGTTCCAGCAGGCACGTTGTTACAGCTAAGCAGCTTTGCACGTTTAGGCAGCTTGGAAAGTTTTTCATGTCCTGGGCTGTAAAGATGCAGAAATAATATTGTAACATATTTTCCATGTGTAGGTACTTATATTTTATTGTATATTAAAGCTTCAAACAATAGAATTTCATTGTTAGAATTTCAGAGCATATTTAGAATCTGTGCACTTTTAATTCCATTTATTTTTAGGTGGTTACTTTTTATGGGTCATCATTACTTGATGCTTCAGTGCCTGCTGGACAAGAGCTGGCAATAAAAGGTGCATCAAGACCTGGACTTATAACCAAGAATGGTCTAGTCGTTTTTGGTAACGATGGGAAGATGGTAAGTGTTCATCCTGGTAAACATGAGACATGAGCACGGATGGAATAACTGTGGAATGGAATTCTCAGGCTATACAAACCCAGCTGCTAATGATAGACAGCTAATTTGCTTGGAGTTTATCAGTACTCTGCCATCCAATAGGGAAGACATTGATGTTTTGCTTCTCATGCAATTCATTCATTTCCAATATGGATTAAAACGTACTACTACTAGGAGAGTACCTGAAAGACAGGTAGCAGTGGCCTGTGTTGGATTACCTGCACCACATCAGCTTTCCTGAAAGCCATTTATTTTACTATTTCAATAACCATTTTAATGCCTAAAACCTCTTCACATGAGGATATATTACCTCACAGATAATTTAAAATCATATACTCCCATTTTTCAGGTACTAGTGAGAAATCTGCAGTTTAAGGATGGAAGAATGATCCCTGCATCTAAATACTTCTCTGCTGATGAAACCACTGCCCTGGAACTTACAGAAGAGGAGAAAAAGATGGCAGAAGATATTAGGGTAATTCAATAAACTGCTTTAGTAGGATATTACTTCAGACAACAGCACTGCATGCTTTTCATTATAGGCAAGGCATAGCTTTTATTTAGCCATGCAAATTGGCTTTTGATAAAATGTACTCAGAGAGTATGGGGTTTAATCTTCAATTATTAATGCAGGTGAAATTGGGAATGCACTGGAATACTTACATGTAATTTTAGAAAGTTTTGTTTCAGGTACAAGTGATACACAGTGATTGCAGGGTCAGTTATGGTAAATATTTATGAATTATGAAGGTGGGAGTCAGGAAAAACAAATGAACTTCTGCCTCACAACACTGAGTTTTTCAACACTGACAGTCTTGGACAGTTCTGAAGTCCTTTCTTCACTGTGGTGTTACTCACTAGGATGTGCTCAGAGTGGTCCTGTTCAACAAGCTCCAGGGAGTCTTACAACAGCAGTCCGAAAGATAAAAGCAGCAATTTTCTCCCTGCACCCGTGTGCGCTGTCGCTCTTCTGCCACAGCGACACACAGGGTGGCAGAGGGATGCAGGATGGGGCAGCTGGAGCAGAAAGCTCTCATAGCCAGAGAGGCGCTTTGCTGCTCTTTCATGTAATCCATCCCTCTGTAGCGAGTGTCAGGGGCTTAGCTGAAAGCCACATTTGCCATTAAAGTTTTGTGCCAGAGCAAGTGAGTCACAGATATCTTCACTTCTGCTAACTCTTCTACAGGGTTAATAACTTTTGGCACTAATATTTTAAACTCATGCTTCAGGATTACCTTGAACCTGCTTGCCAGCAACCTAAAAGCTGCCTGGAGCTACTGACTGACTGAGACAATAGCAAAAAAGAACATAAACTCTTCAGTTCATGACACTACCTGCTAACTCTGAAACTTAATTATAATTAATTGAAATATTATATTACCAGTTATTTCACTGTTCATGTTAGCAGAAATCTCCATGTCATGCATGCAGCTTCAACTACTTCTCAGCTCTGCCCAGGTGCCAGAAATGCCATCGAAGTGCTTCAGGCTGTCCTTGCCTCTGCTGATGACACATTCCCTAACACAATAGGAAGTTATTATTTGGAGGATAAAGACCTTGAAAAAATGGGCCTGAAAATTATTAGCATTGTACCATTCAGGTTTTTTGCTGATTAGGTTAAATTATCATGGACAAAATAATTTTTATAAGCCAATTAAGCTGAAGAATTTATTGACTAACATCAGGTCATTATTTTTTTAATGTATTATTAGGCTATTTGGAAGGGAATTTTGAGCAATGTTGCTGTAATTGAGGATTCCACAGACTTCTTCAAATCTGGAGCATCCTCTATGCATGTTGTCAGGTAAAAAATATTCAAAATAACAAAATTTTGAAGCCAAAGTTAATGGATACAAAGTTGTCATGCTGCTTTTATATCAGGGTTGATGAAGTAGTGTTTAAAAAATTCCCCCAATATTTTCCAATACTCTTAAGTATTCTCTTCCCTACCTTTGAAAATACAGTACAGTTCTGCTCCCAAAATTAGGAGATTTTGATGTAATCCTGCTCTTTCTATTGAAGGAAAATTCCCCTTAACTTCAGGAACATCAGCCACATGGGGGAGCACGGTGATGCTCATATCTGTCTGGGTACAGTGACAGGTATCTCAGGACCAGGGAGCTGACGAGGAAGCTGAGCAAAGAACTCCCCGGAGGGAAATTCTTCCCACAGGAAGAACTGAGCTTATGCTTACAAGTGCACTGAGTTCATGCTGTGTTGGGACACCTCAATTACCTTGTTTTTGCAACTCAGATATGCCAGGCCATAAGATAAGACCAGCATTTCAAGGGTTTGTTGTTTTTTTTTTTTAACAAACCGATTATTGTCCTTATTACTTACCAGTCTCATAGAGCTCTGAATGTCCCCCATGTATTGGTTAGAGTAGTCCCCTATACTGTTTTATCAACCAAGATATGCTATTTGTCATTTATTTCCAAAAGTTGACCTAAAAGTATTCCAGAACTGACATTTTCTTTTCCATCACAGCCCCAATTAAACCAGCAGATTTCAGTAAAATGCACAACTTTTGTGCCACTGTTGTCAGAGAAACACACACACATGTTCACATGCATACAAACTGCTACCTGATTTTGACCCTTTTCAACCTACTAATGATTCAGATACCTGAATAATTCTTCTGTTTGTAATTAAACTTATTCTGTCTTCAAAATCTTCAGAATGCTAGAAGAGATCAAGCAGAAATATAGTGGACTTCAACTACAGAATGAAGATGTGTATATGGCCACTAAGTTTGCAGACTTTATTCAAATGGCTGTCAGAAAATTCAGAGGAGAAGATAAAGAAGAAGAGTTAGTCATTGATTACGTAAGACTGTTTATTTTGCCTGTATTGATTATTCTTTCTTGGTTTTGGGGGAGGGTAGACAATGCATTTTATTAGACTGCTTGATGCAGTAGGAAAAGCAAACAAGTATTTGGTCATACAAACTCTTCTTTGTGACTTTTTTTTTTTTTTTTGCGGCTTTTATATATTTGCTTTTTGGAATGGAAATATATATGTAATGTCACTTACAGTGTACCAGAAACCAGGAGATCAAGAACATGCGGTAGAGTAGATCACACATGGGCAAATGTTCCTACCTCCCTTGCACTCTCCTGCCAGTATGCTTCAGTTAGAACGGTTCTAGACCTTCTGCTTTGCTGAGGCAAACAGTGCTTGACTTTTCTTCTAAGAGTCTGTTCAAAAACTTTGTGTGAAAGGAGGATTGCGTGGTTTTTAAGTTATTAAGCAAGTCAGGATTTCTTTAATTTGGGTATTATGCATTTGATTGAAGTCCATTAAGACCAGCCTTAAATCAGGGTTTAGTATTGGTTTGAACATAGAGATTCAATGATAAAAAATACAGAAATCAGCCTAGCTATCTCAGAATATGGTCATTGGTGTTCAGGGAGAATATGATTTCCATTTCATCTTAGTCTTTTGTCCACCTCTAACAGCCATACATACATTGTAAAATATGGCTGGACGTTGGCTGTAGATATCAAAAGCTTGTTAAGCTACGTTAAAATCTTAGTTATGAAAAGTTTAAATTAATTTGGTTTTTATTTTCACTCTTAGGTTTCAAAAAATGTGAACAACATGACTGTGAACATGCCATACCAGTGTTTCATAAATGGACAATTTATAAATGCTGATGATGGAAAAACATACGACACTATAAATCCAACAGATGGATCAGTGAGTAATTTCCAAATATGATCGATACCAGTTTATTTCAATTTCTTTGCCTATTAAACAGTGTAAAATAGTAACTGAATATTGGCAGTTTCAAAACCTTACAATTCACGCTCAGCAACCTCTAGATATAATTTGAATTTTCAATTTACTTTTCAGTCTATATATTTTACAGTTTTTGCATTTCAGTCAAGCTGCACAGTAAAAATAACCTACTTGCACTTCAACTGTTATGTCAATTTCTTATACCTAGCTGTATGTTGTAATTTGATTTCATTCCTGGTTAGCTTTGCAAACAAAAACTGCTATGCTTTAGTTGCTAAAGAAGTTTTTTTTTTAGGATATTATATATATTTCCTGTCAGTCGTCAACTTCAGTTTTTATTTTACTTTTTTTTACAAATCTGATGTCTTAGGGCAAGTGTAGCTTCAAAATGTCCCTTTAAATTCCCCGTAAGAAAAGTGACTTTGCACTTTGGTCCTGAAATACTGAGTCTTGACTGATATATATTCATAACTATGAATTATAAATAGAAGTAGTGATTCTGATGTCCATGTAATTGACATTTAATTCTGGAGTAAAGAAATTCTGCTGAAATCAGTACCACAAATTTCATTGTCATCAGAAGTCAGACTCTGCTACTTCTCCTGAACTCATTCTGGGATTGAATAAAAGTCACAGCAATTCTGTTTTAGATTTTACAATGTGTGTGCTTCTGGAACACAATCATCATACAAGACTCCATGTATACGGTGCCTTATGGTAACAGAAGCTCCATTCCTAAGAAATGGAACATGCAGGAGTCATTTTAGCATGCTTGGGTATTAGATCATCATACCACATATAAAGACTTCCAACTTTCATAATATCACATTGATTTTACATCTGGAAGGAGAAAATGAAATCAAGTAGGACGATGCACCCTGATGTGAAGAAGATAGATCTCGGACTCAGAGTTCCTGCAGTGGCCTCCAAATTCTGCCACCTCAGCTGTCTCTGAAATTTCTGCAGCCTGACTCACCCATGCCATCTGCTGGGGCTGAGGATATCAAGTATTTGTGTATAGCCAGTCAAAAAGTGTAGGAGGAAGGAGTAACACTCTGCATCCCAGCCTTTTAGTCTGAGCTAACACAATGGCACCTTTGGACAGGTAATAGCCAGTGTATCTTCTGCTTCATTGGCTGATGTTGACAAGGCAGTGGCAGCAGCAAAGGAGGCATTTGAAAACGGTGAATGGGGAAGAATGAATGCACGGGAAAGAGGGCGACTCATGTACAGGTATGTGAAAGGCATCTTGCTTTCTTAAATCTTACTGTTTTGTTCCTCTGAAGAATTGTAGTATACATTTGCTGAATATGATGGATGTTCATAATTCCACTGTCAGAGGAACCAGACTAGCCATTTTTTCACCCCCTAATTTACTGAAGTGTACCAGCCTCAGGTCTTAGCTGGCCAACCTTTCTTTGGCAGAGAAAAATCTTGTGATCTCTCACTGCTAGCAATTTTTTAGTCATTTATGAATGGAAACAAAGAATTTGAGGAAAACGTCTTTTAAATACTTGATGGCTTCATTTAATCTATATGCTTTTTGTTGCAAGGATTGAAAATGCCCTTGTAAAGCCCAAATCCTTCTGTATAAGTGAGGCTAAGTTTTACAGGCAGAACCTACCTAGGTAGGTAAGCAGAGATGTTGTACCTTGCTAAGCCTGCCTGCATATGCACTCCATACAAGTAAACATAGTAAACATACAGCCACCCTGCCACTAATTTTGAAATACATTCTACCTGATGCTAGATTTTCCAGGATCATATCCCAGCATACTTCTCACCTGGCTAAAGACCCACTCTAGGAGATGTGATATAGTCTATTGTGGAAGAATTGTCCTGTGTGGAAACGCTTTAACCTAAATCCTACATTTAGCTGGGTCACCTCCAGCTCAGTCTTTCTTACTTGTATCTGTTTCATTGTGTCAGCTCCAGGTAACGTGTCCTTCTTTTGTTTTGTTTTGGTTTGGTTTTTTGGCAGTGTTATTGTTTCAGAAGATAAACAGAGGTTATGCTGAGTGAATGGTACTTTAGTGGTGGTTTCTGATCCTTCGTGGGCAAGAGGTGGTCTTGGAAGGATGATGATGCTAGCTACATATTGTGAGGGCAGTGCTGGACGCAGCTAATAAAATCCCAATTACTATGGACTTTCCATATGCACCGTGATGCTTCTGGTGCCTTACAGCAAGTGCAGGGAGAACACTGTCTTGCAGGCTTGGGACGACTAGAAGCTCCAGAGCTTCCCTATAAAGAAAGCCTCTTTTGTGGAGGTACATGAAGAGTTTTCACTGCTTTTTCTTTTCCAGTATTCACTACTTACTCAGCAGGTGGAGAGCTTAGTTACTGCGCTTAATGTAACAGCTGGCTTTAAAGAAGTTAGGATCTAGAATAGAGCTGAAACTTCCTGCCCCAAGGAACTCATGAAGGAGTACGTCCTGTGTGTCAAACACCTTTTTTCTGCAGGGTGTAGTCTGCAGGCTCCTCCACAGTACTATCAGATGTCCTGGCCAAGACATTTGTGCTGGGGAGACTGCTTATTTATCTACAGGAAAGAGAACAATTATTTTTTTTCACCTTCAAAAATTATAATTTTCAATAGTGTGCCCATAACCGCTGCTGTATTCAGCCTTTCTTGTGCTGTGCAGGAGGCCAACCCTGGACACCAGAATAGGCAGCAGCAGAAGGATGAGCTACCTGGTGAGCAGCTGCAGGATGGCAGCAGGCTATGTACTTGCATGGGTGCGGGGGGGGTCACTGCCCATCCTTCTATTGTTCCACACTGCTCTCTGCATAACATCTGTGATGATTTGGAAACCGAAGATCCAGCTGATTCAGAGGTTTGGAATATGCAACTAGGAGATGATCCTGTCCTCGTAAGGCTGGGCTTAGCCTAGCAAGACCTTGAGGAGTAGGGAATCCGTTGCATGTCAGTGCTCTGGCAACTAAGGAAGAGGAGCATGGGGGAATGCAATGTACGCTTGTGTCTGTGTCCACTGTAGTGTGTGCAGCAGATCATTTGTTATCACACTAGTGTAGCTGTAGTTTTTACTTTGTTGGATGCCTTGAATGTAAATTCCCCTCCCCTCTTTTACCATATCTATACGGACCAAGTAGGTGTAATTAGAAATAAAAAAATACTAAAAAATGCCATATGTTTTACAAGACATTGTGGGCATCTTAGCAAAAGAGAATGGAAGCAAAACTGAAAATTCTGCTTGTCTCATGAAGTATGTGACCAGGCCTTTAGAAAGGGCCTGCAGGACTGTAAAAAAGTTGAGTCATCGTTACAACAGAGAGTGGGCGAGTCAGAACTCATATTAAAATTAAATACAGTCAATCACTTAAATTTTTCACAAGTCTGCACAGATTCAAAGCATGTACAACTTTGGGTTTAATTTGTGTTAGCGCTTGACTGCCCAAGTTAACTCTGCCCTGAAGAGGAATTTTTAAGGTCTTAGAACTACTGCTCTGTTTTATACTTGAAAGATTTGCAAGTGTGACTATGTTAGACATACGGAAAATGTAACTCCTCTACACTGCGTAGATTATTCCTGAATTAAACTCTTCTCTGCTTAGGCTGCTGGCTCTCTAGGATAGCTATGTCAGAGTGTTCATGTTGCAAACCATACTCAGTATGAATGCAGTATCTCTCTGGTGCACCTCAATTCAAACAAGGCCTCTTTTTCTCTGGTTTCTTTTCAAAATAGACTTTTTGAGTGCTGAGCCAGAGGGAAGGTTTGTACCATTAAAGCCCCTAACTCTGCTGCTTTGTCTTAAGGCATGATTAATAGAAGATATTAGGCATGCATTAAATGGAACTTTCTCCTTTCTCCCTGGCATGTCATATATGTTCTTTTGCACACTACTGCTGATGCCCTGGCTTGTAGCTGGGTCTCCAAGATACAGTCAATACAAGTATTAAAGAGCATTTTCCCACATCTCTGCCAATGCTTTAAATGGGCAGAATTTACATAATGGGAAAATAGGTTCCACTGCCAGTTCTGAATACTCTTTACAGGATCTAAAATGCACTTGGTTGAGCTCTTAAAATCACATGGGATCATTGTTTGTACAGCTGAGCATCAAAACACAGACAGGAGCTTAAGAAAAACATTGATGCATCTGTTTCACTGCTGTGTGAGAGATCTAAGACTTGAATGTAAAAATTCATTCATGCAAACAGACCTTTCTGCCTGAGCCGGGGACCGCTAAAATTACAAGACCTCCTCCTAAGTGTAGGTATCTGTCTGTGCAGATGCATTTTTTGATACCCTCTGACAGTTACTGGTAACTCAATAATATTTACCAGAGTGTTTCTTATACTTCACTGTGTTGCTTCGTGAATCTAACAGATGGAGACCATGGACCAGATTTTCAAATGTACCAAGGCATATAAAATTCACTTTGCATTACAAGTTAGGAGCTGTGTCTTTGGACATCTGGGTGCCTTTGAAGCATCTGACACTTAAGTATTTTAGTACAAGTTCAAACAATACAAAACAGCATTATGAAGCTAGGTTTCCCAAATCTCAAGGACTCTTGAGTACTCCTTCTTGGTAGTTTTGATTACTTAACATTTGTTATGTTATAGTGTATTTGCTTTCAACTTACTGGTCTGATTTTCTATAATCATCTGCTTGTAGGACAACAGAAAAAGAGCAGAAATTTTCTAATTATTTTATTTACAAAACCATAATTGAACAATCAGGTAAGTTTTCACTGCTCATGTTTTCAGCCAGTGTTTACTACAGCCAATGTGAAGACATTTGCAGACTCTTAACAGGCAATTGTTCAAGCTCTTACTGATATTAATGAGCAGAGGCTCCAGTGTTCCGCTTCCAAGTTCAGTGGGAATACAATTGTAACTACAATTCTTTGCCATACCAAATATCATTTCAGGCTGTCAATGGTTAGATGTCATTTCTCTTTGATGTGGAGTTGTAATGTTTTTATTAAAGACTTGCAGACCTGATGGAAGAACATCAAGAGGAGTTAGCAACAATAGAGTCTATTGACTCAGGAGCTGTCTACACTTTAGCTTTGAAGACCCATGTTGGAATGTCTGTGCAAACATTCAGATACTTCGCTGGATGGTGTGACAAGATTCAGGCAAGTGAATATGTAAATGAAATAATGGCAGTGCTTCTCTACACCTTTTTGGTTTTGTTTTTGTTCTGGCACTACCAAAAAGCAGTGTTAGTCAAAGTAATCAAGGAATAAAAAATAAAGCAAAATTAGAATTTTACCTAAAATGTATCTCCCTGGCAATACAAAAGCACATTCCACTTCCAATTGGAGAATGTGGGTTTAGAATGTGATTCTCAGTACCTAAGAAATCAGTTGAGGTGTCACAGTGGACAGGCATGCTTAGCCAGCGCTTCATTATTCATGGAGCAGAATGTCGCTGTAGTCATCCTGCGGGTAAGTGCAGAGACTCGTGTGCTGTGTTCAATCCAGACCAAGGCTGCTGTGCCAAGGCTGGCACAGCATGTGGCACAGGTTCAACAGCATTTCCTCAAGTAACTTTAAGATTCATAACCAAGAATATCATTCAGCTTTTTTTCATCCGTCAGACCCTCACTTCATGTTCTTTCATGCTGCTGTTATCTTTGCTTTCGTTTCATCCAGCTGAAAATCAGGAGTTGGCTACGGTATCCATAGTAGGAAATCAGACATTAGAAGCGTCCCTGCCCTTCTCTGATGCAGAAATGCTTCTGATTTTGAAGCCTGCTCTGTGGCTTTCCAAAACTTACTTATGGAGATATTCAAAATGTAAGAAGAATGATAAAACAGTACCAAGATTTGTCCCTCCTCTGTCTTTAGGGTGCTACAATTCCAATTAGCCAGGCCCGGCCAAACCATAATCTAACATTCACCAAGAAAGAGCCAATAGGGTAAGTATCACTGTTGTCTTCTTAGTGACAATCTTGACACGCAGAAAAGCCATTCAAAAACTGCTATCAAAAATACGATCTTTCCCTGTTCTTCCCTATCTCAAGTGTCTGTGCAATTGTTATCCCCTGGAATTACCCACTGATGATGCTGGCATGGAAGAGCGCAGCGTGCTTGGCCGCAGGCAACACACTTGTTCTCAAGCCAGCTCAGGTAAAACCAAGAAAGGAATGTACAGACGGATCAGGTCCTCTGCTATTTGTTGGCAAGTTCATTCAAGCAATCTAGGGGATTTCACCCATAGGTTGACTGCGCCATGTGTTTTAAAGTGCATGTGTAATAGTACAAATTGCCATGATGAGACAAGGTACTGATTGTCTTCAGTTCTGCTTTGATGCTACTCTCGTTTTCAAGAATGAATTCTTTTCCACAAGAAGCAATCTTCTTACAGAAGATTGTAAGAAGATTAATATTGTATCAAAATTAATATGTATTGAATGTAAAAGATATTATATTACATTTAATCAAAATAGGAGACCTAATCTAAATGTTTCTACTTAGGTCACACCTCTGACTTCCTTGAAGTTTGCAGAACTCTCAGCTAAAGCTGGATTTCCTAAGGGTGTTATAAATATTCTACCTGGTTCAGGTAAAACTTCCACTAAACATTTTTCTGAGAAGAGCAGGGCATGCTAAAGCTGGTGAACTAGCATTTTACCTTTTTGAAGACCTATTACATAAGTGGATGTATCTTCATAGGTAGTAGGCTTGCATCTATGTCTTACAGCGACTTCACGTATTTCCAGAACAGAATTGCAAAAACCTGTATGTCACCTGGCCCTAGCTAGTGGTAAGAGCTGTGAGCCTACACCCTTCACAGATTCACATAAATAGCATGAATGCTCTGAAAAAGATTGTATTACAGAGAAACAGGCTGTGGAGTCTCCTTCTCTGGAGATATTCAAAACCCGTCTGGATGTGATCCTGTGCAACCTGCTCTAGGGGATCCTGCTCTAGCAGGGGGCTTGAACTAGATGATCTCCAGAGGTCCCTGCCAACCCCTACGGTTCTGTGAATGTTTCACATGATTGTAAAACTTTGGTTTTTTCTCCTAATCTTACCATCACTTGGAAGTACTTAAATGTAACTCTGAGACCCAGAGCAAGCTCGTAAGATGCGTGTTGGTCACTGTAGGTAAGTCATGGTCTACACCATGTTACCCAATGCCACAATTTTCCTCTTTTCCCTAAGGAAGAAAAGTGACAAAATAACTGTATGGGGCAGGCTCTGCTACAAATTAGACTATTCCACCTACAGTGGAATATTAGGAAGGAAGCTTTTTAGTCCATACAGATGGGGGAATCTGGACACACTATTGTAATCCAAGCTAACTAACATAACATTTTTCACAGTCATATGAATAAAGACGTAAACATAAATAAGGATGTGATATTGTACTTGACTGACATATTATTAGCTCTTTCTGTGTTACAGTGCTGCTGCTGGAGTAGTACAAATTGCCTGTGTACTGTCCAGTTAAGCTGTTTTCCTCACCCCGATAGGTGGCTTAGTGGGACAGCACTTGTCTGAACATCCAGATGTTCGCAAGGTTGGATTCACTGGTTCAACACCAACTGGCAAACAGATCATGAAGAGGTACTCTCAGCAAAAGATTCATAAATAAACACTGCTTAATCTAGTTCGGAAATATCTTATTAGCTGTATTGTGCATGTAGCAGTAATAGAAAAGCGTAACTACATAGGGTGGTTTACATTTGTGTAGAATTCTACCAAGTCACTGTTGGAAAATAGAGGTTTACGCATTTTCACTAGTTATGATTCAAAGGAAATAATGAAACAAGCTATTTAAAAGTTGTTTTTATATGATTATTTATATTTTCTACAGTGCAGCCACTAATCTGAAGAAAGTTTCTCTTGAACTTGGTGGTAAATCACCATTGATCATATTCAGTGACTGTGAACTTGACAGAGCCGTAAAAATGGTAATGTTACTTCGAAGTAAAATGTATTTAAAGCCATTGTGATACATCCTCACAGTATTGCAATATTTTTCTTGATTTGACAAAAACTGCAGTAGGGAGCCCTTGCATGAAAAATCGTGCAACCTGTTAGAAAACAGACCCTTTTCCTCCAGGATGTTTCTTTGTGCCAGCACAATTAAACTGTTCATGCTGCACCAAAAAGGCAGGGATCTGTACTACAAGAAATATACATTAGAAAATATAACAAAACAAAGAAATACAGCTGGAAAGTATTTTCACTGGCCAAGTTAGCGCATTAAAATTGATTTGTCAAAATCTGATACTCAAAAAAAAAAGAAGGGGCTTAAAAAATAAAAGCCTGGAAGCGAGTTAAAATGTGCATTGAGCTCCCTATTGCCATATAGTTCTTAATTCACCACCAGTCACTCTAAGCCACCTTCCCAACCAGCCATAAAGTGTGTAAAGTTCATAAATAAGAGGTGCTAATGAGAAATTCAGTGGATTTAGTTAGTTTATTTCCTGCTCAGGTAATCTGATTGGTCAAAATGACAGCAGATGCAGTTTGCTCACGAAAAAGCAAACAAAGGTCTTGTACACTGTACTTACCCAAAGTGCTAATCCTGTGAATTCTCTAAACCAGCGCAAGCAAGTACTGCTACCAGGAAGAAACTATTACACACTTTCCTCATTTTTGGAGTGTCTTCTGGCAGGACAGGAGTCTGAGTGACTGCACAGTGAAGTATAGATGGAAAATAAGCTAAAACTTTGCAGTCAGCCCACTTGCTTAGCCCCACCACTGTTCTCAGCTGTAGAAGCGAGAGGGTGACGCAGAGGTTGGCCTGAGCTGTACCTGGCATTGACAGCTTTCAACGACTGTGAAACATTGCTTTTTTACCCTGCACTTGACACTAGCACGTGATCTCAGTCATACCTACGAATGCCAGGACCCTAGGCCTCTGCAGCTGCCAGAAAACTACTTTTTATGAATTTTATTTGTCCTGTTCTTCCTTCCCCCAGCTCCCTACCCCCCTGGAAAAACAGTGGCAGGTATCAGTTCTTGGTAAATAAAGAGAAGCAAACTGTCCAGTGTCTGGATCTACACTCCTGAAATAGGAAGGTCTCCACAGATTAGAGTTAGGTGATGCTCACCCAGTTACACGTGGCTTTCGACGCAAGCAGTATTGCTCAGTGGGTTCGCACAGTTTTGTAGTCACCGGTTGTGCTGCCAGCCCTCTTCTCTGTGATGCTGTGGCCGGCGTTTCTGTGGAACGCTGATGGAAACGGGAAGAGCAGCACTAATGGGTTCAGCCTGAGCCATTTGTCTCCATGGAAGTGTGTTTGCCAGTTATGGGATTAGTCCGCTTGTTGCATTGATGATGCCCCTTTACATAAAGTATTACGCATTGAGGGTCACAAACACAGGATGCAACCCAAGGGAACAGAATAAAAGGGAGACTGAACAAAAGGATGCATATAATTTTTATTATTTCTTTTTTCCTGATCAGGGTATGGGAGCAGTATATTTCAACAAAGGAGAAAACTGCATTGCAGCTGGCAGGCTGTTTGTGGAAGAATCAATCCATGATGAATTTGTTAGAAAAGTGGTAAGATATTCAAGGACTAAAGTTTAAACAGATACTTTACTATGGCACAAAGAGCCACTAGTTTTATAGACAATTGCATTTCTTCTAATTTTCAGTTGTTTAAAGTCTCGTTATGGCTTATGATAGGCAATGTTGCTTCTCAGGAATCTCTTTGCAGGGTTAAAAGGAAGGCACTGAAAGAAGATATTTTAATCAGCAATGCACTGATAAGTGACACTATCAGTGTCTATAAGTGACTATAACAGTGACTATAACAGTGACTATAAGCTATTGTACCTTAAGTGATATTTCATATTTGACTATTTCATATTTTAAGCCTTTTTTAAGATTTAAAAAGTTACTGAGCTTAGGTCAGTATGATTGAAGACTGCAGTGAAGTTTTTAAAAAAAGAAATATTGGAAGTGTAGCTAGAATAATACAAAGAGCATTATTAAAAATCCAATAGTCACCACACTGTACCACTGGAAAATTCATTTATCTAGCTCAAGAACAGGAAATCACTGGTAACACATTCACCACTGTAAAAGCTAACATTTTACATGCCTATCTTAGTAGCAGAGGGGAATGAATACATGAAGACAGCATCAAAAACTTCCAAAGTAACCAGAAATTATCAAACATAAGACACCATACAAAGCCCCACTTTAGAACGGGAAGAGCATTCCACCTTCTAAGAATCCAGCCCTTTCTCAGAGCCAAACTTCACAGCACAAAGAACGAAGCATTCCAAATCACTGGTCACTCCAACAACTGTTTGCTGTGTTATGTAACTTCGTTTTAATCGGGTAACCCATAGGTGGAAGAAATAAAAAAGATGAAAATTGGTGACCCGCTTGATAGATCTACAGATCATGGTCCACAAAATCACAAGGCACATTTGGAAAAGCTGCTGCAGTACTGTGAAACTGGAGTAAAAGAAGGAGCCACCCTGGTGTATGGAGGAAGACAAGTACGTAGACCAGGTAAAATATTGTTCGAAGATGTTTGCAACTTTTACACTTTAAAGGAAAGCCATCACGGTTGTCTCCGCTGCGTTATGTGAAGTAGCAATGTCACGGGAACAGGACCAGGTCAGCCTGAGATGACACTTGAGAACAGGGTGTTCAAGTCTCGTATTAAGAGAAGCTGTGCAACTCAGGCGTAACATATGGAATTCAATCAGAACCTAATCGATACGGGGATCTTTTGCTCATTTGTTACTGTTGTTTGTGAGGCATTGAGGCCTTTGTGCAACATCCTTGAACTGTCGAGAGCCGTTAAGTATAGTTCTATCCATTTAGATCAACAAAACACTAAAGATGACTGAGGAAACTGCTAGCAGAGTCTGCATAAGGTATTATTATCATTATTATTATAAGCCTTTTTGCTGTCTTAAGAATATGTATACTAAGTTTAATGGGAAGGCAGCATTTTCTCATGGGCATCTATCCTGTATCAGTAATGAAGGAGTTTGAAAACCTAATGACTGCATCCCCAAATAAAATGAAAGGGAGGTTTGTAGATATTTGAAATCAGTGTCACAAAGCTAAATGGGAAATCTTATGGAAAAGAGACACAATTACAGCAAACCTCTGAAGCTGATTTTACCCACTCACACTGAAATACACTCACCCAGATGTAGGTGACGGGGATCACTTGTGTATAACACCGGGACAGGTCTTGACTGGCTGTGATGAACTAGTTTTTGGACAGGTTCTTGCACTCTTTAAAAAATGAATGGTTGTTATGAAGAGGTCCTTTGCCTCAGAATTTTCTTTACTTCAGCCTTCGCAATCTCGGGCAAAGTTGCTGCCCATCACATGTTTTTCCTTGTTTGGGATGTACAGATCTTTATGGCTACAGTCTGTCTTCTTGTTGGGTAACAGGAGAAACGGTGGCCGTTGTGACATGCTGTAGCCTTGTCTTCCTGCTGTCAGAGTGCAGGGTGTTCCCCTGCGGGGTCCCCCGGGCTGTGGCAGGCAGAGCTTCTGGCCTGGCAGGGAACAGCACACCTTGCTGCTCTGATCTATACAGGCTATTCTTTAACCCATTTTCTGCTGTTTCTCTGGTGCTTACACACATGCATTTCCAGTCAAACTTCATTCACATCAATCTTAATATTTTCTGTTACAAGTCTCAACAGATCTCTGACCTCAAAGTATGGAAAAGAGATGTCCCGGACAATACAAAGCACAATGCGTTTTCACCATGCTTATATGGTGCTCTGTCCTCTCTTTAGGTTTCTTCATGGAGCCCACTGTATTCACAGATGTTGAAGACCATATGTATATTGCCCAGGAAGAGTCCTTTGGTCCTGTGATGGTGATTTCTAAATTTAAAAATGGGTATGTTCCCTTCTGATTACTGTTAGAAACTTTATTTTCTCATTTTCAGTCTAAATGTAGAAATGATAGCATACGTAGTATGATTTTGTTAAGTCTTCTAAGACCAGCCTGAATCCTGAGATCCTCTTCCAGCCCATTTCTGAGCAAATACCCTTTTTAGTGAGAGGTATCCTACTCCACGTCAATATAGAACTAATTCTATCAGCAGCGTGTAAGAGGAGAGAAGGCAACCGTAAGTGCCAGTTCTTAACAAAAGTCAGTATTCAGTGAAACATTTTTACTGAAGTTGATGTGGTAGTTGCAACAGCTTGAACAAATTACAAAACGTGGGGTTTTTTTCCATTGGAATTGCTTATTTTTCTCTCTGTCACAAGAGACCGCGTAGCGTTGTTGTGCATTGCGTAGCGCTGGCACGTTACTGTTGCCAGCGAAACTCCCTCCGTGCGTGTTGTAGACTGCTGGTTTTAACAGCTTTCACTGCAAATCAGAGGAACTCTTTTACACACAGATGAGATTAAAACCCTTTATAGAAACTTCATATAACATTTCCAGGTTTCATATTCTGCAGTTTGATAATGCAGTTAAGAACCAGCCACACAGATAACCCTTCACATCTATAAATTTTGCATAGTGTTTAGGGACTGTACTGAGGTTTTAAAATTATTATGGATTTTTGAAACTGTATGGAGATGAGAGAAATAGAAAATAGCACTCTGGACACAGCCTGAAAAGTTGTGTCTCGATAGAAGTCTGAATTTCAGCATGCATTCTCCTGACTTGTAAAGCAGGGCCAAAATCTTAGCAAACTGATTCCTAATTTGCTTTACAGCTCTGCTTTACAGCTATTTTTGCATTGCTGTGATCCCCAAGCTGCATTGTAGCTGAGCAAAGTTGGTATGTGTGGTGCAACTCTGACGTCTCTTAGGGTAGATCTTAACCACTGAAATGTAAGCTTACAAGCTTGACGAGTTTGAAACAAGGGTACGAATTTCCATAAATCTGTCAGATTGACACACAGATTAGTTCGCAATAAAGTGCCTTTAAGAAAAGCTAACCAGAGAAGAAAGAGCGTGGGAAAAGGTGCTTGCGTGACATCGAAGGCGGAAGGTTGCTAACACTTGTTTATTTCACCTAGTTGCAATTAAATCATTTCTTTCCCCCACAGGGACGTCGACGGAGTGCTGCAACGGGCCAATACCACAGAATACGGTTTGGCTTCAGGAGTTTTCACAAAAGACATAAGCAAAGCTCTCTACATCAGTGAAAAGCTAGAAGCTGGCACAGTTTTTATTAACACGTATAACAAAACTGATGTGGCAGCACCATTTGGTGGATTTAAGCAGTCAGGCTTTGGGAAAGATTTAGGTAAGTTGGTGCCTCCCTCATTTCTCATCTGACAGTCCGAATGGGTGAAAAAACCCTGTCTTCCCTGTGTACGGCGTATCTAGTGAAACGTGATGCATTTCCTGCATCTCCCACGTTCCTCTGGTTACAGTAATCTCATTCCTCTCCTGTCCCTACAATATTCCCACCTCAACACCTCCGGTTCAGCCCTTCCTGTACGTTCGCCAAATGTACAGGAATATTCGGCACGCAGAATATTCCTCTCCAGCTCCTCCCGGAGCAGCCAAATGGCAGCTTGTCCGGAGCTGGGTACAAACTGCTGTCAAGCAGCAAAGGTATTGGCCAAAATCTTTCTCTTCCCTCAGAAAGAACACTTAGTTTAGGCTTTTCCTCTAAACTAAAGAGCATGGGAACTTTCTTATGTCTCAAAATGTCATCGAATTTCGCTGACAGCCACAGTGAAAGATGCATTTGAAAAATCTTTTCTTTTCAAAACCAGCTTTAAAAAATGCGAAGTCTCGCCTGTCAAAGAAACGTTACAAGTCTGGACAGATCAAGCCTCGTGGCAAAGAAAAATGAAAGAAAAAAAAAATTTCAGGGACACAACAGATTTTTATTGTTGGAATCTCTAGCAAGTATCAGGCATTTCCTGAAACCAAAATGAGTAATAGCTTCAGGAAAAACAGATTACCGATTTTTACGCAGCTGCTTTACCTAGAAACTTTAACATTGGCAAACCAAAGTTCGTAAATTCAACGATGAGCCCCCGAAGGCCATGTGGAGGCTGCCGCTGCCTCAGCGCCACCCAGGTGGCTGCTGCTTAAATTCCAGCTCCTTTTTCTTTCCACAGCTGTTGTCAAACCAGTTCTGTAAATCTTAGTGGCAGGGTAAGTTAATGAGTTGCCATTGCTCCTTAAGCACACAAATATTGGCTAAAAGCATTTAAATTTTTTTCTGAATAATACAGTTGCAGTCTCTGACAACATTCTCTCATTCAGCTGCTATCCTAACTGGCGAATATTGTGCTTGTACAGGTGAAGAAGCCCTTCATGAATACCTTAGAACCAAGGCTATCACTGTGGAATATTAAACCAAGAGCCTCACTTGGAAAGCAAACTTTTGGCAGAGTTTGAATCTTAACGACTCTACGAAGCACTTAATACCATGCCCAGGATATGCTGTCTGCAGTGCTACAACTGAAAAAAAAACCAACAAATCCCAAACCTAAATACCCATTCCATGGATAAGTTTCTACAAACCAGGTCCCAGTTTTAGTCTCACTGACAGATTGAAAGCATTTGAAAATTAACCTGAAGTTATTTAAATTATGCAACAGCATTTGTTAGCACAATACCCCCAAAAAAACCCAAGAACACGGGTTGGTTTATTTTTTTAAATACAACTGAAGAATGAGTTCTCACATGCCTACTTCTTATTTGTGTGAACCTAATATTTACATGGTCATTTGAAATCCTTAGTCATTAGGCTTTTCTGAAGGCTGAACTAAAATATACTGATGATGCCATTTTTGCTATAAACCAGTTCAAGCTTTCCAGTAGCAATTCAACATTCTGCTCTGGTGATCCTTCAGCAGTACAGAAAACCTTTGTGCCATAAGAAGTAAACCAATGCAAGAAAGTGCACTTACTATGATCTTTGTATAGTACATACAGAGTTCAACATCGGTGTTAAACTATGCATATCAAGCTAAAGTTACTGAAAATATTTTCTATCTTTTTGTTGATACGGAATGTGTGATCTGCCTGCAATTTGGAAGGTGGTTACGTTAACGGATTAAAATCACTTTTTGTGTCTGTGCACGTGGACTGTTCTCACTGTTTTATAGAGCATTAATACTTTGTATATCGTACTTTTTTTTTTTTTAATCTACGGGAAAATCTCTTGTAAAATGGCTGAGTTAAGATGTTGGCTTTCAAACTTTCTTTAGTTTGAAGAGAAGTTTTCCATAGGTTGAGACCTTATCTCTAACAAACTAAACCTACTTCAGACCACGTGCTCCTTAGACTACAACTCCACCCAAAGCTTTATCTGGTCTGTGGGCTGCCACTAAAAATAGCAGTCCCATTCTTTGATTCCCATCCTTCCTGTTCCCTAAAACATTTTGTGGTTTAATCAGTTAATCCCAGTAAATTCCAGTAAATCATGCCCCCTTCTATTTTTAAGAAGCCGCCTTGTGAAAGACAGAACAGGATCCTTATCTTTTCTTCTCACAAATATTAAAGAAACAGATCTTAAAAGAAAACTATAGATTTAAGTATGGGATTCAAAATAAATTTTGTACATACATAACTGCAAGTTTCAAGTCTTTACATTAAGTTTAATATTTGAGCAAATACAATATAGAAAATTTTACTTTAATGGTATAGAAAATACAAAGTTCCTTTAAGAAACAAACGATGACATCCAGGAGCACAGCTAATGCTTCTGAAATGCAAACCCATCTGCAAAGTAAACACAACAGCCCAAATCATTGTGTTTGATCAATCCGAGGTAAGTATGGATGACACATTCACTGATTTTAGTTTCAGGCCAGCGAAAAATTCACCGTTTTGTTCTTCCAGCAGTGACAGTTGTTAATAAAATGGAGAGGACAGAAAGATGGCAGGGGAAGTGGGTGATGAAAATCGTAGCTCAGAGCGACTGTAACACCAGAGGCAGGCTTGACCGTTTAAGTACCAAGGGTATCTGCACTGCAGCCACAAACGCTCCAGCTGTGAGCTAGTAACCTACTCGCAACGCTACGGAGGTCAGCGCAGGCAGGGAGGATAAATAAGCCTTTGGTGAACACTTTCTTTGAGTTGTGGCTGTCCTTACCCATGCCGGCTCATCGGCCACTGCGTTAGTGTCGAACAGTCATTGTCATGAATGCAATGTAGACAAACCTCTAATGTACTTTAAGATAATGTTTAATATTGAAGACATTGTACATAACACTTCGCAGGATATGGAATATAAAAACAAAGCTTTTTTTCCTGGTTAACTCTTGCCCTTGAAGGGAAAACCTCCCCCACTACAAAAATCTTCCTTCCACAAAGCAAGAGAACAAGAATTTTAACTTAACCAGTTCAGTGCCCCGAATGCTTTCTTAGTCTAACCTATAAGGAAGTTCATTTCGATATTGTTTGATGAATAAAACCGTACTTAATTCTTCAGGAATCCAGTTTGCCTCAGTCATGAGCGGATCCTGAATTCTCCACCATGTAAACTATAGCATTTCACATGATCCTGAGGGATGCTGTGTTGGGAGAGAAGGTGGTTTTATGGGCCAAGTCCTCAAAATAATAAACCAGTTTGTTTTGGTTTAAAGTAAAATAAAAATTAATTTACTCATTCACTTTGCTGTCCAAAATTTCTATTTTGCCCTTTTCTCCCTTTTGTTTAGGAAGCTTAATGTTGTCTATTGTCACTTCATCAGTTGTACAGTCATCTTCAGATTCTGAGTCATCTTCTGAAGTTAGTATCTCTTCATCTGTATCAGAATCACTCAGTTCAACTACAGCCACATTCTAGGAAAAACACCCTTAGTTAACACATTATACATTTCTACACGGCTTCTATCATTTGAGTAAAACAAAAAGCAAACACATGAAACAGCCTGCCACCAGAAGAAAACCACAACCACAATTAGAAAGACTTTTGCGTTCTCCTAGGATTATGACACATATTGTTCATGGACAGATTCCTAAATATTTCAATTGTAATTTATGTTGCCCTATAGCAAATATAAGGCTATTTTTACATCATCGGGGACATAAGTAGATAGCTGGTAGTCTAAATCAGATATTTAAACTGATGAGCAGGAGGCATCGAAACTAATTTTCAGTAAAGAATTCAAGTGAAACCATTTAGTGTACGAGGGGTCATGACATATTTGCAAAACATGTGTTTATATATTTATTAATACATTTCATATCTTAGAACTTAGCACTGTTCACGGCACTACAACTACTGCAAAATAGCGGATTTTTTTTGAAGAAAAAATTATCTCATATTTCTATACACAGAGCCATGATTTTTGAGGTCTGTTTTTCTCTCTGAAAACATCTGTCTTAAACTGATAACCCTCACCTCAAAAACCTCCTGTATGCTGCAAAGCAAAATACAGGAATTTGAGATGCAAATATATTTCTTCAGTGATTTGCAAATAGGATTACACTATTAATCAGGAGGTCTCCTGGCTTGTTTATTAGAAAGCCAGGACACTTCTCTGACACAGTCACATGACAAATCTTTTTAAAATCCCGCCCAAGTTGCCTATTCCACTTCAGCATATTAAACCAAACAATTTTCATGACCCACTTTGTTTCCTCACTATTTATTTGGAATTCTTCAGCATATACCAGCACTGGACAACCTATCGTGTGTAGGCTGGATACAATCTCACAAGACCTCTGAATCTAACCAGTGCCCAATAAATTATTTTGACAGCTCACACGCCAAACCCCGGGCTGCCTTATTTCTGCCTTTCATCCTGTGGGCCTGCAGGCCAGAAGGCACTTTGTCTGGGACACGCACATATCACACCATCTTCGTATTAAGATATTCTTACATGAGCATGTGGCTGCAGTACTTCAGTTAAACACAGACAGAAAATATTGCTCTGTGTACACAAATACCAGCCGTAAAGGATCACAACAACACTAGCAACTTCTCCGAAGTCAAGACCTATAGCTAGTTGTAAAAATACCTACAAAGCACAGCTGAAAGTCAGTTACTGCTCTTACAGTATGCCTTACTATGCCTTACACTGTCCAGTTTCTAAACCAAATTACCCACGAGACATTTAAAATACAATTTGTGACTTCTCTTTGATTCAGAACTGCTGATTGGGAAGTATATTTTATCCTGGCCTTAAACTACTTCATCCCCAGTCGTTAGATTCTGCAAGTATGAAAATCCAGTAGTAAATTTTAACCAAATAAGCAGTTTTATTACATCTGTGTTTTGAATTTGCAGATCACAGACTAAAATGGTAAAGACTTAGCCATATCTGTCAAATTAGCTCATTCTAAGATCAGAGAATTATTTTAATCACATCTAAATGTACTTTATAAAATAAAAAATAAAGTATTTACCATTTCTATAACCTTTTCTGTTCCACTGTCTAGATTTTCAATATCAAACTGATGAGCTGGTGCTGTTACCATTTTTCTTCTTAGCTCATCATTCGCATGGGCCATCTGTGGTAAAAAGCTCTGTACTCGGTCCAAAACTGAAAAGGAAATAATTATCACATGTATGTATACAAACAGATGCACATGAATTTGTAAGGTTATACCTCAGAAATCTGAGCATTTGAGCAGATTCCATTTCAACTGTAATTTCCAGCTGTCTACTATATTTAAGCAAGTTTAATAGGAGGATTTATTATAGTCTTAATTTTCCCAAGACATACACAGTAAAAAGCTATCGAATCTGTTGGTCAGCGTGTGGTGCAGGAAGGAATCACTTTGACAATTCCATTTGGATTCTTAAAACAGAATGTGACTACTTCACAGAAAACGTATAATTTCCATGGTTTTAAATGCATATTGATTGCCATCTCAAGAAACTTCCACGTTGCTATTATCTCCAGTGGAAATAAAACTACGTTCCCTTTTCTTCCCGATTGAAGTATAGACTGAAGGTCTCAAAGAAGAGGGAAAAATTAGGTGTAGCACAGATGCCACAGATGTCATGCTACATTAAATAAAGTTCAACACCATTACCAAAAGGGGCTCTAAAATTAAGATATGGAAGAGAGATGATGCTCTAGGTTCAAGTATAAAGTACTTACCCTCTACAGAAATATCCCTCTAAGCTCAGCGGGACTTCCTAACAATTTTAAGATCATCAGTGCCATTAAGAGAATCACATTCACTTCTCTTCCATGGAGGAAGGGCACACCTTCACCTGCCTCCACAGTTTCTTCAAATAATCTCTGCTCCACACATGCAGGTGAGCCAATCGCTAGTTCCCATTCCCCGTGAAGTAAGAGGTGCTATTCCGAGTGAGCTCCATGAAGTCTAACAGGTATAATCCACAAATTCTTGTTTCTATTACTTTTTAAATCCCAGCTCAATCACAAAATGAAAATGCAATAATTTGACAGGAGTCAATTTTAAATTAAATGCTTTTTTAAATTATATGCTTTTTATAAATATTTTATCCTGATAAATTACTTCTGAAAAGAAATAAGAAGTCTGAATCAGCAAAAAAGCAACAACTCTCTACTGCACAAGAACAATTCAAGACTAAAGAACTCTGGTATATTTTCATGAAGATAAAAACTCCTGAAGATACACTACTTTTAAAGAACAACAATTTTTACACTGTGTCCTTTTACGCATGCAGTTACACTGAAGAGAATGTGAGCAATCTATACGTAGCTTTGACTAAGAAAGAAGGAACATAGTTCAATTAAAGAAAAAAGTTTTCTTAATGCATTCGAATTAGTTTGTTGTGAATGAATGGTTATATGAGCCGGCTCAATAATTTTGCCAGCACATTTATTAAATATAAAGTTCTGAACGTGATCTACGTACCTTGCAGCAATTCGAAAGTAAACAACTAAATGAAGACCAAAGGTACAACCACACAAATTCACTACAACCAGACAGTGGGAGAATTTCTGCATGGAGAACCAAGTCCCTGAAACTTAGAGCTGTAATGCCCAGCATCGCACGAGCTAGTTTTCCAGAAGCAGCAGTTACGTGATTAACCTGTGGGTCGTGCAACTGCAATGGACGACACATACCCAAAGAAACACAAGTTTCTTCCTTTACTTATGATGCAATGAAAGGAGTGGAGTGAAAGTAAGTTATGTCAAAGATGTTACCTAGTACTTAACACTGTTCCAATAACACAGATACACTTACGGTTACTCCTTGGCATCCTAACCGTCTGTAAAGTTGTGGCCTTCTTGCTGCTACATTTTGAACTAATCAACAAAGTTTCTTCCAGTCCTGGAAAAAAACAAGTATCTGAATGTTTACCTCTGTCAGTGCAAATGTCGCATTTTAACTGCGAGGCTCTCTTCTTGCTGCTACTATCCCACCTTTCTACAACAAGTCTAAACATGCGGATTCAACTGTGTCTGCCTCCAGGAATTCCAGTCTGCATCCTTGCAAATACTGTTTCTTGATGTCTATTTGAGGTGGGTCATCTCAGGATTTCTGTACATGAGAGACAGTGAATGTTTAGAACTCACAAGAGGCTGTGAAAGCAGCCAGACAGGTTCAACACAGAATTAGACAAAGTCAGGGCAGCAGAGTCATCATCTGATATGAAAAGGACTGCACAGTGACGTACCCCCTTAGCATCCCTACCCCTACAATTGCAGATACCGGGCAATTACAAGACCAGCTTCAACTAACAAGTTCTCTGTAGTCATCTTCTGCTATTGCAGTTGATGGGAGACAGAACACTGGGCTACATGAACCGCCGGCCTGACCCAGCAGGTCATTTCCTACAGGCTCCCACTGCTTTTAAAGTCTTTCACCAAATATTTAATTATATCAACACGCAGAGAAACTACCTGCAATATCGCATGGCAAAATATGAGGTAACAGCTCATGCCTGCTAGTTACACTTAGATCCCTTCCCTCATGCGTGTGACTGCGGTGGCAATCAATGAAAGGAGGCCACAAACGGCGGTGCCAATGACCTAAAGAACTATTTTCATGAGGAGGATCATAAAATCCAAACGATGCAGGGAAACTCTGCGTTAATTAGACGTTAGTTCTTACGACTGCTGACACAGCCATCAGCCCTTTATCATTAACTAAGCTGAAGCTTTACTTCTTTTTAAGATTGTTTTTTATCCTCATAGAAACGTTGTTACTAATGTAGAGACTAGTTTAACAGGGGGTTTTCCCCTGTATTTCCTTCGTGTTATCTTAGCGGTGCCCGGGACAACGGCAGTTCTTCAAAACACGCGAGATTTAGTTAAAAAACGTAGTATTAGCAGCCAGGTTGGCTGAAGAGCCCCCCCCCCCGGGCAGCCAGCCGGCGGGGGAGGCTGGGGGCTTA
>VWZZ01002959.1:188983-263273 GCA_013399095.1 Psophia crepitans
TGGTGAGGCACTGGCACAGGTTGCCCAGGGAAGCTGTGGAGGCCCCATCCCTGGAAATGTTCAAGGCCAGGCTGGATGGGGCTTTGAGCAACCTGGTCTAGTGGAGGATGTCCTTGTCCATGGCAGGGGGCTTGAACTAGATGATCTTTAAGATCCTTTCCAAGCCAAAACATTCTATGGTTAAATATTTTTGGCCAGAGTTCCAGACCGATGAATAATTTTCGTGAGTCACTGGTCTAGCACTGTGGTGAGGTGACTGGAGGACCTATTGGAGAAATCACGATGGAAGCCAGACTCTGCCTTGTTGAAGCTGTTGGGAAATTTTCTCACTGTATTTCCCCCTAAGTGAAATAAAATCCTTCATCTGTTACTCCTCCACCTCTCATTAAAGAAAACCAAAACCCACCACTCCCCAAAAAACCCAGTGAGGTTGCTGTGAGTCTGTGTCTTTCATCACAGTCACTTTTACATCTTAATTCTACATCCCATCCTTGAATTCTGTCAGAAAGTTTCTCTAAATTCTGTCATAAATTTTCTCTAATCTACGTGTTTCTTGTGACCAACTGAAACTCAGCCAGCTAAAGTGATCCAAAGGTTTTCTCTTTCTAGGCTTCATAAGTAGCGTGCCACTTCCCATCATCATAAATCAGTTGGCAACTTTCAGCACCCTAGGCTATACCCTTCCTGAAATTTTAATTTTCCTCAACTTCCATGAACTTCTCTTCTCTTGTATTCCTCTTAATCCTTCTATAAAGCTCTTCACTGTTGTCATGGAAGTTGCTAGTTTAATGATACATCTGCTCCTGCTTGGCTTTTTAATGCACCATTTCTTTTCTTTTACTTAGATAATGCCATCTTTGGGCCAGGAAGAGACAAAATTACCTCTTCTTGTTCTGTCTTTCTGTAGCACTTAACAGAGCATCATTTTGGCATGTGGTTAGAGCTCCTCTGGGATCGCAGCAAAAGTTGTTTTGTTACTCCTAAGTAAAGTGTGTGGAAACCAGAATTGAGGCCTAGGAGGTTTTATGCACTCATGCGAAAAGGTTCAACGTAGCACAATACGTTACAGAGCAGCAAAAAAATACTGCGGGAATCTTGGTTACTTAAATTCCTCTGTTGGTCAAGGGGAAAAAAGATTGCTTTTTCTTGCAATACTTCTTTCTAAATCAAGCAATAAACTCCGTTGTTGCTTTTTAAGTATTTGTTTCTTGGTCAGGACTCCCTTGGATAAGGCCATTGGTAGAAGAGAATCTTCATGTTGTGTCCAAGTAGTCTCTTAACTCTTCACTCACAAAAACAAAATAAGTAATTCTGTGACCAGCAGGACTTTTGAAGTGGGCTTGCTGTGAGTGAATTTTCCTAACTGAACTTTGAAGATGTCTTACAGCACGATGCCTCTTATAAAGCCATCAGTTGCTAAAAGCTTTGACATCTCTGCTTTCTGTCAAATCTACCTGAAATTGCTCCAGAAATATTGGATGACTTACAAACTTCGAAATGGATGCAAGGGAAGTATGGGGATCATAACATAAATCATATGATCTTAGGAGCCTCATTTTCTTAGGAAAAATAGATTTTGAATCCTCTAACCCTAAACTAATTTTGTCTCCTGCAGTCTGTAAAAATGTTTTCCCAGCTTTGCATAGACACAGTGTCTTGAGCTTGTGAGATGTGTTATTCCACATCGTGCTGGTGTGGTCTGCCTGACCTTTGTTTCTTTGTTTATGCCAATCATTTACCTGCATTCACAGAGTCTAGTAATAAACACCGAAGTCAACAAAGCTTCGAGTCAAATGAAAACTGTTCTTTTAGTAATTACCATAACTACTACCACAACATGAGAACTGAAGAAGAGGAAGTTAAAGTGGCTTTTGATGGAGGAAATGTCAGATGACTTGAGGCTGCCAATATACAGTTGTTTAATTTTCTACTGTGATGGAAATTTCAAAGTAGAAATAAATTCACATTAAATTACATTAAAGTTAAAGATGTATTGTATTTGCATGATTTGCAGAAAGCAAAACAAACTGACCACATCAAGGGTTAATATTGATCAAATAATTACATTTTAGTGGTCATTAGACATCAAAATAATCTGTCTTCCAGGAAATGTCTGCAACTTATACCTCATGCAAAATTAAAATCAGATTTTTAATATCTTTATTTTAATTATCCTAACTCCTATTTTTTTAAAATTTAATTAAATATCAATTGGTCATATTTATGAATATAGTACTGCAGGTTTATTTTTAAATTAAACTAATTTAAACTATTTTAGACTAATTGGTCTGAATTTTATTGCTGTTTCCTTTCCTTGATATTGTAGTATTTTATGAAAAAATGTCCAGTTTTATTATGTATGTAGTAGCTCCACATTTAACATAATTTGTATGCTTGCTTCAGAGAAAATTCAGTTACTATGATTTTAAATTAGCATGCTTTTGAATTGTACATATCAATATCAATTTGTCATCTTTTTATGGGGTTGAGGGCAAGGACTGTCAACACAAAAGACCCTTGCCACCCAGAATATTGCTTTGGGCTTACCACCTCTGATAGTGTTTTGAAATCTAGGGGTTTTTTTTTCCCCCTTGTTTTTTAACATGTTCCTTGCCTTTAGCAAAGAGTGGGAGGAAGAACAGTAGCCCCGCAGTGCATCATGTTGGTTCCATTTGTCTATACCCTTGCAGAAATATATTCTCTGGGGACCTACTGCTTTCGAGGCCACTGGAAGTCTAGGGCTACACACAGCATCTGCCTGAAGACTTTGACTTCCTGAGCTTTAAAAAGGCAAGAGCTAGGCCCACACCAATTCACTTACAGTCTACATTGCTGTCTCTTTCTTTCCCTGGAAAGTACACCAGTTTGTGAAACTTCCTCACCCACCAACTTTCCCTTTTTACCTTCTAATTTGTTTCAACTCAGACAGTTGGATGTTGGAGGAAACTGGGATTTCTACAAATACTTGCTTTGGAAATACACTGAGTGATCTGAAAATTTAAACTAGTATCTTGTGTCTTCTGTAGAGTTAAAATTTTTCAGAGCTTGAATATATACTTTTTTACTTTTTTGCAGATCCAGTCTTGCTTATGGAATTGTTGAAGATCTGAGACCAATGAAAAAACATTTTTGCATGCAAAAAAGGATCATTTTAGTTTATCTGTTTTAAAATCATCAAGTCTGGCACTTGATGACTCGTCTACAAGATTTCTTCACTGACGTCTGAAGAACAAAGTGCTTTTCAACCTGTACTCCTGTAGCACTATGACTAACTGTAAAGGCAGATCTACCATCTCCAAAACAAATAGCAAACTTCATGACAGAGGTTTTGTAAACTGGACCATAAATCTTAATACAATTCAGTCTGATAAATTTTTGAGACTGCTTTTGAGTATGGTTCCTGTTGTTTACCAAATAAACCCGGATGAAAGACACAAAAAAGTGAACGGTGTCTGGCAAGATGGATTACAACCAGCAGGACACAACTTTAATGTTAGGTCTGAACAACACACAGAGTACCATCACTTCTCAGAATCAAGTTTTCATGGTAGTAATGGGCACAGCCCATCTAGCTGTAGCCCTAAATATGATGATTTTAGCAGTTATAATTACTGTGATGGAATGGACACTTCAGAAACAGATGCCATGTTGCAGGAGGACAACATGTCTAGTGACAGTAATGAAGATATCATTGTGGAAGGAACTAGAAAGCAACCCAAAGAATCTAGTAGTATTATGGCATTACAGATACTCGTACCTTTTTTGCTAGCAGGATTTGGAACTGTTTCTGCTGGCATGGTTTTGGATATTGTACAGGTTGGTATTTAATTTGAAAGATTTTTTTTTAACAGGTAGTCTGTGAAGTTTATAATTCTAACACGTCATATTGTAGGTTTTTACAATATTGAGGAGTAATTAGGTCCGTGTGTGGTTGTGCTACTATGAACTCCTTTTCCCCAAACCTCATCTTAAATAGTTGCAACGTGTAACTTGGAGTAGTTCAAGTCTTAGCCACAGTGAGCCGGTGAATAAAGCTGTTACCTACTGCATTAACTAAGGATAGAAATACAGTAATGGTTCAAAATCTGTTGACACTAATAAATGTATACATTGTCAAGTGGGAGTTGTAATTAACCATGTCACAATACATAGGAGTTTAACAAGATTAGAAGAATTTATTGTATTATCTGGTCTTGCATGCATCAAGTCCATGCAACTTCTGAAATACTGTACAGATTTGGTCCACAATAAGGCATACGGTATATGAAAATGTGCATCACGTTCATATGTTACATGAAAATCATATGAAGTGATTTAGAGCTTTTTTGACTCTTCAGGTGTATCTAAGTGACTTCTTTACATAATGTTAGGTGTGCTGAACACTCAGAAATACAAACACCAGTGATGTGAACAGGGCTACAAAGTCACGTCCAGCTTGAAATACAATCGTAGTAGGTCCAGAGAAGCTGGATTATCTTGGTTTGTGGTAGCAGATTTTACTGATGATAGTTGTTCAGGATTAAGATAAAATAGAACTTTCTCTGAATTTTAAGACTTAAGTTTAATAATATTTTTAAAGCCTGTTTTGGAGTATTATACCACTAAGATCCTACCAATACAGAACATTTTTAGGACTGGTTTCTAGCCTAACGCAGTTGTAGATGTCAGCAGCATTTCAGTGGAGTTAAAAAGAACTGTTGCTTATGAAATAATTCTTTGTGCAGTGATATTTGAAGAAAATTCTGCAGAAAGTAACAATTAAGAAAGGTTTATTGGACTAGCTTATTTTGTTGCCTTCTCTTTGCATTTTGAAGGTTATATTGACTTTTATTTCCTACCTAATTTCTGTTTCTTAAAAAACAGACATTTCTTATACAAACCTCATGGATTCTTTCTTTCTGCATGAGTAGATTCACAAAAAAATACTAAAAAATATGAAATAACCAGAATATTCAAACTGAAAGACAGTAGAGAAATTAATCTGATGGATTTTTTCTTTTGTTTTGTTTCATTCATCTTTTAAAGTTTTCTTTAGCTACACCTAAAAGTTTACAAAGTTAATTTAAAGAGGAGTAAGAGGTGACCATCTTTGTCAGTGAAAATCTTGCAGGAGTAAAGGAAGCCTGGACTTCAATCAACTGCAATGCTAAGACACTTTTATAAATAAATAAAGGAAAATAAATATTGACATGCAAGCTTTACTGATTCCTTGCACTGTTTTACATCAATCTTGTACTTTGATCCTGTACATTTTACCATTTTATTCTTTGTACAGATGCTTTGTTTGTACTCTATTAATATCTGCTTTACTTCATGATACAGTGTAATGAAATGTGCCTACTGCCACTACTGGTTTCCAACCAAATGCTTTACCTTGCCTTCCTTCCCTTAAGGAAATACGAGTGTTTGTATAGCTGGTTTTCAAGCTGGACTGAGACACATCTTGATTTTTCCTTCTATATTACTTTTAATCTTGATTGGTTTCCTAGTTCAGCTCACCGTGAATGAGAGAGATGTGACACAAAGGCAAAAACAAATAGCTAGTGTTAGTACTACCTTTTTTCACCTTAAGCTAAGCATTAAACTGTAATGCAGAAAAACAGGATAGCAGGATTTTGAAATGGGACAGAGCAGGAAAATTTGAAGACAACAAAGCATTCTAAGCTTGTTTTTTCCAAGCTATTGCATACCTATTCTTTCTCAGTAGTAAATATCTATGTAACGACATATAGGAAATTCTCAGATCTTGTTTACAAGACTTGAATCCTTTCATTTTAATTAAAATAATAATTTAAATGCTTGCAAATCCATGAGTGCCGAGACAATTTACACTTTTGTTATTTTAGTTAAAGTTGGTAAATTATTACAAATTAAATGCATGGATTGCCAGACATACAAAGTAGCACATCATTTCTGTGCTGAGAACTCTATGCACACAAAAAATGATGGGAGAGTTTGTCTTTGTTTGCTTTACAGAATCTGGGTTTATAGAAAACTGTACTCTTCTAAAAGTCACACTTAGCAGTAAAAGAATAAAGAGAAGCTTTTTCTCACTTACAGGCTCTGTTCCTTTGACAGCTAATTCCTTGCTGTTCTTATGTGAGGTTTCTACACAGCTGGAAGGGAAAAGATGGAAATATTGTTGTAAATTAAGGGCAGGATTCAAGAGCAGTCATAGCACCTGGTACTGTTTTAAAGTCATGAAATAAAAAGGCTTCAGATTGATGACATCTCTTTTTAACTAAGTTTGTTTTAAGGCTAAGTTTTGTATCTCTTACTTTTAGTATTCTCATCTTTGAAGTAGTAATATGCAATCATAAATCTATTTTATCTAAATAGATAAGCGTTCTGGCTTTAGACTTTTAGGTCTAATATTAAAAGATTGATTTTTTTTTTAGAGGCTTAAGTTTTAAGTTACGGAATTTTAATATTTTGTGGATGGTCTAAAGAGAATTTTTCAATTGAATGTTTCCCACTGTATCTTTTATGTAGCACTGGGATGTGTTCAAGAATGTTACTGAAGTTTTTATCTTGGTTCCTGCACTTCTTGGTCTCAAAGGAAATTTGGAAATGACCTTGGCATCCCGGCTGTCAACTGCTGTAAGTAACTTTCTCTCCCCCTCACTCTTCAGATATATGCTGTAAATATTTCAAAAGGAAACAAATCTTTGGAACACAAATGTTTTATGTTTATGGCTTAATCTGGCTGTTACAGGGGCTCTGTTGTCAATCTGTTGTCAAATTGTCAAAGTTAAAAAGGCAGCCTTCTAATCTCCATACATCAAAATTTTACTTCTTCAGTCTCTTCCAAGTCATCGTTCAGAATAGATAAACTAGTTTTTTGGGATTTACATGTGTATTCTGTAAGGTTGGCAGGTACCTTTGGCCTCGATGGGGTTTGAATAGGCTAACAAAATGTGAATGTTTTGAACGCCCTTTTCTAAAGACCACTTGTGTTGCACCAAAATAAAGCATTGCTAGCATTGCTACTCCAGATCTTTGTTGATCAAACTCTAAGAAACTCTTTTGTAGCTTTCTGGCTGAATAGTTTTATTCCTTTTTTGTTGTCGTGGGGTTTTTTTGGGGTCTGCTTATTTGTGTGTGTGTGTCAACACTGTAGCAGCATAACAAAACTTTTTCTATGTCTTCTTTCTTACATATAGGTCATAGTTCCTTTCTATGTCTCACGGGAAGTTCTGTTCCTTTGTTTTTCTAGTCTAAGCAAGCTAGATTACCTTACCGTATAGCTTTTTGGTGTGTGTGAATAACTATAGTGAACAGAATGTTCTCATAACGTGAGTAAACTGTTTCTGGTACCTGAACTGGGTATTTCTGTAGGACATTGCCTAATGAAGTGTTTCTCTTTTGCAAGGTAACTTTTCCATTCTCCAGCAGGGCTCCCACTCTGCCCGTTCCTGCTTGAATGAATCTTTCTAGAAAGTATTTGGTCAAAGTTGTATGTAACTCCAGATGAGACCTTACTGTGGCTTTGTAGAATAGCACTTCCCTATTTCTCTCAAAAATTACTCTTGAAACTTTCTAGGTTTGTATGCACTTATTTTCCTAACCATGTCAGATTTAGACGTCACAGTCACTTTGTGATCAATCACCATGTCCTAGTATTTTCCCTTTTGTGTTATTTCCAGCGTTCACTCCCATCTTCTGGCAGAAATATTATTAGTCCAGAACTGCATGACCCTGCATTTCTACTGTTGAATTCCATCTGTTCTCGTTGCTGTAATCCTCAAGGTCATCCAGTTTTTGTACGACATTACAATGTTTTGTATTGACAAAGTGTCCCACTTTTCTGTCATTGATAAATTTCATTGCCACACTATATTGAGTTATTGCCCAAATGCACCCCGATGGATATAGCCTTAGCAGTCCTATGAAGGTTTGCTTGTGTCATGCCCATTGTAGAAACTGATTACTTTTCCCCCGTATCCATTCTTTCATATGTAAAAATTGACATGTTTTGTTGTATCTTTATCAATGACAGTCTTAGCTATTCAGTCTTGTTTTCTGTCTGATTTTAATCAAAATAATACTTTTCTGAGTCTTTGTACTGTTTCTTAACAATATTTTTGTGTTTAACCTTTAGTGCCTTTACTGTTAGGCATGAATACTTTTGTCTTGTACTTTTTGTGTGTTGACTTGTTGCTTACTTGGTTCCTGATTGGTACAGTTCATGGCGTGAGGATTGAAAATGCTTGTATTGCACAGTAAAAAATACACCAAGTCCAAGATCCACCAGTGTCTTATTGAAGGCTTAAAAAAGAGTCAGAATCAGCTCCACTACTTCTACTTCAGTTAATGGGATCTTTAATTCTTTGTCTCAACTGAGCTTAGATCTTGGCCAGGTCATGACTCTAGAGCTTCTTCTCGTTGGCTGATTTCCCCATCCTCATCAATGCAATCTCGTCTATGAACCTCAAGGCTCTCAAGAGACATCTAGAAAAGTATCATGCAGACCCTTTTTCTGCACTGGAAATCCTGACCTCAGTTCATATTATCCATCAGCTGTTACAAAAAGTGAAGGAGTTGATCCCCCTCTCGCACACAGAAAAAGGATACTGGAGTTTCCACAATACTGACTGCATGTTCAGTGGTTAAGTAAAGATGGCATCATGAGGTTCAGGCCACTTCCTTTCAGCCCAGAATGGCATTCGTAAGAGTAGCCCATTAACCGTGTGATAACATGATCTGTAGATGTCTTGAATGTGATTTTTCAGACCCAGTTTGTCAATTTGCAGCCCAAACTCCTATCGAGACTCCAACAACGACCCATTCTGAGAGGGCTTCGTTTGAGGAGTGTTACCAGTACCACTTACCACCAAGACATAGATCAACTGATGCTTCAAAGGTTTTTACTCAAGCATGCCGTGAAGGCTTTCTCCCCAGTACCAGAAATTGTCATATGTCTGTCTTGGTCAAATTATGTTAGCCACATAGCTGACTCTGCTCACATCCTTCCACCATGAAAGTTAATTAACTGGCTACAAAGAGGTCAGTGAAGTGTACATTTCTTCAGACATTGCAATGTGGTATGTGGGAGCTCCAGTTTTTTTGGCATTGCCCAAAGTCATGGTCACAGCGCCGCTGGCAACCAAGCTACTTCCTGCCTTTGCACCCGCAGACTTGAGGGTGTGTGTGTGGTTATTTGTCTGTTTTTCAAATGCCTCTAATTTCCTTGTATGACCTGTTTCTTTCAAGAATCCTGACAGACCCTCAACTAAGTTACACAGGTCATTGAAATACTTTCTGGGACTTCCTTAGTCATACTGTAAGTTCATTGGACATCCTTCACAGGAAAGAGGTAGAGGCTCGTCCTAGTTCAGTGAACGTTCTCTCCTTCACCAGTGGTGGCTTGAATTTGTTCTAGTTGGTGTGGAGCTTATCAGTAAAATACCGGAGAGAGAGAGAATGTGTGTGCATGTGCACAACACAGTGGAGTTTTAAGAAAACAATATCATAGGAAATAAGAACAGTATAGATCATTCATTATCAATATAATGCTAAATTATATTTAGGTTTTTTAAAATATATTTAGGTTTTATATGTGAAAAAACAGGAAAATGGCTTTTATCTGGCAAAGAATCTTCCAGCTTTCTCTTACTTACCTTTTTTCATACTCAACACCAGTTGCAATGAGCACAGCTCTGTGAGCTGGTGGCTGCATGCCCCTGAGTGCTACTACAAAGGCAAACAACTATGCAAGAACTCTAATGTTTCCAGTTTTTAGCTAAAAAAAACCTCCAAAAAACCGCAACCAAAACCAAACCGAAAAACTATGCAAACATATCACATGTAACTTCTTACAGGTGACAACTTGGGTTTAGTTGTCAGATACAAATTTAAATTCCAGGACAGTTGCTTTGATTGCTCTGCTTCCCCCAGGTTTTAAAAACAGGTGCTGTGTCATATTGTATCATTCCTTACCGGAGAGTTCAATAAAAAAGCTTGCTACTGGACCTGCAATTTATGTGCCAGTTCTCTGAGACCTCTGTGGAAGAGGTTATTCTGACCTTTGCACTCTTCACATTGATTTCATTGACCTCTACTCTCTTTTGTCATCCAATCTTTGGTCCTGTCATCCTTATCCTAAATGAAAGAGTATATTAATTCAGGGCATATCTAAGCAGTTACTTGAAGACAGTTGTATGATTAAGCTTCCTTTCTCTGACCTAAATTTCCAGTAGCTGGGTCTCCACCAGATACTGTCTTTAGAGTAAATGCAAGACTGTGCCCCTGTGAAGAGCTTTACCTTTGAGAACGAAATTTCTGTGTTCATCATTGGAGCTAATTCGTGCCCTTCTTGCTCTGTTAGCTTATAATCACATCTGAGTTTGTACACATGTCTATGCTCTTGGCGCTGTAAACTACTTATCTTTACTCCACTGTAATTATGTAGTCAGCCAAAAAGTAATGTCTTGTTACCAAGTTTTTGTTATCCACAATATATCTGATTTCAAGTCTCATCTGATCACCTTCATTCATCCTTTTGCCCAAATTCCTATTTTGGCTGCTTGTTACTGATCACTCACCATTTCCCATCCACTTTAGAATCCGTCATCTCACTAAATATGTCTCAAGACGGTGGTTTTAATCTACATCATGGTATAGCTTGTACTTCTCTGTTTTAGTGTTAATGTAAACTGTTCTCCCTCCTCTCACTGCTGTGCTGGCATAACTGTGTGAGGTGTACTTAGGTCAAGTGCCTGTTCAAGCACAATATTTATATTGTGTGGTTTGTATTCTTCCGCTTTGTTCTGTAGTTTGAGTCAGTCACTCTCATTGTCTCAGTTCACACTGTTGCCTTTTCTCCCTATTCCTTTTTTTCTTTTTCTTTAAGAGCAAGTGAGAAACCCAAAACCAACCAACACCCAACACTCATCCACTCACCTCTGTACACTTACACAGACTCGTTTTTACTGTGTGTTATCAGCGTTAGGCACTAGCGATGTGACTTTGCAAACTTCTTGTTTAGGTCCATCTGTTCCACAGTATCACAATAAACTTGATCTTACTTTATGGGAATCCGCAGCTGAAAGGAGTCATCCCCTTCTTTTCCTCTTTTCCAGACCCTAAGAGCATTTGTACATGGTTCCATGGTTCCACGTGTTGGATCAGATAATTTTGTAGAATGATCTTTGCTCCCTTTTTGCTCCCTGAAAAAAAAGTGTTTTCCATCAAACCAACAAGCAAATTTATGGTGCCGTGAACTCACTCAAGGAGTTGATAGATCTGGTTCAAGGAAGAAAAGGTGAACATGTACATAATAGTAGGGGAGAGCAGAACTATGCCATTTGGCAGCAGCTCAGATTTAGGCAGGATTAAGCATTTTGCAAGATTACCGCTTTAACAGGGATTATTTGGATACTTTTCAAAAACTTATTCAAAGCAGAAAAAGAGTGAAGCTCTTGCCATTTCATGCATTTAACAGATATATTTAAAAGGATGCAAATGAGATTCTTATCTGCACTTCCTTAAATATTGTGGTAATGTTTGAATCTAATGCATGTATTTGCAGAGATTTGACTGTACTTTGAACACTGTAAAATATTTATAGTGTAGATTGAGATAAAGTGTCTTAATATATTCCTAAGTTTTTAAGTTAACATTTGGTTTAATACTTTGTTCCTCGCAAGTCATGACTATCACAAAATGAAACAAAGTGTAAAAGAAAGGGAAGTAAAACCAACTAGAAAAAAATTATCGGAAGAGGAAAAAAAAAAATGCATTAAGACTTTTTGTGTTTTGAGAAGTATGTTATCTTATAAATTAATATTCTGTGGGGGAAAAAGCACTAAAATTTATGCACAACAAAAAAAATTGTTCAGTTATCTCTAAAGCAAAGTTACTTTAAATATAGTCATACTGCAGTGGTATGTACTGTTCCTCAGATCTTGTTCTCTAACTCAAAAAAAAAAAAGTAGAAGTAGGAAGTATGTTATAAAACAGTATGTATGTACTTTTCATTTTTTAGAATAATTTATTTGCTCTCTTTCCAGCTACTGCCTTGGGACTGGACTTATATAATTTACAGCATCATAAATCTCTAGCTGTGTTTTATAAATGAAAAGTTAGAACTTTTCATTTCCAGGAACTACTAGAGAGAGTCCAGCAGAGGGCTACAGAGATGATGAGGGGGCTGGAGCATCTCTCGTATGGCTGAGAGAGCTGGGTCTGTTCAGCCTGGAGAAGACTGAGAGGGGATCTCATCAATGCTTATAAATACCTAAAGGGTGGATGTCAGGAGGAAGGGGCCAGACTTTCTCAGCGGTGCCCAGCGACTGGACAAGGGGCAATGGGTGCAAACTGGAACACAGGGAGTTCCATCTGAACATGATGAGAAACTTCTTCCCTGTGAGGGTGACGGAGCCCTGGCACAGGCTGCCCAGAGAGGCTGTGGAGTCTCCTTCTCTGGAGAGATTCAAAACCTGACAGGATGTGATCCTGTGCAACCTGCTCTCGGTGATCTTGCTCAACCGGGTGGGGGGGTTGGACTAGATGATCCCCAGAGGTCCCTGCCAACTCCTGCCGTTCTGTGACTCTGTGATTTTTCTATTGGCTCACAGAATTTAAGGGTGATAGAAACAAGTTCAGTCTAAAGTGACTGAACACTGGTAAGTTTCTCTTCCTGCCACTGATCTAATCACTGGTGGTGCTTGGACATTCCTGGAACGTAAGGTGGCTTGTCTTGCACAGTAAGCTAATGTTAAACAAGTTACTGTGTAAAACTGCATGAAGTTTAGCTACTTTTGGATAGACACTGTAAGTACAGTTTGAAATTAAGAGCAATGGCTGACTTGAAACAAGTATAGCTTGGTTTTAATTTGCTTTCAGAATGTCTCTTTTTTTTGTGTGAGTTGAATTACTCGTGGGTTTCTGCCTTGTTGGTGCATTTTCAAGTAATAAAATTTTAAACCCACATGCCTGAAATTCTTTTGTAATTTTGACAGGTAAATATTGGAAAAATGGATTCTCCCATTGAGAAATGGAACCTAATAATTGGCAATTTGGCCTTAAAACAGGTAAATACAATGTACTTACTTGATGAACTCTTGTAAGTGAGTGAAGTTATTGAAAAAGTCTTTTGCAAGCATTGATAAGTACGCAGGTGGACAGTGTTAATGCGAAACGAGCTCTACTACACTGGCTCATACTCAACATACAACATTTGCACGGCTGGTTTTTTTTTTTGTACACTGTAGTTCTTCACTAATACAATATAAGCCTATATTTATCAGAGGAAGAGGTAAAGTATTCTTTGTGACTATAGCAGAGGTATTTCCTTTTTAATTTTTCTGAGAGAAGATCTGAGGATGATGAAAGAAAAATTTCAGATTTGGCAAAACCTTTTAATTTTGACTTTGCAAATGTTTTCAGTACTGTATTTGCATTGGATTCAGTGTTAAAAGGATGAATGTGATAGAGCTTTTGGATAAAAAACAATGTTTTAAATAGCTGGGTCATTTGAGGAAAGGAGTGTTTGTTCTCCAAGGCAAATATTTCTAAGATTAAGAACTATTTCATGTTCATGTGTTATAATACAACATGTGCAAAAAATAGGTGAAATCTTTATGCTGTGACTTCACTTTTTTAAGTGAGGCATTTCTGCTTTGGCTTCTGATAAATCCTCAGCTCTTTTCCCTGATTTGACTTCTGTTACTCTTGAGTCTCTGCAAAGTTGGTAAAGCCTCTTCGGCTGGTACAAGATTTTTCTTCTTGATCATCCAAGGTTATCATCATGTCTATAAAATGGATGAACATGCTCCCTTTATACCTTGCAAATAAACGTAGATAGGAGGAAAGAATAACAAAAAATGATTCTGTAGTCCTCTTAAGTCTGTCAATGTTAAGAATTGTTTACCTTCTTTTCCAGGTTCAGGCAACAGTAGTTGGTTTTCTGGCAGCGGTGGCAGCAGTTATATTGGGCTGGATTCCAGAGGGCAAATACAGTTTTGATCATTCAATCCTTCTGTGTTCTAGCAGCGTAGCAACTGCCTTCATAGCTTCTCTTTTACAAGGTAAAAGGAGTATATATGTTACTTTGAACAGGTATTTAGTTTTCTGTGGGTGCTGAATGTATAATATGTTGCTATTCCTTACAAATTTAAATCCAGTAAGGTAAAATACGGCTGAGAATGGGATGCGCTTTTGCAATTTTCATACAGGCCTGCATATTGCATTCCTTTCCTGTCATATTCTTTGAGAAGGTTTGATTTGCATGACCTCCTGAAGCTGCCAAAACCAAAAAGTATGGGTTTTAAATTTTCACCTAATGTGATAGAGAACTTTTCTCCCCTGCTTTCTATAGTCATTCACATACAAAATATATTCTTAGTATTAAACAGGTAGGACTTATTTGTAATTTATCTCAAGTGAGCCCAGATGTTAGCTCAGTTGAATCCAAACTTCCTGGTTGCCCATGCACTTATATGTTAGTTTGTGCTCTACTCTGTATCTGAAGTAGACAAATTGGCTTGTTATGTGAAGGGCTTGGTCCAAGTTCAAGTCCCCCTCTACAAACAATGCCAACATCAGTCTGGAGCCATATAGCATGATGAATTTAAACTTCTCTCCCCTATTGTCAGGAAATGTTTAACCATAAAAGACACTACTTAATGGACATGAGGGCAGAAAAAAGTACCTCAACTTGTGACCATATTCTTAAGGAAAATAGAGAGTCAGTAGTCTTAATAGTAAGTCAAGTAAAATGTTTAACTTCCTTTTTTTACTACTTTGATATGCTTACTTCTGTGAAAAATTACAAAATTGTTTGCATGGAATTAAGAGCACACACTCTTTTTTAGTGACAACAAAGCCATTGAGTTTAATCTTGCACAGAATTTAGAGCAGCAAGAGAACTGGGGAACATGAGTGCATTTTTTCCGCTTCTCATGTATAATTTGGACACAAACAGAAACTTTTGTTGTTATCTGGCGATGCGCCAGCACAGGAAATTACTTTCTAAGCTTCATCCTCCTACACATGAAACAGGTGCTTTTGAAATATTGTGACCCTACAGGATCATTTCAGTTCTTTCTTTTGAAAGTTTGGTGGAGTGTAACTCTTTCGGCAGTTTTCCTGAAAGTGAACTCCTAATTTAGCCTACAATACCTAATATTATTAACATACACAAAAGTTATAATACTGTTTTTTAAAAGAAAATCTTTGAAATAACATGAAGGATGCTATACACAGTTGAAGCTCTTATGTGTGTTACATGATGAAAGGGAAATTACTCAAGTTATGTCAAAGATTACTGTTAATAACAATGTGAAATTTATTTTTAATACCCACTTGCTTTCTGCAGGGAAATGCCTCTTAAAAAGCTAGTGTTGCTGTTTATAGGAAGAAAAGTAGAAACCAACATCCTCAATGTAAAACGTTGTAACTGTATAGCAAGTAAAATTTTTATATATTGTCTAGTTTTTAATTTATGATGTAGCTTCTTGACTTCTGGTGCCAACTCCATGACTGGAAATCTTGCATAGTATCAGAAGCTGAAGTGTTTAATCATATGTTTTTCTCAGCCTAGTGTAATTTAAATTTCAGTCAGCTAAAGCTAATAGGGTATAGAAATAGCACACGGTGTATTTTTTTCTTCAGGAAATGGCTGATTTACAATTCAATAGTACTAATTCTATTCATAAGCAAAATAATCCATTGTACAGATGGTTCTGGATTCTTTTTGGCGGGGGTGTGTGCTTATTGTATTTTTTTAATAGAAAACCTTCTTAGAAATGGCTAAAACTTAAAAATACAGACATCAGTCAGGTGGGAAGAGCAATCATCCTGGGACAAAAGCACTGACTTCTTGTTTATCAGGTTTGAAAGCGTCATTATCTTGGAATTTTCTGTGGACTTACAACAGTAGATATGGTTACTGTGGTCTTTGTTGATTCTAGGAATTATAATGGTTGGAGTTATTGTTGGATCAAAGAAGACTGGTATTAATCCTGACAACGTTGCCACTCCTATAGCAGCAAGTTTTGGAGATCTTATCACTCTTGCTATACTAGCATGGATAAGTCAGGGTCTTTATACTTGCCTTGGTAAGTACGTTTCTAAGTGTGTACGTCTTCCTAGGAACCTCCTTTGGGTTAGGAGGGTGGGGAGAAGGCAGGGAGGGAGAGGTTTCGAAAACTTTTCAGTTTGACTGACTTTTTTGTCAATATTTATACTGCTGAATGATAAATCTTGGGTTGCAACATTGTGCCATGGTCTTTCTTAAGACGATAGAAGTCGCTAACCACAATCTTGGCATAACGTATTGATATCTGAAAGAGTCTTACAGAATCACAGTCAATCTACTTGTGAATTAGAAGCTGTAGTTGTTGAATTTACTCTGCTTTCTTCGGGGGAGGGAAGATGTCTTCATCCAAGTTTTCTTGAATGTCCACCCCGAAATCAAATATTTGCTTCCCAGAGCCCATTTGAAGTGTTTTCCCCTTGCACTAAGGGGAAGGAGTTGAACTGGTTATCTTGATCAGCTGCGGGGAGAGGAGTTCTGCTTTCAGAATTGTTTTTTCTGTTAGGGTGTGGTTTTAGACAACATTCAAATATATTTTGAGCTGCAGCTATGCCCAGAAATCAAAATAACAATAATTTAAGTTCTTTGCATAGAAATAGCAAGTCTACAACAAGTATGTATTCAAAGGAAAGCCTAATTTTAGATAGATTTGTGCTTTGTGGTTGCTGTGGCAAAAAATGATTTACACAAAGACTATTGTGAATTTCCTTCTGATTCCTTCCAAGTGCTTTCCAGCTCCCATTGCAATACCTCTTTTTTTCCATAATTTCCCTACTCCAGCTTCCAAATACAAGTTTCCTCTGGTCTTTCCTATCTCTTGTTTCCCTCACAGTGTGACACTTCCATGTCCTCCCGTTCCGTGCGCCCGTGCTTGGTTTTACCAGCATTTCCTTTGGCTTTTAAGTAAACAAAGTAACCACTTCCAGCTTTTGCAAATAATGATCCTATGCTCTTCTGCTTTCTCGGTTTGGTTTTGTCTTATAAATTTGGTGACTATATTTCAAACATAAATCTGTTAATTTAGCTATAGCTTTCTTCAGAACAGCAGTTCTGCCATGAAAGATGAAAAAATGCATAACCACTCTGAATGGCTAAGCAGCAAAGGAGAGGCCTTCACTGACTACTGACCACAGAGGGCAATGATCTAATCCTACTTCATGCATCAATTCTGTCTGGCTTCCTGATGACATTTTTTTACTGTTTGCTTATTTTCCTGCTAATAGCTATGAACAGATGAATTACACATAAAGAGCTCCAAACCAATTTTCTTATGAATGACTCTTTTTTTTTAGTTTGCAGTTCTTTTCTGCTATTTATTTGCATGTTTCTATCATCCCTTTGAAATGGTTTTTCTGATTTCTAGGACCTGTACTGTCTAAATCCTACTTTCTTAAAGGAGCAGACCACTGTAGAACGTTCATCGTCACAATGTCTAGTAAAAATGTATATGACTATAATTATTATTCTTAGAAGCATGCTCAGATAGTAGCTGATGTAATGAAATGCTTGAGTTTCACAAAAGAGATGTGAACTTGGAAAATGAGAATGAGGAACTCAAAAATTAGGTTTTTTCTTCCTGTTTATTTATCTCTATCATGAAAAAACAAAAAATGTGAAAACATTTCCTCACAGGAGGAGAAGAATATTCAGAACAATATATAAAATTAAATTATTACAGCAACCGATTCCTTCCATAGAAACTATTTTAAATATATGTTGTTTTAAAAGACATTTAAAAGACAATTATAGTATGGTATACCAAAAGGCCAAATTTTGGGCTGTCCACAATTGTTTTACCAGACATGTTGATATCACCACAAATATTCTTCGTATCTGTGCTCATTTTTCAAGCATTTTTAGGTAAAAAATTGAGCTGTTCTGGGTAAGTATTGCAACATCGGTCAGAAACGGTATCTAATAAGACTCGAAATACCGTGGTATGACTTGCCATTTTGTTTCTTAGTTTTCAACTGATGATTTTATTTTTTGGTACTTGATTGTTCATTATTTTTTTTTTTATGTGATGTCAGCTTAAATGTATCAGTGTGCAATACAGCAATTTATAATATTTTCTATATTTTTGTTAAAACTTAAATAGTATTGTTTATTTCATAACTATATTTAAATACTTTATATTACATTCTAATAACTTATTTCTCAAATACCTCCTTCAGATACTTCTTTTAAGTGAGTTTATAGACTTACAGGGAAAAGAAAATCAGTAAAAAAAATTTTAACCTCTCCTCTTTCTTTTCTGCTGATGAGACGAACAGAGAGAAAGCCTCTGTTCTCATGAAATTTGGTGTCTCTAGCTAATGCTAGGACTGGGATAATAATTAGAGTTTAGCTCACTGAAGACTGTTTATCTAGATTTATTGTTATGCCCAAGAGTCTTACTAGACTGGGCCGTTGGGTTATTCTGCTTAAAATAGATTTCATGTCCCAACAGTTGATATGTTTGATTGGAATTCAGTTCAAAGTTAGGGTTTGTGCTAGTCATTGAAGTGCCAGGGAAGTTGGTACACCGGCTAGATGGAAAGACTTAGCTAGCAAAGATTTAACTGGGATTATTGGCATGTACTGGCTATCTGGGTAGGTGTGGAGTTGGAAGAGTCGCCAAATTTGGGTTAACCCTGAGAATAGAATTGAGGCTACGGTTATGATTAAAATTTATTCTACTCTGGATAGTGTTTGATTTAAAATAATTAATGCTGAACTTTAGGCTTTAAATGTTAACTAGTAAGTATTTCAAATGAAGTTCCTTAGAAACTTATGCCCTATAGGTCAAAGTTAATTTTGTTTTTGAAAATTTTTCTTTGTAAACTACATTGTAATGAATATGCCAGTGGTTTTTCATTTGGTTCCTGAATCTTTTCTCTACAAATAATAGTTTCCTACGTATTAGCATTGTAATGTTCTCTATATAATTGCTTAAGTTGAACCCATAAAACTCAAAGACAGTAAATCATTAATACTGAGTCGTACTTTTTTTAAACAGCTTCCTCTACTCCATTCCAATCTTTTAATTGTTGCCACGGGCAAAACTTAGTTATGTGTGCTGGTGTTTTAATAGTAGCTACATTTGTCACTTGTAAATAAACAATATGTATTGTTTTGTGACTATATCTAGTACCATTTGATATGCTTTATATAAATTAGAGATAATATGTTTCTTTTTTTAAAGGAGTAACTAATTACTACTACTATTTCAGTTTCTCCTAAAATACGACAAACACTCAACCCCAAAAAGGAGACGGGGAAAAAAACTTGGACTTCTTTCTTTCGCATATTTCCACAAATTTACATCTCTAGTTACGGATGACCTAATGTATCCCAGAGGAATAAAAAAGAATTGGGGCCAGTTTGAACTGATCCTTTGCTACTTTTACAGCTGTCATGGCCACTCACGTCTTAGTCAGTCACGGCAGCTGAAAAGCAGATCCCACACTTGTGTAGGGGGAAGGATTAGTGCACTCAAGTAAGCTTCTAAGAGTTACTCCTGTTTTTCTTCCTATATGTTCTTCTGAAAAGACTGCTCTTTTGGTGATATGTGTAATTATCTAGTTATTTCTAAAATGGCTGGTTCTGCTCTTTATATATTTTTTTTCCAATGTCTTTGTATTTCTTTCTCTTGGGAAACATTCTTCCTAAAGTAAGAACGTATCACAAAGCCCTTGGAAATGTGTGGTTTCCAAGATGCATGTATCTGAACATGTAACATGGAATAAAAGTATGGAGTAGCGTCAGCTCAGGAGAGGTGTATAAACTCGTGAATGGCAGGGGAGAGGCATTCAAAAAATGATTAGGCAACAGATAAAAAAAAAAAGTTAAAGAAAAGTTTTTACACAATATGCCACTGGGATGTGGAACTTGCTGCCCTAGTGTATTAAGGGAACCAAAGTGATTTTAGAAGACTATTTGGATAAATTAATTGGAGAAACATCCACTGAGGAGTATTGAATGGACGGATGCAGACAGACTTGAGTGATGAAATCCCTGAGCCAAACAGCAGCAGAAGCTGGCAGAGCACACTGAAAAAAAGCATCACTCTCAACTTGTCGTTTTCTTTTCTTCTTTCCACAAGCCTGAACTGTTGACCATAGTCAGACACAGGATACTGGGCCAGATGAGACCTTTGGCCTCACCTAGCATAAATATTCTTCTTTCTGTTGTTTCCCTGCTTTCTCAATGCTAGAATAACCAGCAGAACAGGAATGTTATAAAGAAACCCGCAGTTTATGGGCTGGTGATGAAGCAGGTGGGATTCACCTCTAAACTGTATTCTGAATTAACTCTTTTCCTCTCTGATTTATTAGCATAACTACTCAAGTGTACTGAAACAAAGTGTAAGCTTCTGACTCCTTTGTGCAGAAGCATTGTTTTCAGCTAACAAGACTGGAAGGGGGAAATTCTTTCTGTACAAACTTTCTGTTTGTCTGTCACAGAGCTGTACACCTTTGGTTTGAGAGGATGCTTCACGACATACCCAGAAGAGGCAGGAGAAAGGACTGTAGCATTCTTACCTAGGCTAGAGCCAAATCAAACTTCCTACTTGGCCACCATCATATATATATAATTACTTACAAGTTCATCTGAGTGCTTTAAAAATAATGGCAAAGCTATCAAACACGGGGATTTAAATAGTCAAAGGTTAGCAGTTCCTTCTGCCTCAGCAGCTCCCTGAGAACTGTACCTGTGAATCCTTGTCAAGTAGCTGGGGAAAGCACTAGAGGGCTCCCCAGGACCGTCGCTGGGATCCAGCTCCTGTTCTCCAACAGCACATGGGAGTGCTCTGGAAAAGGAAGACCTGGTATATTAAATGTGGAGGTCCGCGTTGCTTGTCATTTGGCAGTACTGATCTGAGGATTTCGTTTAAAGCTTTGCTTTTTTCTCACGGAACGTGGCTTAAATATATGCATTTCTCTCTCATCCATGTTAGATCCAAGTTGAGAGGACAAATTGTGTAATTAAAATTATCATTTTCAGGTTTCTACCAGTTGCTTTGAAGGAGTGTATTTCCAATTTACCTGTAATTCCTACTAGAGGTTGCATTGTTTTCAGTGGCAGTGCACTGAACAGCATGTCACAGTAGGTGCCCTACATAAGGAGTAAAACATTAAGCATGTGACTTCTCTGAACTAGATTAATTTGTATCACTTTACTAACTAAAGGGATGAGGGCTTAAAGTAAATGAAGATGAGTAAAGGACTTAGTTGAGAACCTTGTCTCTTTCGTCTTCCCTCCTTCCTTTTTTTAAATTTAAAGTCACGGTAAGAAGTTCATTAAAGAGCTGAGTGCCTTTGGGAGTTGATCTTCCACTGTGGGATGGTACAAATTCTATAGCAGAGCCAGGCTGAGCGAGATTCCTTTTACCATGTAAGCTACCTGCTGTAAATCTATCAAAAATGGATTAAGGTGAGCCCTAGAAGAGGAGTCATTTTTTCCCCCTTTCCATTCTTCACCTATTGCAGAATACATTTTCTTCTTCTGTGAATTAAATATGAAGAGGAAGATGGCCCATCCTTCCTTAAAAGATGCATCTCAAGGTTAATGTCTTTTAGATCCTTATAGTAAGGTGTTCTACAGTAGAGTCTCCCATAGCTAAAAAAAAAAGGTCCTGTGCTCTGTTCCCACGAGTTAAACTGAAGCGGAGTAGTTTCACTGGTCCTGTAGGTAACTAGTCTGTCATTGCTCACTTGTGACAGACTCTGTAATACAATTCTAAACTATTAATTGCTTCCATAGTTCTTTTTTTAATTCAACTTAATAGACAGGCAGTAGGATTTGAAGTCCTGGTAGGGAGCAACTGCCTTGCCTTAATTTTTACACCATCTTTGACTTAAAAAAACCTGGGCAGGGTGGATTTCAGTTGTCTGATTTAACACTTATAAACAGATTAATATGTGTACCTGATTTCCTCCTTGTTCAGCAGCATGGGGATGGTGTGTGGCCTATTTATTTTTTATTTATCATTCCCTCCAGCACTTTAGAACAGAAAATCCCAAGAAAGTGCTAGCACATTATCATAGCAGAAAGTTTTGTTAAAAAAGAATCTAAGCTCTGGCTGTTCTGAGAGATCCCCCACTCCTGAGAGCCACTCCTGGCTTTTGCTCTTTTCAAGAAGACACTTATGACAGTATTGCAACAATGGGGTAGCTTTTATAATCCATTTTATGTCCAACTCAATTTAAAGGACTCTAGAATAAAATCTGTTTTGTAAGTTTTCTCAGTACTTTTCTCCATGGTGAAATTAAGACATTTATACATACTGAAATGTTGAACAATAAGGGCAAAAAATTAACTCCTCTCACTTGCCGTTGACTCAGAGAAACAAAGCTAAGCCATTGCTGAGTAGTCTTGAAAGTCCTGTCTTAGTGTGTAAAAAAAAATCAACCAACCAACCAAACACTCGTTGAATTTTGTTTTCTATCCTTCTCTTTTATATCACTTTGCACTTTGTTTTTATTGATATAAAAGACATATTCACCCTCTTGAAAGTTCATCTAACTTTCGCTTTGTTTGCTGTAAAAATGACAACTTATGTCATTTTATGGATGCATATTTCCTTTTTTCCTGTAGCTGCTGTTAACTAACTTAAAATACGTTGAATTCAACTAGTGAAAGTTTGATAATCAGCCATGGATTAGTCATGTTTTCTAAGATTTGTAAAGCTGCCTGTTTCTGGCTGCTTGCTGACTTCTGAAATGGTCCTGTTGCACTGCAGATATAAATTATATTCATTTTGGTTATAATTCATGAATCATTATACACTAGTGAGACTGTCTTCTCATATTTTTTTCCTTTTTTAAAACTTCTTGCAAAACATTTCTGTGGCAGAATATGTGTACATATATTTAATACTTTACATAGTTGTTACTATATATTTAGAAGTTACCTATTAATTATTGGGTAGTATTCATTGTTCATTTGCTGGATTGATTTTCAACACATCTGGTTGATGTGCACTTTTTTTTTTCCTCAGAAGAAAGAAATTCTATGATATACTTTACTGATATTTAGTGTTCTTTGTAATTCTTGGACAACATTCTTGGACTAGATCTCCAAGCTTGAATACTGGTGCAGATAATTAAATACTCGCCCTTTTTTCATGAACTCGTTCTAATAAGTTCTTTAGTTGTTAGTGGGTTTAAAAAAGAAATTATTGTAAAAGGCTTACTTTTTTGGACTTTATTTTCCTTTCCTGTATTGGTAGAAGTCCTGTAGTAAAGAGTGCAGTGGGCTAATTGTTGATGTACAAGTGAAAATATTTCAAAAATTAGTGATCAGTTAGGGTAATGCTCACCATTGCATCTGGTTTTTGCTGTTTAATGTTTGTTTGCAACATCTGTTGACACTCATTTACTAACCAGCAGACTTTACCTTTTAATGAAATTGGCAACCTCTCCAAAAATGTGGCAAAACCTTGCAACTTGTTTTGTGCCCTTTTATATTTTACTAAATATACTGCATTAGGGCTGTTTGCTCATTCTGACCTTTAAATCAGTTATTGGGCATCTGGTATATGCTAATGCCTCACCTGGGTTCCATGTGAGAGGAACAGACAGAGAAAGAAAAAGAAAAAGTAGCAGGTATACAGTATAATTTATGTCTGGGNNTAAAAGATAATATTGGTGCGGGGGGGGGAGGGGGGAAGAAAAAAAGAAGAGAAAAGGAGAGAAGTTTCAAAATTTTGAATAAATAGAAGTAGACTGAATGATGCCTTTCCATGTGACTGATTTTAGTGCACACAGGCATCAATATTCATTGCAAGTGGAGGGAAGGATGTGTTTACCTGGGCAGTATGTAGTTCAAGAACTCTATGTTAGCACGTTTTTGTCTTTTTTTCTTAAGTTTGATAAAACAAAACTATAATTATCAAATAAAAGAATAATGTATTGTGTGCACTCTTTATATTAGGCCCACCTCTTAGTTCACAGAAAAAGGAGAAAGGAGAAAAAAAAAGGCATGAAGAAGGAGATAATATACTGCAGGATAGTTAGATAAGGAAAGAAAAAATTACTTCTCTTTTGGGCTTTGTCTCATTCTAATAGCTTTCTACTTTTAGCTTACCCTGTGAAAGGTATCTTACTATCTTTTCTGCTGGCTCCGCTGCAGAGGTTGTTACTAGTCAATGCAGAAGCATAGTAACTTCTAAAAACTCTACAGCAATTTTTCCAGAAGTAATTTTAGTTCCACCAAGATAGCATCAAAGTAGTAATTGCTTGAATTTGCAGCCTTTGTAATAAGCCATAATACATGGGTGAGAATACTTTTTTTATATACTAAATATTACTCTTTGGTGAAGTGTTTCTGTGTTCTATATTAACTACTTCAGTGTGTTAATTTAAAATATAGTTTGCTTTATGACTTGTCCAAATTCTGAAAGTTTAGACAATATGTATTTAATATTAAATACATGGCCACATTTCTCATAAAATTAAATCTATGTAACAGTGGAATGTTTGTATAGTTTATACATATATATATATTTGCCATTAGGATAAATTTTCCATTATTTACTTCACTGTTGAACTAGGAAGTCTTGGATAGCTGTAATAGCTTCTGTGTGGGTGGGATAATAAGACCTAGTAATCTGAAAAAATAGCATTCTTTCTGTGGAGGCAGCTGTTTACCTTGCCATCTTCATTGTTATACTCACTGATGTTTGCAGTTGTGTTCTTATGAAATACGATGCGGTTCTGATGGATAGGTGCAAGCAGCAGAATTGTGGTTGCGAATTTTCAGACTCAGATTGGTTATAAAACAACTGAGCTACCAATATAAATGTCTCAGTATTACACATTGTGCTTGCATCATTTTAGATATGCTGTTTCTGGGAAGATTACCGTATTATCTGTGCTTTGGAAAGAAGGGGGTATACATATGCTATGAATTTGTGTCTTGAAATACGTATTTTCAATATATTCAGTTTCTTTTTTGTTTCGGTAGATATGTTACAAAATACTGTTTTATATTTGACAACTATATTGCATTTTTTATCATAAAACCTCATACAAAAATCCTCTTCAAAATACCTTCTTTGTACAGATATTTCTGTCCTTGAGAAGATGGGAGACAGTGATCGCAGATGGCAGATGTTAACCATACTGTTTAGCGCAGTAGTTGAAACTTTAGGTACAGCAGTGATAAAGGCTATTAAAATTCCTTGATTGCATTATGTAGATTGCAATTTATTTTAGAGTTCTGAATTAGGAAAAGCATACAGGAATGTCTTGAAAGTAAAACATTGTTTTGTTTTGTTTCTTCCCCCCCCCTCCCCCATTATTCTAGAGACATATTATTATGTATCTCCTTTGGTTGGTGCCTTTTTTTTGGCTCTGACTCCGATGGGGATTGTCATAGCTGCCAAACACCCAGCTACCAGAACTGTTCTCCATTCAGGATGGGAGCCTGTTATAACTGCCATGGTTATAAGCAGGTGAGTCTATTTGTCTTGCTTCACCTTGATAGTCATCCTATGTCTCTGTATATCTTATTTAACACCTGACTGCACTTAAAAGAAACATTTAAGGAGCCTCTAGAATGCAGAGCATGAATAAACTTTAATCTTCCCAAAACGAGGAAGTTAAAAGTGAAATCACAGGTGGGAGTGAGGGGGGGAGGCAGCAGCTGCCTGTGGCGATGGCTGAGCAGAAGTGTGCCGTATCAAATGAAGGAAATGGTGAGTTATTCATCTCCTGCAGTTTCCAATCGAGATTATACGATGATCTAAGAGATCATTTAATTCAATGAAAGTTATGAATCTTAAAAGTGGAGTGTTTGGCTGAAGTTCTATGTCATACAAGAAGTCTATTTCAATATATAAATAGCTATAGCGATGTTAGTGTGTAGCTGAGAAGGAGGTAATGGGGTGGGGGGAGGGATGAACTGAGAAGAAAATTTTGGCTTGAAGATGTTCTAAGGCAGATTGTTAAAAAAGTTTTAAAATACAAATTAGCCTACCTGCTTGCCTTATTCTAAATATTGTACTTTGTTTTTCAGTATTGGTGGCCTTATTCTGGACACAACTGTATCCGATCCTAATTTGGTTGGAATTGTTGTTTACACCCCAGTCATTAATGGTAAGATTCTGACAGGATTATGTGCTACTACATATCAATTGATACACCTTGGTCAGAGAAAGGTCTATTACAGTAAATTTCTGTTATGCTAATTAGTATCTGCTATATTAATTTCAAGTTTTGATTTTTAAGTCAACAGCAGTTTATTTGAACACCTAAGGAATGCTTCTTGATCTTATTTATTACAATAATTAAAACATGATTGAGACTGTGAGAAGTAGAAACCTAAAGTATGCATTAAGGAACAAAGTGTAAATATTCAAATATTAAATGATCAAATATTATATTGAAACAGCTACAGCTGGGGAAAGTGTAGATAAAATTTTATTTCAAAGGATTTTTTTATGAACATCCAAGGACAAATTTTCAAAATAGTAATTTACTATTTACATATAATGTACCTCGATATCAGAACTAACAGGAATGCTATAGGCAAGTAAACAGATTTCTCAAGAAAAACGTGTTTTTTTCCCATGCTTGGTATGTACTTTCCAGGTGTGTAAGAACATATTTGTGAAAATTTCGTCCTTAAGTTTTCTATCATGTAAGGATAACAACAAGGCAAATTTTATAAGAACAGTTAATATCTATTAGACTGATGCAGTTTGAAAATGCAAACTTTTGAGCTTTTTTTTCTACACTATCAAAGAGTCGATACAAATGTAGTTTGCAATAATTATAATCACCCAATCTGTTCCCACTGTATTGCTGCCTAGCTGTTCTTTTCCCATTGTAGAATCGAGATGATTCTGACTTACAATTTTCAGCTTAGGAAATACTTTTGACTTAACTTGGCCTTTGCCAATTCCATAAGGGTGTATTCTCTTCTGTTTTCTGAGCTATCATATGAATTATAACCACTTGTTTTCCACTTTGATCATAAAATGTTAATATGGACACTGAGTTTTAGTTTTGAACCACATTTCCCTGATATAATTAGTTTTCCAGAGGTTGCTAACGGAAACGTAGCATGGGATAGCACCAAAACACTTTGCTAAGCTTTACTACAACCAAGAGTTAGTATATCAATTGCTATGACCATTAGGCAAGCTGTTCAGGTAGAGGAGGAAACCGTATTGTTTTGACAGAAGCGTGTTCTTGGCAAATTCATGTTAGCTCTTGTTTCACAGCTTTGACATCTTCTAGGTGCTTATAAATTGTATTTTTAATAATTTGTTCTAATACTTACGTAGGAGTAGAGATTTCACTCATATACAAATTCCATGGATCATCCTTTCTGGCCCTTTTTCAAGATATATTTTCTGTTTTCCACATTATAGCCCTCTGGTATTCTCTAACTTCCAGTTTAATCAGTTTGCAAAAATGATCACTGATAATTCACGAATTGTTCATCTAGTTCTCTAAGGAATGCACTAAATTTAATTTACCCTCAGGCCCTACAGAATTAATACATATCATCTTGTGATCAGACATCACCATTTTTATGCAGGCAGGAGACCAAAGCTACTGAGTATTTCAGTCTTGTGTAGAGCATATTGCTTGTTCTTCTTTCCCATTAAGATCCTTTATTTCCTTTCGTCTTACTTTTAATATGAAGCATTTCTCTGTTGTCATTTGTGGTCCTTGCTAACTGTAAATTCATTTTTACACTTCAGCTTTTATGCTTCCTTGCCTGTGCCTTGTCTTTATATTACTTTGAAAATGCAAGTACTTGCACACCTTTTGTGAGTTTCCATTTTGATTTCTAGCTACCTAAAGCGCAGGGCAGACATGTTGATCTTCAACTTTTTTCAGCTTTACATCTGAAACTTTTCTTATAACAGTCTTTTTTAGTAACCCCTTAGATCTGCTTCCTAAGAGAAGAGGATTATTTTTTCTTTTTAGGCAGGTGTACCCAAACCAGTATGCTTACCAGTGGTTGTGCTTTGCTAGATGACATCCCTAGATTAAAAAAGCCAACAACTGTCTGGTGATTGTTTCTTACTGTTTCCCCATAGGCTTCCATTTCTGCTCCAGTGCAGCACCAGAACACTTCTGGATTTTCTCTATAGACTCACTTATTCTCTATAGACTCACTTCCTCTAGACTTGCTACCTACAGTGGACACAGGTCTCACGGATATACACCTTTCTCAAGGCTTCATGTCCCTACAGATGTTGCAATGCCAACGGTCTTTTACCCTGTAGCAGTTATAGACTGCTCTTGTAAGTGGAACTATGCATCCTATTCAAGGTCATCTGCTGTCACAAACTGGCTGTGAAACCCTTCTAAGTATTGTGTTTACACTTTACCTTTTTAACATTTTTACCTAATGATTGGACTTAAGAGTATTAATTGCTAAGAACGACAGCTTACTATAAACATGCCTCTAGAGAAAAAGGGTAAATGTACTACTTTGTTTCTTATTTTCTCTCATAAGTTTATCAGCAGAATTAAGGCAATGTGCATGCATTCTTCTGAGCTATCTTTAGAGAAAAAGAACCAGCCAAAAGCTCTACATAGCCCTCGATCATCAGCTGACAAGCCAAAAGATCTTTGAAGAATTACGCAGGTGGAGAGAAGGAAAGCTGGCGCTATTGGAGCAGGCAGGGAGAGAAAGAGTCCGAGAAGGCAGGGACAGCAAGAGTCATGCTTGTAGCTGTGGCAGTCCCACAGTGCTCCTGCGGTCATGGTTGCTGCAATGATTGTACAGCCCCCATTCAAAATGTTTCTTTTTCATAGGAAGTTTTGTATTTCTAGACTGTTTTTAAGCCTTTGGCATCTGCACATCAGACTATACCAGACAACAGCTGAGACTGATATTTTCATCTGGATTTTTCTTGCTTAGCTCCTTCTTTTCTTGTTATGTGTAAAGCAGTCTTTGCCCAGCTCTCAAAGTTTAAACTTTTTTGGTGACTAGTAATGGACCATCAGCAAGTTGTTTACAGTCCTGCGTTCGTATTTTCAAGATCTTTGCTATTATCCCAAACTTAAACTCCACATTCTAAGAAAAGAAACCTCATACCAAGCTCCATTTTTGAGTTCTTAACAAGGTGATAACAAGCCTAACACGCCAAGACTAGTGTCTTGCAATGCCAACATAAGGTAAAGTTAGGCCCATTACTAGTAATAGCAATACTACATTTGCAGTGCCACTGGGTGACAACAGAAGCAGAAAGGAATCTGGTTTTCCCTCATCCACAAAAGAGCAGAGAGGAGTAATGTGTAAGTGTTGTATGTACGTCTGGTGACCCTCTCAACCCTCAGAATTCTAAGGACGGCGGCATTCCTATTGGAAAATATAAAGAAAATATATTCTGTGTAGAGGATTGAGAGTTTTATGGTACACCTTCTGGAAAAGGAAATTGTAGGTAGATGATTTTTTATGTTAGCTTTTAGATTAGCCTCTCCTGGGTTTCATAATTCTACTGGCACCTTTGATAATTGCTGGTCAGTATAGTGTAGTAAACTGGAATTTAGGAAATTTTTCAGTTAAAAAAGCACATCTATTGACACTCATTTACTGACATAAAAGGTGTGCTAGACCACTTAACAGATGGCTTTTTAAATATTACTGTTGCAGAAAGCTTTCCTATCAGGGCTTTCCTGGCCTTGGAATGCACATTGTAAGCCAAAGTAGCAAAAAGAGCTGAGGGTTTTCCCCTCAAAATGCTTTTCAGATGCTTTTCCCTTTTTCTTACCTTAGACTTTGCTGCTCCTATGACACAGGAAACCTGAAAGAAACCAGGGAAACCTGAAGGGAATATTGTAACCTATTGGGATTGCATCCAGTCAAAATTTGAGGACAGTGTAAATTTGTCCAGGATTTCAAGCTGACACTGTTTTTTTCAGTGCCAGCTGCCATATGATGGAGCTGTTGGAGAGAATCCAGAGGAGGGCCACAAAGTTGATCAGAGGGAGGGAGCACCTCTCCTACAAGGACAGGCTGAGGGAATTGGGGTTGTTCAGCATGGAGAAGAGAAGGCTCCAGGGAGACCTAAATGCAGCCTTCCAGTACCTAAAGGGGACCTACAGGAAAGCTGGAGAGGGGCTGTTTACAAGGGTGTGCAGTGACAGGATAAGGGATAATGGGTTTAAACTAAGAGCAGGGAGGTTTAGATTGGACATTAGGAAGAAAGTCTTTCCTGTGAGGGTGGTGAGGCACTGGAACGGGTTGCCCAGAGAAGTTGTGGAGGCCCCATCCCTGGAAGTGTTCAAGGCCAGGTTGGATGGGGCTTTGGGCACCCTGGTCTAGTGTAGGGTGTCCCTGCACATAGAAGGAAGGTTGGAACTAGATGATCTCTGAGGCCCCTTCCAACCCAAACCATTCTGTGTTTCTATGATCTCAAAATCATGAACAGTACGCACTGCAAAGTGGTCAGGTGTTGGGCTTGCTTTGTGTGCCATTAAGTAGCTTTCAATCTGGTCCTGTCTAGGTGACTTGCATATTCTTAGATGTGAGACCAATTTCTTTCATCACATATGTTACAGTATGGAGCCATAAATCTTTCCGTTTAAGAAATATTGGTCTGGAATTTGAGCAGCCTCAAAGGTTCCTACCCCTATTAACAATAACTGCAAATATTTGCCAGAAATATTAAAATAGATCTTAAGCAGACAGGCATTTATAGTCAGCTTTCCTGCTGGTGGCCAGAAGTATTTTACAACCACTTTTCCATTTCCTCACTGTTAAACACATTTCTTGAGATTAATAATTATTTTTAATTCTATGGTTGGTTTGGTTTAATTGTAACTCTGCTTTTTAAAAATAAATAATTCATTCTGTGGTTTCAGCCATTGTGGCACTTGAAAACTACTTCAGATTTAGATGTCTGTGTTTGATATACTGAAGTTCTGAATAAAATAAGCACAAGCGTGGCTGTGCTTCAGCCTTAGATACTCAAGTTGATCTTTATGTTTTCTAATGGATGAGATGGTTAAAATTTGCAAATCCTCTTACAGCATCACAGTGTGTGGAACTGGGCTCAGGAATTGCAGTTTGCAAGTAAATGAATTAATTTTGTGAAGAAAAAAAGATAATGCCTTAAAGAATTACATGCTTCTGAATACGCAGCTGAAATGAACTAAGGTGCAGTTACCAGATAGAGCCACTTTCCTCTCCATTTTCCTGTATGCTTAAACAAAACATTGGGAGATATCTTCTAAGTATTTGCATTTCAGGACTTCATTTATGATAAGAAACATGTTGCTAGTCCTTACCCCATTTTTATGCATTTCGTAGAACGGAGATTCTGCAAATTAATTCTGAAAGCAACTGAAAATTAGAAATACTTGGCAGGCTTTACGTAGAAAAAATTGCCTTTGCAGATGGTTTGAAGCAATAGTCTTCAAGGGTAACATAAAAGTGTTGTAGTATTTCTTACTCTTCATCTGTACATGTTGTAAGATTATTTGATATCTGGAGGGAATAAATGTAGATCAAGGAATATAAGAAACCCATACAAGAAAATCTAACACAGAACTTGGTAAATGTCTGTTGTCTGGGAGATGAAAGTTAAGCTTACGTAGTATATTCCCCAAACCATACCTTTTTTATCTATTAGTAGGATAAATTCAATGACAAACTTTCAGGTTTCTCAGAGGGCTTTCACTGTAAATTGCGTGCTTTGGAGAATGTGGAAAGAAAATACCCAGAAACCATTCCTCCTTTAAAAAGAAAACAAATTTTTTAATAACTTTGTATATTTTAATCTCTTATAGCATAATTGTACTCTCAGCTTTCACACAACAGAGCAGTGCTTTGATTAGAAGATACCCATTGTCTCAGACAGTTGAGCATCTCAAATTTGTCTCTGTAAATTACAGGGGAAAGCTTTAGTGTACCTGTATGGTAGTACAGCAATTTGACTGGGTAGAAAATTCATTTTTCTGCATCCTGAATTGGAAGGAATGTGGTAATCTCCACAGGCACCTATACTGTATGAGAACTCTATAATTCAGTCTTTATTTTCACATGCCAAAGGAGGAGGGGTTTGATTCTGGATATTTAATTCCAATGTCTTATTGGGTGATAGCTTTACTACTTTTTAGTTGCTAGCCTGTACATATGAATCCGCATACTCTATGTAATTAGGGACATGTGTACTTTCTTTTACATCTTACTTGTAAATTTTTAAATAAGATTTCAGTAATTATTAATTTTCATGTCAAAATTTTATCAAAAATATTTTCTTTTTTTTTACAATCACAGAACAATTTTGAATTAGGCGTAAGAAAGAAATTATTTATAAGCCAAATGAAACATAAACTACTCCATTTTAAAATGTAATAGTTTGCATATATAATGTTGTCTCAAAGACTTCTCTTAAAAAAACATCCCTAAAGGAAAAGCTAATAATTTCCAGCTGTTTGCCCAAAACATTTTTCAGTATTAAAAGAAATGCTACAAAGTGCAAAGGAAGATAGAAGAAATATGAGTGCAAAAAAATAACATTTAAAAGCAACTATTTAAGCTAGGCTTCTATTTGAAGTATTTCATTTGCATAAAACATTATTTTGTGAATTTAGAGAGTTCAGGGCAAAAACTGATCTTGAATTTTCTGAAAGATAATCTAATTATTCAAAAAACTATATTTTTTCAGTAACTATTGTAACTGAGATTCATTTCCTTCCTTTTAATTTCATTTTTGTAATACAAATGATACACAAAAGCAAGTTGTTGAACTCCAGAAAGACTAATTGGCACAACTGACTATTTTGAACTATGGATTGTACACAGGAGTGCACAAAAGTGCGAATGTTCTTGCCTTCCTTCCCTTGATAGATTTACAAGAAAAATCAAATTGGGAATTGCGTTGGCCTAATTCTTTCCTTATGCAGGTATTAATTGATTTTTGTCCCAGTGCACAAGCAATATTGTAGATGCTTGGAACAACATGGTATTCTGTCTCTGGTTAATCTCTCTCCATAGAACTTGATTGCTAAAAACATTTAATCTCAATGAATTGAAATGCATATGGTTTGCCATTCCTACACAATTATTTGTGTGCCCTATCATGAAACTGTTCTCTATAGTCTTGTGAACAGTTATGGCACTGTTCATTAAAGGTGAGTATGTAGGCTTTATCTTGTGATATCAGTGCTTTCATAGGAGGCAGGAACCTCCCTTCATTTATATATATTTAAGAAAGTAAGAAAAAACGAAGATTGAGATGGGGACCTGCAAGAGAGGAAATTACTTTATAAATAACGTAGTTGAATACTGCTTTGGAAAATTGCTCTTCCCTATCATCTAGTTCTCCCCTGGTGCTAAACAATTACCTTATTACTAATTAATAAAAAGTCTTGTTTAAGGTAATTATTCTCTTTTCCTGGAATCCCTGATTAGAGATTCTGGATCTGACCTGCAGAAATACTAAACATTTACTGGTACAAATGAAATAATTAAGAAAACTGCTTTAAATACTAAACCATTTTGGGGAAAAAAAACAAACCCTTAAATATTTTACATTGGATATCCAAAACTGAAGAATACTTTTTGCAGAGAGTACAAAAATATCACTTCACAAGTGTTTTAAAAATAAATGCATTGATGTTTGTAATGTGCTCAGATTTATAGTAACAGCATCACTGAAAAGCAGAAAGGAAACTAGTAAGTATCTATTCGTTCCAAGCTTTGAACAGTGCATATTAAAGCAAACTATCAGGTATTCCTTATATGCTAAGGGTAAAATAAGTTATCAAAGTGATGTTTAGTTAGGCAATACTTTGTGGCATTGAATTACAGGTCTGAGAAGAAGAACAGTAGTCATATTATTCAACTGCATGATAATTTGTACCAATTCTACCCATGGAACATTTACAGATGGGTTAGAGGGCTGCATCTACTTTGAACTTGGCTTTGAAACACTTTGATTCTGGGTGCCTGGCCTTCCGAAGATAAACTATAACCCTGAGCAAGAGGCTCCCAACGGTGTCTGAAAGACAGTGAGCTACCTTGGAAGCTCACAGGAAGACAAGTACCTTGTCTGCTCAAGATTCAAAATTTAGAGTTGTTTTCTAAGGTTACATGGATACATATGTTCTTCAAAAGCAAGAAATAAATAGTACTTGCTCTGCTCATTTGAAACATAGCTGAAATAGAGTTGGGAGGAAGAGGTGGCTTTACTTATTTTTAAAAAAATCACACAATCATTTAGGTTGAGATCTAGTCCAAGCCCCTGCTTGAGCAGGGCTCACTAGAGTAGGTTGTCCACTATTACATCCAGTAAGGTTTTGAATTTCTCCACAGATGAAGACTTCACAATTTCTCTGGGTAATCTGTTCCAGTGTTTGACCACCCTCACCATAAAAAAGTGGTTTTTTTTTGTAGTCAGATGGGATAGCTTGTGTTTAATTTTTTTCTCGTTGCATCTTGTCCTGTCAGTGGGTATTACTGAGAAGAGCTTGGCTCCCTTGTCTTCATCCCTCCCCTCAGGTGTTTATATAAATTGATAAGATCTTCATGAGCCTTCTCTTCTCCAGGCTGAACAGTCATAGCACTCTATAGCTGTGTGTCAGACTCACTCCAGCGAGTCTATTTCTTGTACCAGGGAGCTCGGAAATGGACATGGTGTTCCAGATGTGGCCTCACCAGTGCAGAGTACAGAGGAAGCATCACCTCTCTGGGCCTACTGGTGATGCTTTTCCTAATGTGTCCCAGGATGCTGTTGGCCACCTTTGCCATGAAGGTGGATTTCAGAGTCATGGTCAACTTCTTGTCCTCCAGGATCCCCAGGTCCCCCTCTGCAGAGCTGCTTTCCAAAGCTGGTCAGCTCCCAGCCTGTACTGGTGCATGGGGTCATTCCTACTCAGATGCAGGACATTGAAGTTTCCTCTTTTTGAACTTCATGAGATTCCCTTTTACCCAATTCTTCAGCCTATCCAGTACCCTTTGAATCACAGTCAAACCTCTGGTATATCAGCCACTCCTCCTAGTTTTCCCTGGAAAATGTTACCCTGTTTATCAAAACATGCAGCGTAAGATCTGCAGGGAAAAACCAGCCTGGTGTGTTACCCAGAGCACTAGTCTCAGACTAGTCTGCATCAGCAACACCTATCCAGCTTCCCTTAACTTCTGGTTTTTTACCTGTAATGAGGGTTATGAGACACAGATTTGCTCTGAAATATTCTTTAAGATGTATTGATGTAAAGTACTTTTAATGTGGGTTTCAGAATAGCATTGTTACTGCTATCATTAGAAAAAAGTCCTTCTTCCAGATAACAATTAGTAGAATGACGCCCGGAGGCCTATTCGCAAATACATGACATGATTTTGGCTCTACTTTGAATATGGTTTTATGTGCTTGTTAGACAAAAAAAGAACTGTGATAACAATTTTCAGGAGTATTTATTCTTGCTTAGCCCTTAACTGACTCGATAAAATGATGAAGTTTTCAGTTTTCTTTTAATGTTGTAAGTCAGCATGACATCCTTCACACTTTAGCAAACAGTGTCTCTCCTGCTTATTGACAAAGCGGCACTCTCGTATTGAAATTAAACACATCTGCTGGGCTGAGAGGAATGCAGTAACAGTTGCAGGATTTTACTTTTGAAAGAAGTTCTTTTCCTCTGTGTTGTAGTTCTCAGGAGAATGAAAAGAAGCTAACAAAGTTAGTCTTTGTTAGAAAGTATTTGCTGTGATGACTGCAATACTGTTTTCCAGGAAAAAAGTATTCTGGCTTAAATGTTCATGGAAACAGTCCTCATATATATCTACAGACTCTTTCATAATATGAACAGCTACTGAGAACACGACCATTTTATGCATACAGAAGATGCTGAGAAGCTGTCAATTCTGTGTATTGACATCTTGTCAACCTACGCAGTTTCATCTGTTTTCTGCTTCTTGCAGGGATCTGATTGATCTAGTACTGCCAAGATAACTTCACATGCACGGTAACTACTGTTACAAAACAAACAGTATCTCTGTGCATATCGAAGCGATTCATTCAATGCATGCACAGCTTTACACAAGTCATTCTATGACCAGCAGAATAATGAAACTGATCCCATGCTGACTTGTATCCCGAGTTTTTAGAGCACCAGCTAGCCCTTTCAACCCCCGGTGTTTCCTATGGTCTCATGTCCCTGCGACACCCGCTGCTCACAACATCCTCTCCATTCTCCTTCTGCTTTTCACATCATCCTTCCCCTTCTGTGTCACTGGACAACTGGCTGAGCAAGAGGCATCATGTCTAGCTCCAAGCTAGGTGCTGGCTGGCCAGCTGGCATGCTTATGTTAACGATGCAGCTCATATTACTGCCTTGGTCTAGCTGAGGGCACGGGTTTGAATCTTCCTCTTTATTTACTTAGACGCTGTTTCCTTTTTGTTAGTGTCTCTGTACTTGTGTCAGACAGTTGAAATTGGCCCAAAAGTTTAAAAATAATTAGAAGGAAGAATTGGTAGATGAATGGATAGAACTAAAAAGTAGTGTGACTCCTGCTGTCCGTTGCCATGCATTGTTGGCTGGTTGAGACTGAGCAGGATTTATGGAAATCCTAGAAGCTATTTACACTTCAGTACACTGCCTATCTTCTGAGTTAAAAATATACCATTGATATTAGATTATTGAGACTCAGACCAAACAAAATTTAAAATAATTTTGCTTAACTTATTAATATTACATTGCCAGTTAGCTAAAATAGATTCTATATTTTCAACTTAGCTTTAATTAAAATAGAAAAGATTATGTCACACTCCACACCGGCTGCTTTGTAGAGCAGGTATCACCTCCTTTTACCAATGTCCCATGACTCGCCAGTTTGTTTTAGAATTACGTTTAATACTTTTCAATCATTTTTCTTACTATCGACATGCACAGTAGGGCTTGGGGCAAACTTTCTCTAAACGATGGTCATAAAAGTAAAAAGATTTTTGATTAATAGCTACCCATCAAAGGATTAACAACCAATCTCATATCTGCTTTCATAGACTTGTCCATGTCTCTGTTGTCCAGCTTGTTTAATTGCCATTTCAAATGGGCAACTTTCCATTTTCCTTAATTCTTTCCTCTCACTCAGTTTCCTTTGTTACTAATCAGGGAAAGAGGTCCAGATCATCTATCATATTCCTGATTGTCTGAATTTGTTGAAGCAGATAATTATCAGTCACAAGACGAAATTGCGTACACTTGAAATCTGGGGTTTTTTTGTGCCAACATGGTTTATGGCTGCATTGCTACAAACCTCAAAACATACCTTGGAAAACAGCCCTATTTACTTCTATCTTTTATTTTTTCTCATGATATAATAGATATGGATAGCGAGAGAAGCATTTACTGATTTTTTCTTTTAATATTGTTTTGAATATCTCAGTTATTGCAGTTGTTAGCCTGCTTGTAATTACCCAGATTGCTTTTATCCCCCCTTTTTTTAAGCAGAAACTGTTTCATATTTTCCAGTCATATGGCACCATCCCCAGCTTCGTAGCTTTATTAAGAAGCAGTTTTACATAACAGCTTTTTCATAATTCAGTCACAGAAATTATCTGATCCCCATCTAAATGTAGTGCATTGATCCTTACTTTTATTTCTGTCCACCTTTCCATACCTTATTCTCATTTGTCAGAAGTTTCAAAATTATTGTTCTCAATCAAAAGACAGACTTTGGACCCTACTTAGATTGGTTTTAATCTGTTTAACACCCTTTTGTAATGTCTATACATCCCTTATTTTACTTATGATTTTGTAGTTTGTAAAAAGCTACTGTTATTTTAATTTTCTTTACAAAGACTGACTCACCCTTTCGGTAATTCACATTTTGTCCCAGTATCTCCTGACTGGGAAGATGCTGGTAAGTTTCGTAAGCAGTTCTTTCTGCCAACTCCATGATTTTTATTTTTTTTTAACGTTATTTCCTGATTTATATTTGTAGCCTTTTGCTTAAAAGTCCTACAGCCTTGTTAGGATCTGCCATTAATTGTTGTTAAGCAGTAATAAGACAGGAAATTTTGGAGTTCTCAGCCCTAGAAGGTTGTCCTAACCACTCCATAGTCCTCAAAAGAATAGCAAATAGCATCTTCTGATGCCCCAGACATCTGTTCTACAGCCAAACGAAGCCCTACTCATCAGATAAACAAATCAGTTCAACTACAATAAACAAGGGCTTTCTCCTTGGGGCAAGATCTGCATTACTTCTGCCTAATCATATCTTCTCAGAGCAACCCATTGCTATGTAAAGCATCTGGGGAAAACAAGCGTATGTGTGGTGTGCAAGTAGACGGCTCTAGAGTGTAATAGCAGTAGGGGCATTTTATGCTAGTGTCACTGCTTTCTGTAATGTAGATATAACAAATTGGTTTAGTTTTCTATCCATTGAAGTAAAAATTCATAGAACCGCCCAGGTTGGAAGGGACCTCAAAAGATCATCTGGTCCAACCCTTGATGGGAAAGGAAGCCTAGATGAGAATATCTAGCACCCTGTCTCATCACATGTTGAAAACCTCCAGTGGTGGGGACTCCACCATGTCCCTGGTGTGGTTCTTCCAGTGAATGATTGTTCTCACTGTAAAAAATCTCTTCCTTACATTAAGATGAAACCTCTTTTGGTACAACTTGTACCCGTTGCCTCTTGTCCTCTCCGTGTGTCTCTTTGTGAATAGAGAGCCCCCATGCTCTTTGTAGCTGTCCTTTAAATGCTGGAAAACTGTGATGAGGTCTCCCCCTAGTCTTCTCTTCTCCAGGGAGAAAAGACCTAACTCCTGTAGTCTTTCCTTACCGGGCATGTTCTCCAGCCCTTTGATCATCTTTGTGGCCCTCCTTTCGACCTTCTCCAATCTGTCCACATATTTCTTGAATCGCAGGGACCAGGACTGGACATAGTACTTCAGGCGTGGCCTGACAAGTGCTGAGTAGAGTGGGATGATTGTGTCTCTATCTCTGCAAGTAAAGATGGATGCAGCCCAGGATCTGATTTGCCTTTATTGCTGCAGTAACACACTGCTAAGTCATGTTCATCTTGTCCACCAGGACCCCCAGGTCCCTTTCAGCAAGGCTACTCCCCAGCCACACAGATCCTAGCCTGCCTTTACTGGGCATTTTGGTTGCATTGTCCCAAGTGCAGGACTTTGCACTTGTCTTCGCTAAACTTCATACAGGTTTTGCTAGCTCACTCTTCCAGGCTGTCCAGGCCTTTCTGTAAGAAGGCTCTCCCTTCTGACATGTCCACCTCACCATCCAGTTTAATGTCACCAGCAAACTTGGTGAGAGTGCTTTCAATCCCATCATCCAGCTCATTTTTGAAGATGTTGAACAGTGTGGGGGCCCACTATCAACCCTGGGGGATCCCACCTGTGACAGCCTGACAGTCTGTGCAGAAGCATTGATCACCACCCTCTGAGAGTGATCTGCTAGCCAGTTTCCTGCTCATCTCACAAACTGCCCATCCAGTCTGTAACTTGCCAGTTTGTCTAGGAGGAAGCTGTGGGAAACTGTCAGATGCTTTGCACTCTTCCAGTCATCACGGATATCCATTGGTCTCCATGACTTTTCGAAGATTATAGACAGTGGCCTTGTAACAATGCCAGCCACTTCTCTTTGGATCGTAGGGTGGTTTGTTTCATAGAAATCTTTTCTCTAGTGGGAAGTATGTATCAAGAATTGTTACTGAGAAGGTAGAATCTCCATCACTACCATTGTTTTAAAAATCAGTTATTCTGATACTTGTCTTGTCCTTTCAACCTGAATTATGAATGGCAGAAGACTATAGTTAATCCTGCTCTGTGACAAAGGGAATGGATAGATCAGCTCTTGAAGTCTTTTCCAGCCCTATGATTCTGTGTGTGAACTCTGCATTCATGCCTGTGGTAGGGACTGTGTCTGCTTTGCATTATTTATACTTGCCAGCAATACTGACCTAGGAAGGTAATCCAGCAGTGGCACAACTATGCAGTACTCCTATTGTTCCAAGTGGGATCTCTAAAGAAGAGGGAGCAGTAAAAGGGAGCTTCACCTATGAGAAAGCATCAGACTGAACCATTTGGAGGAATCTTTTGCCCTTATAATGAATAAAAACTGATCTCCAAATATCCAAAATTCCGATGCGGATATACCAAAAATCCAGTGATACACCAAATTTTATCCCAAGTTTTTTGACTTATTTTAGTGCTTGGTGTTATAGTATACTATAAGTAATAGTGCTATAAGTAATATACATTCTAAAGATGTTTCTCTTTTTGACTTTTGTATGTAGAGGACTGTGGTAAACATAGAAGTTGGTAAATTAGTAAAAATGTTGCTTACTAGAGGAAAAAAGTAGTTGAAAATTGACCACTTGTTCCCTTTTGTATTCCAGGTATTGGTGGTAATCTAGTGGCTATTCAAGCTAGCAGAATTTCTACCTACCTCCATTTACACAGCATTCCTGGAGAACTGCCAGAAGAAGCCAAGGGTTGCTATTATCCATGCAGAACCTATTACGGTACAGGTATGTATTAACCAGTCCATTGTTGACTCTACTGTCTCATGTCACCTCTTTTTCCCCCTGTATGCCAGACTGTGCCCTCAGTGAGAATCAGCAACAAACTGATCTTGTACACGATCCAAAGGCAGCAGAGGCTTGGCAGTTTCCTCCGCCTGCAGCTGTTTGCAGGTGGGAATCACAAGGAGCTCCCTGCAGGAGGCAATGCATAGAGAGGAGCACAGAGAAAGGTGTAACCCTGGCACGGGTCAAAGATAGGGACAGGACGTTGATGATACCCACTCAGAAGGATTTCAACCTTTATCTTTCCTTAGTTTGTTTACTTGCTCTGCACCTTTGTCATTTAACTCCAGAAGTTCAAATCAACTAACTTGACTAAACATTATACCTAACTAAGCCAAGTCTCTGCTTCCCATTTCCCCTTTGCCATTTTCTTCCTAGATTCTTGCTTATTCCTCTCCTGTATTGACCCCTTTCCTAATAATGTAGTAACTGTGGTGAAATGTGTTGTGTCAAGAGCATGCTTTAGACTTTCATATTTATGAAATGAATTGACACAAATGAGACAATGGTAAATGTGGGATTACTTTTTAGAAATATAAGTTACTTTTGAGGATGTCTTGAATATGGTGTCCAAAACATACTCTTTCATAGGAAGGCTTTAGGAGGGCACTGCGGCTCCTCAAAAGTAGGTGGTATTATATGCGTAGGAATGAAAGCAGACAGTTTGCACCCTCTTCTGGAAGGGCCCTGCTTAACTTTTCTGACAGACACTAGAGGTGGCTTTTTTTCCTCTCTGTGAAAATCCTCAAGGAGTCTTTTAGCAGAAGATAACGCCTGCTGTTTTACAATAGTCAATGTTGTGGAATTCCAAAACTGCTTTTTATTTTAAAATTAATAAAAGTCTGATATAGTAATTGAAGAGCTTAACTGAATTATGGTTTTTTTATTGCAGGAGTAAATAACAAGTCAGCCCAAGTTCTGCTTCTTTTGGTGATTCCTGGACACCTGATTTTCTTGTATACTATCCACCTGATGAAAAGCGGCCACACTTCCTTAACTCCTATCTTTATAGCAGTGTATTTGTTTGCAGCTCTGCTACAGGTAAGAACAAGTACAGCTTGGAAATGCTTGTATAAAATCAAGTTTTCGAAGAAAATCATGTTTTATCTGATTTCTGAAATCTCATTAACAGTACAAGAAGGTATGGGTTCATACAGGCTTTGAGCACAGTTTTGAAGTAACTAATGATCTCCCCATGTGTACAGCCTACACAGGTGTATCTGCATTGTGAGTGCTTTTCAGAAGACACTCAACTGCATTATTCCCCAACCATGCATCTTGCGCTTTCTCTTTCATATGCGTCTTGGAACTGTTGCATGTGAAACCCCCATCATTTTAATCAACTAGAGGGGAGATGGAGACAAGGAAAAGTAGCATTTATGAATAATAAATACATCAGGGAAAGCTCTCAAAGAAATCTCCTAAAGTGGTTCACATTACTGTTTTAGTTAGCAATCAAAAATGCAGGAGATGAGAATGTTATGGCTTGCTTGGTGCATTCTTAATATTTATTAAAGTTGAAGTTAGTCTGACAGTGGTCACTGTACAAGAAATGGTAATTACATTAATTGTCAAACACCGTTACATTATTTTGGCTGGTCTTACCTAGTGGCCTGTACACACCCAGCAAGGGCAGTTCTAAAAATAGCAGTTTTAAAAATAGCAATGTCTTAAGGTGAAATAATGTCACTTAGAGAAATCAGTAATATAAAATTAAATGTGTTTATTAAATCCACAGCCATTTTTTAGCTAAAACTTGGCTAAAGTAACTATAATGTTTCTTTGTACCTTAAACCCAAAAATTAACTGTTCATATTACACAATAAAAATACAATTAAAATATCCATAAGTTAAATATACATATGGCTTCTAAAAATGGGACCAATCTAGTTTTAAAATACAAACAACATTATCATCAGTAAATCCTTAATAAATATTATAATTTTTAACATTCTGAATTATCTTTTTGTGTTTATCAGATGGCTATTTCAATGAAGATAGGTTTTGAAAACTGCTACTCTTTTAATTTCATATAAGAACTCTATACTTTGTTGGTCTGTACTTTTTGGCCTTTACAAGTGAGATTCTCATACTAAAAGTTTCCTTGTACACACTATTCCTTGTTTCCAGCCTTATCACTTCTTAGGGACGTGGTTTAGTGGGTAATAGGTGGTGGGGGGATGGTTGGACTAGATGATCCTTGAGGTCACTTCCAACCTTAATGATTCTATTCTATTCTATTCTATTCTATTCTATTCTATTCTATTCTATTCTATTCTATTCTTATATAACGTGCTTTGTTGAGGAAACAATGTTATTCATTCACTCTGTCTGTGCTTTTAAATAACTTTTGAATCCTTTGGCCCGTTTCAGTCAGGTTTTTCTAAGCTTTGGCTCTGTCAGTGATACTAAGTTCCCATAACCTTAAATAAAAACAGGTTGGGGAAAGAGTTCATGTTAATGCCTCTACTGAAGGTAAGACTGCAGTGTGATTTCAACAACTATTAGACTTCAGAGATGTCACATGGAAGTCAAGCTCAAGTCACAAATCCATATGAAATCCACATGGTCCTGCCACTCACAGACCTGCAGTTGTGTTACGTTTAAGGCTACGGACCTTTTCTTCAGCAGCGAAGGATAGGGTAGGGTGTGAGAAATACTGAAGTTCAGTTACGGCGTTAGAGCAGGACTTCTAGATCACGCGGTACTGCAGACCCAGCATCGGCACATATAAAAATCAACTTTACACGTGTATAAGTGAAAGGTCTGTCTGATTAGAGTGTTTCGTTTTGCAGTCATGCCTCTCCATTGCAGTCTATAAGGCCACAGCTGATTTTCTTGCTTTTTCACCTAGAAAGCAGAAGTATAGCTTTTTTCCTTTTTTCTCCACTTCCTCTTATAGATGATTTTTTTTTCCTCTTCACCTTCTGTCCTTAGCCATAACAGGCAGTTTGGGATGTGTTTACTTTGAAACTGAGTAACAGTATTGCACACTATAACTTCTCATGGGTCTTGACAGATTTACAATTTGGAATCCATGTTTTTTGACACCTTCTGAAAATATTTTATAGGTTCTTTTCCCCATTTTAATTATTCTGGCATTTCCCTGGGAGTGATTATTGTAGTTTTACATACCTCTGATGGTAGTAGATTTAAAATTTTCCGAGAGAAGATTCTTGCTTTAACCCTTAATCTTGTGCTTCTTTTATTATCGGTCTGAAGCACTTCCCTACTGCAGCTGTGGGCTTGCAAGTTTCTCCTTTCTCAAGGAAAGCACTTAAATACTTGCACTCGTCCCTTTTCCTTTTTTTCAGTGACATCATCTATGCACCTGGATATAGTAAAGAACAGTTTTCAAGCTGCCATTTCTTTTGGCAAAAGCCAGCACCTACTGATCTCGATTTTCTAGAATTTTATATTTTTGTCCTCCCAATGACAGCTCTGCAGTAAAACTGAAAAACCTCCCAGCTAATTATTGTCATTTCAATTATCAACAAAAACAAATCCATTGACAGTCTTTTGAGCAGTGAGGGATCTGCATTCTAAGCTTTTTTAATAATATATTGGACTTTGCATTTATTTTCACTTTGCATAGAAGGCGTATGAAAATGGCTGTTAAAAATTACAAGCCTACATTTGAGCAGGCTCTGTCTTTTATGTTTCAGGTGGTAGACGATAATTTAATAGACCATAGGGATTCCCAGAAGTAAGAGTTAGTTATGGTCAGTCCACTGTTGGAGGAGGTTTGATATCACTACTTTGCCCTTTCCAATTCCTTACTTATATTGAGCTGGGGGGGGGAGAAAGGGTAGCTGAATAACAATTATGGCAATACATCACCTATTTACATTTTTTCCACTATGTTAAAAAATTAATGCTAAATTAAAAAACAACAACAGTAACAAAATTAATTTTCTGTCTTTAAAATTCAAGTGACTGTTGTAAGATGTTAAATTATTTAATGACATATTTTACAGCGAACTGAAATAGATTTTTAATTAACTTCAAGATCGGTTTATTAGCTCTCATTGTCCAGCTCTGTGTTTGTTTAAAATTGAGAGGAAGGGGTTAGAGAAATGACAAAAGTAGAACTGGAATGTTATAGTAAGCTGAAAAACCATCAAGGAAATATTAACACAGCAATTTTAATTGACTTTTATTTTTCTCTCCTCCTCTGTCAGTTTATGCTATTCCACATTATCTCTGCAGTAAATTTATAACATATATGTCAATTCCATTTGGCATTTTAACAAGACTTTTTCAAATTGTCTGTATCGCTGTAAAAAGTGATAAAACAGAATTTAATTGTGTTGCAGGCTCTATAGGATATTACTGAAGTTCCAGTCAGGTAGTTAATTTCATTGTAATCCGATTCTGATACTTTCACGGTTTGATTTTTGTTTCATCACCCATGCCTATCAGCTTCTTTCCTCTCTTCACCCTACCTGTTTTTAGATATTCTCTCCCCAGCATGTCAATTGAAAGATTTACGGGAAACACATCATTAATACGACATGACATACATTAGCAGTAATATGATTTAGTTATTATTGACTGAAAATACACTATGTGGTAAAACAAAATATAGTTTCACCAAATATGTAGTTACTTCTAAAAATCATTAAGATATTTTAAATAATACGAGCAGCCAGTATTATGATCTGCATTCTCTCTGATTCTCTGTGAACAAAACAGTTCCGGCTTTCTAGATTTAAGAAAACTCAGAAGGTGTTTTGTTTTCTTTTTATTTTAATTTTTCTACTTTTAATAGTACAGTTGTTTCTGTTCTGTAAATAAATACATATTCTTGAAATGTTCTGCAATTAAATTTATAAATTAGTTCTATTGAAATTGAGGGCTATACTCCCTTTAACTTTAGTGGGGCTAGGATTTCACAATTATATTTTCATAAAGGTGGGGAAAACTGCACAAGTATTTACATTAATCTACATTCAACTAGAACTTCTAGGCTTGAGTTCAAAAGGTCTAAATTAGCTCTGCAGCAAAGAGTCTGTTCTGTGTTTATGAATGGCAGTACCAGTAGAAAATTTGAAAAAAAAAAAAAATTCTTATGAGGAAGATACACCCTGTAAGTATGTAGGGTACTTCACACAATGCAGGGTGCACTACCTGAAAAAGCCAGGATGCATTAATGAAAACAAGTATATTAATTTTAAATGTGTTTTGGATTTTGGTGAATGGACACTATTTAAGAGGAATACTCCTTTCTTGAAAAGTTTACAAAAACAAGTCACACACAAGCACATACCAGTATGCTACATGCAGTTACGATTTGATGTTGAACCAACAGAGACTACATTAATTGGAAAACAGTCCTCCTCTTATGCTTCCCCAAGGCACAAGTATTTTTTAACTGTATGAGGCTATGCGCTGAGCAAAGTTTCATCTTCTGTCTTGTCAGCCTGCAGTAGAACGAGAGCAGCACTGGAACTGCCAAGCCATCAGTCCTGGCACGCGGCTCTGAGCGTTCAAAGGCCGCCTCTGTTCTGCGTGCTCTCGCTGAGCCAGCAAAACGCCCTCTAAGGAATTTTCACACCTCCTAACCAAATCTGAGCACACAGTTGTGTTAAAGAGTCAGGAATAAACAAACAATAGGAGATTCCCAGAGCTATTACCAAGCAAATAAGTAATTCCAAAATGCAATCCTTCTTATCCAATGAAGGTCAGATGTCTACCGCTGTGAAGTAGTTTCTGCAGTGCTTCCGAGCTGTTTGGGGCAATAAAAAAATCAAGAATTCAGCAGTGCTCATAATGACTTCCTGCTAACATCAAAAATGTCTTGAATTTTTCAGTAGTGTGATGACTCTAATGATGGTGTGGGCTCTTCGATGTGGAAAAATAACTCATGGGATATATTATGCATTACAGAGAAATAAGGAAGGTTGTGTTTATAGAAAAAGTACTGATGCATTTCAAATATTGCTTTTTCTAATACGAAAGATTATTTCCGAAATGTAAGAGCATACAGTGGCAAAAAAGACTTCATGATTCAAGGAAATACAGAAACTAAGGTCCATACCAGGATAGTTGTGCATGTTCAATGATTTCTCATTGCAGCAGGAGAAGCAGACTTGCCAGATTCATTGGGACCCGAATGTGGGGATTGCCCACTCTTTCACTTCCAGGCATGTTTCTGTCTGTGGTAGAAGCCTGGCTCCTACCAAGTCACTAGCAGGGATATATCATTTTTGCCTCCAGAAGGCTGAGCTCAAAGTGCTTATGTATGTAGTGTGACACACTGAGTTGTGCTACAGCTAGTGCAGGTTAACCATACCTGAATGCTTAGAATCATAGAAGCATAGAATCATTTAGGTTGGAAAAAACCTGTAAGATCATCAAGTCCAACCATTAACCTAGCACCGCCAAGTCCACCACTAAACCATGTCCCTAAGCACCACATCTACACATCTCCTAAATACCTCAAGGGATGATGACCCAACCACTTCCCTGGGCAGCCTGTCCCAGTGCTTGACAACCCCTTTGGTGAAGAAATTTTTCCCAATATGCAATCTAAACCTCCCCTGGCACAACTTCAGGCCATTTGCCCTCAGCCTATCACTTTTTGATTGGGAGAAAAGACCAACACCCACCTGGCTACAACCTCCTTTCAGGTAGTTGTGGAGAGCGATCAGGTCTCCCCTTTTCAGACTCCTTTTCTCCAGACTAAACAACTCCAGTTCCCTCAACCACTCCTCAACAGACTTGTACTCCAGACCCTTCACCAGCCTTGTTGCCCTTCTCTGGACACACTGCAGCACCTCGATGTCTTTCTTGTAGTGAGGGGCCTGAGACTGAACACAGTACTCGAGGTGCAGCTTCACCAGAGCCAAGTGCAGCGGGACGATCACTTCCTTGCTCCTGCTGGCCACACTGTTTCTGATACAAGACAGGATGCTATTGGCCTTCTTGGCCCCCTGGGTACACTGCTGGCTCATGTTCAGCCACCTGTCAACCAGCATCCCCAGAGCCTTTTCCTCCAGGCAGCTTTCCAGCCACTCTGCTCCAAGCCTGCAGCCCTGCTTGGTGTTGTTGTGACCCAAGTGCAAGACCTGGCACTGAGCCTTGTTGAACCTCATACAGGTGGCCTCAGCCCATTGATCCAGCCTGCTCAGGTCCCTCTGTAGAGCCTTCTGACCCTCACGATCAACACCGCACAACTTGGTGTTGTGTGCAAACTGACTGAGGGTGCATTCCATCTCCTTCATCCAGCTCATTGTTAAAAATGTTACAGAGAACTGGCCCCAGGACTAATCCATGGGGAACACTTCTTGTAACCAGCCATCAACTGGATTTAACTCCATTCACCACCACTCTTTGTGCCTGTCCATCCAGCCGTTTTTTTTACACAGTGAAGTGTACACCCTCCAAGCCATGAGCAGCCATTTTCTCCAGGAGAATGCTGTGGGAAGTGGTGTCAAAGGCTTTACTAAAGTCTAGGTAGACAACATCCACAGCCCTTCCCTCATCCACTAAGTGGGTCACCTGGTCATAGAAGGAGATGAGGTTAGCCAAACAGGACCTACCTTCCATAAACCCAAGCTGACTGGGCCTGATCATCTGCATGTCCTGTATATGCCATGTGATGGCACTCAGTATGGTTTGCTCCGTAACCTTCCTCAGCACCCAGGTCAGACTGACAGGCCTGGGTTCCCTGGATCCTCCTTCTGGCCCTTCTTGTGGGTAGGCATCACACTTGCTAACCTCCAGTCAACTGGGACCTCCCTGTTTAGCCAAAACTGCTGGTAAATGATGGGAAGTAGGTTGGTGAGCACTTCCACCAGGTCCCTCAATACCCTTGGGTGGATCCAATCTGGCCCCATAGACTTGTGTGTGTCTAAGTGATGTAGCAGGTCACTGACCATTTCCCCTTGGATTATGGGGGCTTCATTCTGCTCCCCATCCCTGTCTTCCACCTCGGGGGGCCAGGTACCCAGAGAACAACTGGTCTTACTATTAAAGACTGAGGCAAAGAAGCCATCAAGTACCTCAGCTTTTTCCTCATCCTTTGTCACTGTGTTTCCCCTCACATCCAATAAAGGATGGAGAGTCTCCTTAGCCCTCCTTTTGTTGCTAATGTATTGATAGAAACATTTTTTTATTGTCTTTTATGGCAGTAGCCAGATTACGTTCTAGTTGGGCTTTGGCTCTTCTAATTTTCATCCTGCGTAGTTTAATGAGTTTTGTTCACATTTCCATTTCAGAAATCATGAGAAATTAATTATATGAGAAAATGCAGATAGCTTTTAGGGGTCCTTACTACATGCGAAAGGCCAAAAATAACTTTTCTTTAGCTGAACTTGTTATTTGTAACTAAAGACCCACAAAGAATGAAAGTAAATTTTGTGCCCAATAACGAAGGGAAAAACTGCTTTGTAGTGTATAATGTTCCCATTTTTAGTCTTGCAATCATAAGATTTGAGCTTTAAATAGTGAGACTCACTCATATATAAGCATTCATATTCAATTTCAACATCAGCTGGTATTCATAATTTGAATCAGAAAGTTCAATATCAAGAATTACATTCTATTTCTGTCCTTTGTTATACAAAATGATATGTGTACTTATATTCCTTATTTTCAGATTCTTCATCATTAGGGCTTAATAAAGACTTCACTCTTGCTTTCCCTCTCCTCTTCTCTCCCTCTCTCTTTCTCATTGCTATATTCTGCTGCTTCGGTCTTCTGAGGACCTTTTTTGACAATGTGACTGAAAGGTTGTTTTAGAAGCACAGTCTAAAACTGGTGATGTCTTTAGTATCATTTTCCTTAATTTTGATTGTATTTTTTTTCTAGAAGAGTAATAATGTAGCATGATCTTCCTTTTAAATTATCAAAACATCTGAAATTTTGCCTGTATTTTTTACAATCCTGACTCTGGGCTTCTTTTTTTTTCTTGATCAGTGGCTGTAGAGTGTCTGCCTTTTCTTAGACAGACTTTTTTAAGTTAGACAGTTATTTTTTAACATTTCTTAAACCTTGCAGTTCTTTCATTCTTCAGTCTGAAAGAATTCCTAGGACTCTGTTTTGTAATTCTACTACTACTACTTATCTCCTTTTTTGCAGAAAACACTTAATTGTTCTCTTCCTCTGTATGCTAAATAATTTTAAAATACTAGGTCATATTTGAACAATTCTGCATATATTTAAAAGCTTTTCTTATCACTTTTCTACAGCATTTCATGCTAAACCGATAATTTTTGTCTATCTTATCAGTCTTTTATGTAATGTTGATCTCTTTACTTTTTTCCTTCAAAACCAGTTGGTTTTCAGTTTGAAGTAGGAAAGCTTTCTTCTCCATTGTGTGAGTACAGAGCAGAAGTACACAAGATTTGTACTGCTATGCCATTTGCCTCATTTTCCTGACATAAGTACAGGCCACTGGTAACAAGTCTCAGAATGTCTTTTGTTTGATTTTTTTCTCTCTTTTTTTTTGGGGGTGGGGGGGGGTAGTGGTGGTAGTATATTTTTGGTTTGTTTTTTTTTACCTGTCAGATCTCTATGACTGACTTTTATTATCACTTTAAATTCAAAGACTGTCTAACTTTCCAAAGTTCAGCAAACTCATAGTAGGGCTTCTGCTTTTTTTTTTTTTTTTGAAATAACGATTGATTGATGACTTTGATCGCACCCTCTTAACATTTATAAGGAGCAAAATCTCCCTGAGGATTTAAGTCACAGTGATTGACTTCTATCTTGCAACACCAACTGCTGTGGCCAAATAAGTAAAAATTTCCAAAGACTGATCTGTATAATTCTTAAATGTTAGTGACTTTCTAGCCACACAGATGCATGGTGATAGCATTATTCCTTCACCAAAATAAAGGCTGGTGAACTGCAGTCTCATAACTTACTCTGTAAGCAATATGACCCAACTGCCATCGTATGCTGTTATGAGCATCAGTTAATATAACATGCTGTAACTTTTTTCCTATTGCTTACAGAAGCCAGGTTTGTTATAATTTGCATTATGTGTTATACATGCGCAAGTTAATATAGCAAAAATAATTATTTGGGAAGGTTCACAAAACTTAATTTCCACACTACTCATTTTTCACAGCAGTCAGATGTTTCAGGGTGGAAAATACATTGGCGAATTAAAGGTTTTCATGTCGTGATTTTTAAGAGCCAAAAGTGGATACTGTCATTTAAATTGGACTGTGTACGTTACATCTGATCGGTTGCGTTATATAAATGCATTATAAATTATTCTTGGAACAAATGCTCTCCTCATATAATAGAACATGCAGAACTATTGTTGATGTGGGGCGATACTGAGTCTTCTGTGCACATCCTGTAGGAGATGTTAACGCACAGTATCTTTTATAAAAAGGCCTCTTTTTGTCTCTGTTAGAAGAAGGAGCTGACTCAAAGAATCTGATAGTCTTCCAAAGAAAACATCTGTTTTAAATATACTTGTTTGGATTCCAGTCAGCACACCTAGGACTTGCATAATTAGCTTAGACTACAGAGTTCCCTTTTCAAAAGATATGTTTATATAAATAAGCCATGCATTTTTCATTAAGCAAATACTCCTACCTTTCTTTTTTTTTTAAAATTAGAAATTCAGGCTTGTATTTTAACATATACTTTTGCAAAGTAGAGATTAATCGAGGAACTTTTTCAGCAGTTTTTATATGACTTTTATTTTACTGTATTTCATTTTGTAGAGAAGTGTCTTACAACCGTCTTATCAGTATTTCAGTAAATGTGTGCATACATTTATAAAGACACTTTTGATACCAGCAATTGATCATTTACTAAATAAAATATTAATTTTGTACCTTTTACTGCTTTTTATACTGCATATTCTTTTAAATGTGCATAGTAGACTTTTAAAAAATGAATTATGATAGTAACTATCTTAAGTTTACTCTTCCTAAAGATCTGATTAACTAAAAATACATAAAATACAGTGTTTATTTCATCTTAACAAGCTCCTTAGAAGAGACAAGAAGAAATGGAAGCCCAGCGAGCGGTCCTTTCTCCATTCATCTCGTGCCATGCCACACCACATGATTCCATTGAACCAGAATCTCTTCATCATACAGCTGTGCAACATTAACATAATTCTTTTCTAAAACTGTATTAATGATTATGCATACCTTTAGTATTAAGATCAAACCTCTCGAATGTTCAGACGTTCACAGTTGGGAACAAAATCTTTTGCTCTGGGACAAATTCAGCCTGGAGTGACAATTTTATAATATATATTGCAGGTATGTCTTATCATAGAAGGGCTGGAGCTGGCATTTCATGCATGAAAGCAGCTTCTTGGTCATTTTTTTGCAGTTCATATAATCCAGATGAAACTGGTTTTAATCAGACCTGATATTCTTCATATCACATCTGATTTCAGCTCAGTTCCAGACCTGTGGAAACAGGAGTTACACCTGTGTTGAGTGTTTTCATCTGGGGCAACATCAGTCAGTTGTCTGACACTGAAGCCCCTCTTATGCTCTCGCAGTATGTGAGAGAAGTGCAGTCGCATGTTTCCTTGGAATCTTTGCTTTTTCTTACCATTTTCAGAAGTCCTCAAGCATAGACTAGGTGAAGGATGCTATCCATGATTCCACATGTTCTTTCTATCTGTCCATGTGATTGACTGAGAGAAGTTGGCTAAGTGTCTCAGGCTCTAGTTGTGGGGAAGGTTTCAAAAACCTACTTTTGGAAAATATTTTTTCAAAAGCAGTTGTATACAACAGTTCTAAGTACTAAGGAGACAATAACGTTGACTGCTGACTTCTTTTGAATATAATTTAAGGAATAACACAGATTTTGTTTGACATTCCATAGGTGTTTACTCTGTTATGGATTGCTGACTGGATGGTGCACCACTTCTGGAAAAAAGGAAAAGATCCTGACAGTTTTTCTATTCCTTATCTTACTGCACTGGGAGATCTGCTTGGAACTGCCTTATTAGCTATAGGTTTTCATTTTCTGTGGCTCATAGGTGACAGAGATGGCGATGTTGGAGACTAATTATTCCCACGGATGCAATGACTTTTCCCAGAATATTGACAAGACCAATCATCCACTTGAAGGTCCTCAAAGTATTTGTTCCATTTGGTATAAGTAAATCAAGTTGACACAGATATAAAACAGCCTTAATGATTTTAGTTTGGTTTGTTTTTTAAAAAATAGGATGGAACTAGGAGGATACTCGTGACCTTTACTCTGAAACCAAGGCAGACTGCTGCTAGTTGAAAACATCTGAGTAGACACAGCAAAGGGCAGATCCATCCTTTATCAAGATCTGGTCTTCTAAAAAGAACAGTTCTGTAGCTGTATTGCAAACCAGAACAATCTCTAATTGCTCATTCAGTGTTGGTGAGGCAGAGGGTAAGACCCAATCAATGGCTTGACTTGTCTTTCCCTCCTGGGAACAAATATTTTCATCTTACCACAGAAGTGGTTAGTAGACCTCAGATGAATTCAGTTTCATAGATGTTACCTGATCAGTAGATGATACGTTCTTATCTTGCAATTTCAGTGCTGTAGCTCTCTGACCACTGCAGACTTGATACCAGTAATAACTGTTATGGTGATTTGAACCCTGATTGTCTAAACATTTTGTCACTTTATGTATACTAATATGACCATCAGAATTTATAAAATTAGACACTTGAAAAGCACTTTGTGCTAAAAAGAGCAACTTAATTATTTTGCTGTTGTAATTTATTAGAACAAGAGCATAGTAAAGACAAATGATGTGACACTGACCTGAAAAATAACAATGGATGAATGATTAAAGCTCCTTGTGCTGGAAAGTGTATTCTTATTTTGCAGCTGAAAAGATGTTTAAGTAACCGATTTTAACAGTGTTGTGATGGCCAGTATCTTGATTTTAATGAAGTATTTAGAGGTGTTGATTCAAGTGTAATGTAAATACTGATCCCTGATTAAAACTTGGGGTATGAGTTATTATGTTTCTTTTTCAGGCACTTAGGAAATTACATGAACTTCTAAAATTCCAGAGCTATCTATATCACCTATTTCGAAGCAGAAATCTCTGCTGCAAACAGGATTTCTGCTTTCAGACTGTGGAAAATGACTGCTTCTGAATGATTTCTCTTATTTGTATACCTCAATATGTCAAATAATACCTTGGTCATGAGGACTCCAATTGCCACTTTGAAAAAAGGTACAAATTGCTCTGGTTTAAAGTCTAGTGGGAGCTCCTCACAACTTATGTTTTAAAAGACTATAGCATACATCCTAAATGCATAATTAAGTAAAGAATTGTATTTTAAGTGTTGTGATTGAAAGTTTTAGATTTTGAGACTTCAATTAGACAACTAAATCCATATATCAGCATATGTTGTAATCCTGTAAACATTAGTCATGTGATTTATACATAGAAATCCTCCCTTTTCGTTTGATGGACCTACTCAGATGAATTAAGTTCCATGGATAAGTGTTAATAGGACTTCTATAAGCATTGGTCACCTTAAACTCTGTGGAAGTTGAAAGTGTTTGCAGTTCTGAAAGTTAAACCAGCTATTCAGTGCCTACACATGGATTTAGACACCTGACTTTTAGCTCCCTTGTTTAAACACTTTTATTTAAGCTTTTTCTTACAGATATGAAAACATCGTTGTTTGAATGAATCATATGTATTGTGTCTTTTATTATGTGAGAGAAAGACAACATCTTTCTAACTTCAGGTTCTCTGGCTTTTCTTAGTTTGTATTAATGTTATTTAAAATAGTTTCTTGTATGTAGCATTGCGGGAAATACTCCTATTAAATTGTTTAAAATGGACTAGATGCAAATAATTTTTTTTCAGTAATGGTTACTTTTGGTACAGCTTTAGATGCTTTTTTTATCTGATAGAACGCCACCTGAATCAACTAAGCAACCATTTCAAGCAGTCTTCTGTTTAGAGTTACTAGATGTTAAGGTCCTTTTTAAAATAGTTGCCAGATTCTTAAAAAATTAAACCTTCTTGAGATACTTGTGATCTGTGCTTATCTGATGCGTGACAGCATTGTAGTATTTAGTCATGGCAGTATCCTTTGTGTTAAATATTTTCCCAGTAAATAAGCAACAACTGTTGGTACAGTCTGCTGACAAATGGATGAGTGTTTAGATTGCAGAACTGGGGAAGAAATGTTAAATGGGACGAATTCTGTGAAATTTGAAAGAGAAATATGTTGACAGACTGGAATAATCTGGGCATGGAAATAATAAGTGATGGAAAAGTATAATGGGAAAATTTGGTACTTCAAGAGGGGGAAGTTCAGTGCACGGTTGAGAGCACAAAATCCATGTCGTGGGAGAGAGAGGTGCAAACTTTCACACAACGTTCATGATGAGAGGCAGAAGCAAACAGAAGGAAGTTATTTGGAGAAAAAGAATAAAAAGGCACCGCCACCCTTGTTTTTCAGGAAGGGAAGAAAAATGTAACTCGTGTTGAAAGGAGTTGGAGAAGAGGTGGAATAAGAGACACTTTGGGGAATGGTGGAAGTGAGGAAAAAAAGAATGCTCTCAGCAAGATACGGTTAAAGAGGAATGGCGAGAGAAGTATGGCATTGATAAAGCAGAGGAAATCTTGACATCTGGAAGAGCAAAGAGTAAATAATCTATGGTGTAGAAAGGGGGTTGGTTCCTGTGTGGAAGGGGCATTTTAAAAACATAGGGTTTGCTTGCTCTGCTGCCTAGTTTTATGAAGGTAAAAAGCTCTAACCACCAAGTGTCAGGGGGAATATTATTCCAGCCATGAGGATAACACAGGAGAAGGCACGGAAGAGTACACGAGTACAAGAGAATCTATCATCGACTCAAAAGCTGTGCTCCCTAAACCAATTTTAACTCTAGTCAAGTCAACTTCTCCACAGTATTCCACCAACTTGATTTTTTAAACACATCCCAGTAATAGTCAATTACTTCATTGTATGTTTGCGTAAGAAATGTTACCAAAATGTCTGTTAGAATCAAATTGTGTGCTTTTTGTGCTGCTCAAAGCACACAAATTGAAAAGGACATCCTGAGGTGTTATTGTCTCCTGTTATCAAAGCAGCCATATTTTATAATTTTGCAGCTAAAGTAATCACTCTTCGTATTAAAATTCGTTAAGTGTTTTCCTCCCCTCCACATGCTAGAAGATATTTTCAAAACTTTCTTTATAATTTCTAGCATAATTAGGGCTGACTCACATCTGTTTGCTTTTGCATCAGCATGTGGCATTTTCTTGATTTGACTTTTGCTCATATCAGCGCATTCACCTCATTTAAGATGCAGGTCATCTTGAAGCTCCTCCTGCAACTTCTAGCACCATTTTCATGCTGCCGATGAGCTAAACGAGCCAGAAGCTGCAGTTGCTTTGCCTTGGAGAGATGCTATCTGTAAGCACCTGATGCTGCGTAATGGCTGGAGTGCTCTTGTTTGGCCATTCTTACTGTCCACTCTTTTTTCCTCGACTTCAGAAGTATCTCCAGGGTAACTAGAAGTAGGGGCAGGTTATTTGAAATGTGTATCATTTACTATTCTGAAGGATTTCGTGGCCATCCCAATTGTTCAATGCGAAGGCATGAGGGGGCAATCTCTGTTAAACTACAACCAAATGCAGCTTTAAAATTTGGAGTCAAAAACATTTCATACAATAGGTGTTTTATTTTCTTTCTGTGTAATGCTTTGAAATGATCTTTGCATTCTAGTGAGTTACTGAATGACCCCAGATTGGTTTTAGAGTGATTATATAGCCAGGATAGTTTCACAGCTTTATTATGCTGTTTGATATAGGGAAAGAGTCTTCTTTTAATGTATTTAGATCAATATTTTGAGTTTTATATCACTGTACATCTTGCCTTAATCTGTGATGTTTAAATTTGCAATATCCTCTTCTACTCCCATGTTTAATATATTAATTTCACTGGGACTTTCAGAATGCTGATGAGAAACTGGTGAGCAGCAAGTTAATTTCACTTCATTTTACAATTTGCTAGCTAAATTAGAATTTTCTCATACAAAGATTAAAACAGCATGAGAATTAAGGCTTTATAAATGCAGAATAGTTTGTAGAATCAGGACTCAAAATAAGACCTATCATCTTTTTAATGGATTTGCTATTTCATTTCAGTTCTGAGCATCACAAAAAGCTCTTAAGTCCAAGAATAACCCAGAATACACATTGGGAAACAGGAGTATAAGCACTCTGTTAAATGAAGTGTTTGAAATGTATTATTATTATTATAATGGTAAAATTGCTATTGCAGAGGAGATAGTCTCTTTAGAGGTGCAGAAAATGGCAATATAATACAGTAATTGAATTATAACCTGCTTTAAAAAGAGTAAGACAACGCTCAAAAATAATACCAAACTGAAGTCTTAGTAGACTTTTCCTTTTCTTTTTGGCTAGACTTTCTGTGATACAATACATTGTTTTAATTACATTCTCTACTCCTAATCAAGTCAGTCTGTTATCCTCTGGATTATCATTTTCCCTGTACATACTCAAAAATGAGCTTTCTGTATATAAGGGTGGGGAGGAAGAGCTAGTCAAGAGGCATGTTTTGTCATTAAAGCCTCATCCTGAGGCTCATAAAGGAAAGTCTGAGCATCATGCATGCTGTGCATGGATACTCTAGGGAATCCAGTATTAACAAAACATGAATAATTCACAATTAAAGCTGAGAACCAGCACGTCTAGTAAATATACAAGACTGCCATATTCTGGGTGGGTACCCAAGAGCAGCAGTGTACCCCTCGGTCATTCAACACTGGCAGGGCTGGATGGGCTTTACTTCTTCTGCAGCTAAAAATTTAATTTGATTAAGTCCTGCTAGTTGTTTATTTAATATGCAGGATGGTTCATCCTGTGCTCTCTTTATGCTTTTACTTCTCCCTTCAAACTATACAGAAATTTACTGCTTCTTTTACTTACCATTCTTTGACTTGCTCTTTTGGGAGATTGTTTCCTCTTCAAGAGTTGCTGAAAGTCTTGAGAGGTCGAAGAAGTACTTTACTTGAATAATTTTACATCTGCTTTTTGCAAGTGAAACAGGGTCCTGAATGAATTATATGGTAGACGTGTTTGGGAATAATTGGCTTCTGAATAGTTCCTTGAGATTTAATATCTTTAAGTTCTCAGATTTCAATTCTAAGTTTTACTCTGAACAGGATCTAAAAATGATTTTGTTTGTTTACTATTTTTTTCTGTCATCTCCTGGTTTTCATTAATGAAGTTGTTGCCACATTCTATCTACATTAGAACAGCATTTTAATAAACTTGACATTCTAAATTGTTTTCCAAAAATTAGGAGCAGTAATACTTGTTTTATACTTGGGAAGCAATTATCTACCTCCTTCCTATGAATCCTCATACTATGGTTCGCTTTAGATCATCCAAAGGCCTTTTTTTGCTTTTGAAGCAGGTGTTTTTCCCTGTGCTGACACAACCAATTATTTTATTCTCTTATGGTATCCAGGTTTCTGGAGTAACAGAATATACTTCATCTCAACTGTTTTGAAGACTGATCTGATTTTTTCTCATCACACAGGAAAATTTAGATATGTTTAATTCTAGTTCTAGGGAAATGAATGGCAGCTTTCACTTAAAATAGAAGAGTATCTCTGGAGTTTGGAGCATTTACAAAACAGAAATTAGCTTGTGTCAGGGGTTTACCCCAGCTGGCAACTAAGCACCACGCAGCTGCTTGCTCACTCACCCTCGGTGGGATGGTGGAGAGAATCAGAAGGTTAAAAGTGAGAAAACTCGTGGGTTGAGATAAAGACAGTTTAACAGGTAAAGCAAAAGCCGTGCACGCAGACAAAGCAAAGCAAGGAATTCATTCACCACTTCCCAAGGGCAGGCAGGTGTTCAGCCATCCCCAGGACAGCAGGGCTCTGTCATGTGTAATGGTTACTTGGGAAGACAAATGCCATCGCTCCAAATGTCCCCTGCCCTTTCTTAGTCTTCCTCCAGCATTATATGCTGAGTATGATGTCATATGGACTATCCCTTTGGCCAGTTGGGGTCAGCTGTCCTGGCCGTGTCCCCTCCCAGCTCCTTGTGCACCCCCAGCCCACTCACTGGTGGGGTGGTGTGAGGAGCAGAACAGGCCTTGACTCTGTGTGAGCACTGCTCAGCAGTAACAAAAACATCTCTATTATCAACACTGTTTCCAGCACAAATCCAAAACACAGCCCCATACCAGCTACTACGAAGAAAATTAACTCTATCCCAGCCAAAACCAGGACAGTTTAAGCTTGACCACATTAGGTAACTGAGATCAGCTCAGGTACCAAGATCATCTGAACTTGTGGACAAAAGCATAGATGATTTGGAGATGTAAGCAAGCTCTGTATTTATCTAACACATGAACACTGGCTGATCACTCCTCTCTGTTGCATTCGTTTCATCTCAATGCCTGGAGGTTGCCATTGCTGTTTCTTTAGACCCAATTCACTTAGGTCACTAAGAACTATGGCAGTGAAAGTCTGTCACGTATGTACAGGAACTGTGGTCCCCCTCTCTAACAGAAGACTTTAACACCTTTGGAAAAAATCCTTACAAAACCCACGTCATTTGTGCAAATAAGAGATCTAAAATGCTGCAAATTCAGGTACAAAAAGACACGCTTATCCCTGGGTTTGATTTCCAGCTGGCCTTTGCTCTATTCCTACATTAAAAAAAATAAAATCTGCTTTCTAAAGACTTTTTTAAAGCACTGTGTCATGATTTAGCCCCAGGGAAAAACAGGGCACACGTAAGGTTACCATGCCAAAGAGCACAAAACCCAGCTCTGTTAGATACCACGTCTGGTTGTGTGCTCTGTGCATGAGACTGACATGAGCTATGACTACGCTTGCCCCTCAGAGAGAACTAAACCCTTTGCCTTGAGCAAAGCCTGACTATGTAGTCTCGGCATTAAACAGACTACGGCACTATATGGGATTGGCACCGTGCTGACTATGCAGTACTGGCTGCGCGGGGTTCTTCACCTCAGACAGCTCCATAGCTGAAAGAGCCGTCACCGAGACACCCACAGGGGTGTTGGTGCATAGTATGATGTGGCTGAAAACTGGGAAAGAGTAACTATCCGTGCAATTCCTCTAATCAACCCAAAGGTATCTACTGAGCTGTCCCCCTCTGCTCCATGGGCCGTCCCCCTGCCACATGCAAGGTGTCTCAACCATCTGCTTAGGTTCTGCTTTACCTCACTGGCTTCACATGGGATGGGAAATTGCAGATACCTCTGCAACCCATGTTCTCTGTATTTTCATGTCTTACTAGAGACACAGGAAGATGCAGAAATATCCAGTTCTGCTGCTTGCTACAAAAATTGCATTTAAAACATTTAATAAGACCTGTAAATATTTTAAAGTCCTTCCGACTTTAGATTATTGCATTACATAAATGTTTAATAGATACAGAAGCTGCACTTAAAGTGCTGATTAACGCATATATACCTCTGGAATACATATAGCCTTTAGACTGGCACTAAAGGAAACAAACCTGAACGTTTTTAGCACTCATTACAAGAAGCAGAAATACATCCTCTCATGTAGTCATGAGACAAACCTAATAACTATTCACTGTTCTGATTGTTGATTCTCATTCAACTCTAACAACGTTGCGCCCAGTTTTCTGGCACATTAAGGAACCAAGGTGTTCAACATAAGCTCATTTTTTTAGGCATCTGTTTTTTTCCAGAGCCACAGCATACCTGCAGATACACAACAATGCCATGGTCAAGGGAGCAGGGTGTGTCCCTCACATGTGTTCATGGTCAAGTCTCCCACTAGATAAGGGCCAAGGCTTGCAATCCATTTAGTCCTGTTCATACCTATATAGAAAGCTCCTGCCATACATAAGAGAAGGAGATTTTTTTCCTTCCCCCCCATTTCTCCTGCTTTCTGTATGGTTTATATTCCATGGACTAGGTGAGATCCATGCACCCTCTGTATGCTGTGAGGGCAGCTGGGTCCTGTTCACAGGGAGCCTCTGACAGCCCCTAGATAACCCGGAGTCCCTTTTCCAACATGAGCCCTCAAGACCAGGAGTAGGAGCACTGCGGTGTCAAGCGCAGCACTGTGAGGTCGGTAACTAACTTGGTTTGCCCGCAGGGTTAGGAAGGGGTGTGTGTGTGCTTCCCTCTCAGGGCCGTACAGCCCGGTTTGTTATAGCCCTGACACCAATTTAACTCCTCTTGTGAAATGGGAGATATGGCCTGGAATCCTTAGTTAACAACCTGCAACAAATTTAATTGTCTTCATATAAAATTGCAAGTTCAGGCCAGAAAAACACAAGGAGCTGTGTTTGCTCTGTACGGCAGAGCGATGGCCACCTGGTAGAAAGGAACCGCTGTGAGGGACGGGGGTAGGATGCCCAGGTTTAGGGTGCTTCGCCGCTGTCTGACAGCCTCTGAGAAGGGGGAAGCACCTGGCAACGCAGCATGCGGCTGCGTTCAGTTCACGTCTGCCATGACACATACCCGGATCACATCAGCAGGATCGCTGATGCAGAAGGAAACCATTAGCTATCACCATCATCTCTTCAGCTAATTATCCCGAGGCTTTTTTATTTGATCAAAGGAAAAACCTGAGCATGTTATTTCACTCGGAAGCAGGAGCACACCTGGTTGAATACATCTACTAGAATGTCCTGCTAGGGGGGAAGCCAACATCCCTGTCTCCAGCCAGAAGTCCCTGCACACCTCAAAAGCTCCACTTTGCATGGTAATTTGATAGAGGAGAGTTAACAGTAACACCCGTCACAGGGACTATGACAGCACCCACGAGCAAAAGGCTGACTGCAGCCTTGTCCTGGCTTAAGGTATGGAGGGCACAGTTCCTCAGGGCTTTGGATGGAGCCTCTGCCATTCAAAACCAAAGAGGAAATGTTTTAAACCTGAAACCAATTAGTTATTTCAGAAGTGTTCACCTGAATGCTTTCCATCTGACACCTTTGCACTTACAAAAAACAAGACTGAAATCCAAACACGGCAATCTAAGTATGTAACTCCTTGCTCAGGAGCAGTGACAGAGCCTACGTACTCTCCTCCAGCTGCATTTCCCAGCATGGAAATACTCATTAATGTTATACATGAGTCATTTATAGTTTTTAATCAGCTTCCAATAGCCCTGGCAAAGATTTGCCAGTAACCTGAAATATACTACAGCAAGCAAAGCAAAACTACTCACCTCATTGTGTTCCCAAACGCTTTCCTCTGATTTAATACACAGGATCCCACAAGGAGACTCCCCAAACTGAGACCTGGCATCTTAAATTTCCTCCCAGCTTGCATGCCTTTATACAGGCTTCATTTCTCACCTGAACTGCACTCAGCTGTGCCTCCTTCTAATCCTTGCACTGCTGACTTTAAGAGTTGGGTTGTTTTTTTTTTTAAAAAAATAGTTGCAGATTTAATTTTTGAAATTTTCCGAAGTGGAAAAGGGAGGCTTTAAAAGCATCTGCTGTAGGCATGATACATATTGCATGTGAAATTGTATTGCATACACAGCAGCAACATTTTCATGATAAAATAACAAAGTACAGTGTAACATTAATACAAAACAGCTGAATTTTTATGTTTTTCGATATAACTAGAAGGCAAATTTCTTAATAAATCAAATACAGCTACAATTGCAGGAAGGAAACTATTTTGTTTATCTTGAATGGGTGTCTCAGCACTTTCCTGGGCACCTCTGCGAACAGCGCTTGCCTCTCCAAGCTGCTTGCTCTGACCTGACTTCTTTTCCTACACCCACCTCTTTCAAGTTCAAAAAAAAAGGTAAAAAAAAAAATAATGCAGCGATTGATTGCATTAATGGAGCAAACAATCATTTTTAGAAAAAAAAACAAACCCAACACATCAACTTCAGACATAAAACTAAGCGTGTTTTAGGTAGGATAGTTACCCGCTGAGATCAGTTTGACTAAACTGAGCCCGAGAAAGGCCTAGGCAGGGCCCACACCCGCCTTTGCAGAAGCTGCTGCAGTCCGCTGGCGCCTGCTGCGGGCCGCAGGTTTCGACGTGACGGAGGGCTACGAGTACCCGCTGACAGCGGGGAGACCGCTCGCTAGCTGAAGGGTCACGAGTCGCCACAGCATAATTCTAGTTTTTAGAATAAGTCAAAGCCTAATGGCCTGGCTGTTATTGTTCGGGCTGTATGTTACTCTGACAGCTTTATGTATCAGGGAAAAAAAAAAAGTAGAAATGAGGGCATAAACCTTGGATTGATTTTTCTCTTGCTGAGGAAAACAACTTTGCTGGTTGTTTGTTTTTTAATCAAAAACTCGGACCGAAATGAGATTTTCAAACCAATATAATTTTACTTGAAATGCTATGTCTCATTTTCCAACTTAACCAGCCCATTTGTCGCGTAGTGACAGGATGTATACTCCTACCAAACGCCTAAAGAAATGTTATATCAGGTCTGCATTTACTCAAAAAATAGGGACAGAGGAATCAATTTCAATGTCAAAGTAACATTCTGACAATATACGACAAAAAATATATATATATTTACATAAAGATATAAATATTGATATATGAATATTTATACTTTATTTATATGTTGTTATATATAAAATATTATATATTGGCAAAACATATTTTAAACAATGTATAAATGAATGAAAATATTTTCTGTGTTTTTTCCTCCATGAATAATTCACTGTTCTCAGTCCTAAATGTCTCTGACTCAGGCAGCAGAAGCTGTTAATTGACAGTGGATTGAATCTCGTAGTCCAGAGGCTTGAGCACTCGAGTAGAGTGACATTTCAAGTAACAGGGGAAAAGGCCAGTGTTCATCACGCAAAGAGGGGAAATAAAGTTGATTTTTCTTTTTTAACACAGATTTTTTTTAAAAAATGATTTGCATGCAATTTGGGGAGGTGGCTTTTGGATATGCTGTCCTTTAACCCACTGAAGAATGAAACTGAAGTCCTTTTTTTTAAAAAATTTTTCAGCCTTTGGCAAAGTTTTAAGTGCAACTGGAAAAGCAAGATATGTTTTTTGAGGCATCAGGAGTCTTGTACGTGATGATGTGTAACGCAGCCAGGGAGAAAAGCACAGCACTGCGGGTCAGGAAGCATATGCTCTAGTTTCCACTCTGCTGCTGGCTGCGCTTGTTTATTTTTTTTCTCCCTTCCAGTTTCCCTATTATTATTATTATTATTATTATTATTAAATCATGGTAGAATTAAATAAAATATATTTTCATCCAAACAAAGATTGGGAAGTATTGGCAGAGCTCCTGCCGGCACAGAGCGTGCATTATGACCACATAGATATAGTTGAAGAAGCTTTCTTCAAACTTCACATCATCTCCACTGGACTTTCTTGCACGATCTTTTCAATTGCTTGGGCAAGAGGACACCCCAGCTGTGTAGGATCCTGCCCTTCATCGCATCCGCCAGCGCGCCGCACCCATCTCCCCAGTGCCCAGGGGTGCCATGGGCCTGCTGCCGCCAGCTCTCCTGTCATACAGAGGCAGCCAGNAGGTGGCTTTTGGATATGCTGTCCTTTAACCCACTGAAGAATAAAACTGAAGTCGTGGGGCAGAAGCTCTATCAATAGGAAGGGATTTTGTAAATTTGTAGTTATTTAGTGGAAAAAATAAAGGGGATCAGGCCCAGTCAGGTTGGGTTTATGAAAGGCAGGTCCTGCTTGGCTAACCTGATCTCCTTCTGTAACAAGGTGACCTGCTTAGTGGATGAGGGAAAGGCTGTGGATGTCGTCTACCTGGACTTCAGCAAAGCCTTTGACACCGCTTCCCACAGCATTCTCCTGGAGAAACTGGCTGCTCGTGGCTTGGATGGGCATATGCTTCACTGTGTAAAAAACTGGCTGGATGGCCAGGCCCAAAGAAAGCAGCCTGACTGGATTGAGAGCAGCCCTGAGGAGAAGGACTTGGGGGTGCTGGTTGATGAAAAACTCAACATGAGCCAGCAGTGTGCGCTGGCAGCCCAGAAAGCCAACCATGTCCTGGGCTGCATCAAAAACAGTGTGGCCAGCGGGTCGAGGGAGGTGGTTTCCCCCCTCTCTACTCTGCTCTTGTGAGACCCCACCTCAAGTACTGTGTCCAGCTCTGGGGTCCCCAGTACAGGAAAGACGTGGAGCTGCTGGAGCAAGTCCAGAGGAGGCCACAAAGCTGATCAGAGGGCTGGAACACCTCTCCTATGAGGACAGGCTGAGGGAGCTGGGGTTGTTCACCCTGGAGAAGAGAAGGCTGCGAGGAGACCTAATTGCAGCCGTTCAATACCTAAAGGGGCCTACAGGAAAGCTGGTGAGGGGCTGTTTATTAGGCAGTGTAGTGACAGGACAAGGGGGAATGAGTTTAAAATAGAAGAGGTGAGATTTAAATTGGACATTAGGAAGAAATTCTTCCCTGTGAGGGTGGTGAGGCACTGGCACAGGTTGCCCAGAGAAGCTGTGGAGGCCCCATCCCTGGCAGTGTTCAAGGCCAGGTTGGATGGGGCTTTGGGCAACCTGGTCTAGTGTAGGGTGTCCCTGCCCATGACAAAGGGGTTGGAACTAGATGATCTTTGGGGTCCCTTTCAACCAAAACCATTCTATGATTCTATGAAAGAGTGGTGGCGAATGGAGTTAAATCCAGTTGGCAGCCGGTCACAAGTGGTGTTCCCCAGGGCTCAGTCTTGGGGACAGTTCTCTTTAATATCTTTATCAATGAGTTGGATGAGGGGGTCGAGTGCACCCTCAGTCAGTTTGCAGATGACACCACATTGTGCGCAGTGTTGATCTTCTTGGGGGTCAGAAGGCGCTACAGAGGGACCTGGACAGGCTGGATCATTGGGCTGACGCCAGCTGTATGAGGTCCAACAAGGCTCAGTGCCGGGTCTTGCACTTGCATCACAACAACCCCAGGCAGGGCTGCAGGCTTGGGGCAGAGTGGCTGGAAAGCTGTGCAGAGGAAAAGGACCTGAGGGTGTTGGTTGACAGCTGGCTGAACACGAGCCAGCAGTGTACCCAGGTGGCCAAGAAGGCCAACAGCATCCTGGCTTGTATCAGGAATAGTGTGGCCAGCAGGAGCAAGGAAGTGATCATCCACCTGTATTTGGCTCTGGCGAGGCCACACCTTGAGTACTGTGTTCAGTTTTGGGCCTCTCAATACAAGAAAGACACTGAGGTGCTGCAATGTGTCCAGAGAAAGGCAACAAGGCTGGTGAAGGGTCTGGAGCACAAGTCTTATGAGGAGCGACTGAGGGAACTGAGGTTGGTTAGTCTGGAGAAAAGGAGGCTGAGGGGAGACCTGATCACTCTCCACAACTACCTGAAAGGAAGTTGTAGCCAGGTGAGTGTTGGTCTCTTCTCCCAATCAACAAGTGATAGGACAACAGGAAATGGCCTCAAGTTGTGCCAGGGGAGGTTTAGATTGGGAAAAATTTCTTCACCAAAGGGGTTGTCAAGCACTGGGACAGGCTGCCCAGGGAAGTGGTTGAGTCACCCATCCCTGGAGGTGTTTTGGAGATGTGTAGATGTGGTACTTAGGGACATGGTTTAGTGGTGGACTTGGCAGTGCTAGCTTAATGATTGGACGTGATGATCTTAAAGGTCCTTTCCAACCTAAATGATTCTATGCTTCTATGATTCTAATTGAGGCTTGCCAAAAAGACAGATCCTCATGCTGCCTTCCACTGGAGCAAACCCAATTTTGTCCGTCTCTGTGGCAGTATCAGGGATCAGGCTTTTCTCCGCTACCTTACAAGCAACGAAGGAAATCACCCAAAAGCTGTGCACCCAAGAGCTCTGCGGAACAGCCATTTCTTACCCCTCTACCTCCCCAAATGGAAGTTTCTGGGTTTATGTGCATGTGATTTCAAATTTCTAAAGCCCCACCGCTCGCTCCCCCCATGGCTGAGCTCTGCAGCTGCTGGTGTCCACTTGCCTGGGCTCAGTCCCCTGGCACACCATGCCCCACCTGCCCCCATGCAGCCAGAGGTTTTCTCCTGGCCCTCGTTTCTGCGTGATGCTACTGAAGCCGACGGACTCTCTCAGGGCAGTGTGGCGGCTCGCTCAGACCCGCGTGCTGCCAGAACGGGACTGCATCACTGCAAAGCATGAGCAATCCATCCCCTGCCAAGCTGCCGAGGCAGGCAGAGCAACGAGCAGAGGGGCTGGAGCCAGGCTAATTGCTCACTTAGATCAAGTCCTTCTCAAGGCCTTCTTAATTATCTCCCTCTCCGATTGAGATTGTAGAGGAAACAAATCACCGATGTTTTGAAATGTGAAGGCTGTTGTCTTAATCCTGCACAGCCAGGCTGTGATTTCAGGAAGCTGCGCGGCAGTTCTGCCTATTAATTACAGGCTGCAGGGTGGTGGGGCTTTTGAGGTGAGAAGGGGGTTGGGCTCTAAAGACAACTAGTGCCCCACCTTGTGCTATGACACCTATTCAGCAGATTTCCTATTTTCTGTCTGCCTCTGCTCTCACGGTGAATAATGTTTGCCTTCTGATGAGCAGAGCTGGCAGATGAATGGTCTGTTTGCCAGTGGCAGTCTGTACCCAGAATATGGCATCCAGTTTTGGGGCCCTCCCCAATTGAAGAGCGATGTTAAGATGCTGGAGAGGACACACTGATGGGATATCAAGAAGTTCAGTGACCTAAAGCATATCACCTACAAGGATAAGTTGAGGGATATGGCCTTATTTAGTCTGGTGATGGCGTGATTAACTGGGACTCTAATGGCAGCGTACAACAACTTGAAAGGCACTTAAAAAGAAAGTGAATCCAAACTCTCCCTCCAGCAGTGACAGATGATGGACACAAATTAAAAGCTGGGAGTCCCAAAGTGGCTGCTAGGAAAAATAACCATCCCTGCTGTGTGGGTAGTATGTCAGTGGGAGAGGTCACCCAGAGAGGTTCTGAGCCCTCCACCCTCACAGGTATTGAAGCCTTGGCTAGTCAAAACCATGGCTGACCTAGTCTTGGTGACCTTCAGCAGTAGGGTGGCCCAGCTGACCTCCATGGTCCCTTCCAACAAAACAGTTATGATGGTGAGTAGTTATTGCCTAAATGTACGCTTTTTCTGAGCGTAATTTATGATGCAGTTTTCCTCGCCAAGTTTGTCTTCAAAGCCCAGTTGGAAGTTTCTGCTTTGGGATTAGATTGTGGCCTCAATGAAAACCACAGACAAAAACATGCGGGTTTGGGGATTGCTGGAAAGCCACTGTTAGTGAACTCACATGAAGGTGGGCAAACACGTGGCCTAATGCTCATCAGATAGTTGGAGTTTATGTCATCTGACTGACTCTAAAACACCTTTGCGTGTTGGAATGATGTCTCTGGGCATGTGACAGGTCTTAAATTGATGGCCCTCATCCTTGCTGGCTGGGAACTTGAAGAGGAAGGAAGCAAGAGGGATGTTGTTAGACAGCTTTATCTTTCCAGCTTCATAGCAGTAGATAATTTTGAGTCTTCTGTTTGTCCTGCCACAATAACCCTTGTGAGAAAGCAAAACTACGCAGACAAAAATCCCACCCTGAAAAACCCATCCTTAAAGTATGACCCAGAAATAAAGCACACAGAGAGGAACTTTCTTTCTTCAATTTAATTGAAGTTACTTAGAAAAATAATCAGGCTTGAATGGCTTTTTTAAGGAAAGATTCATGAGCAGTTCACACTTGTGTTGGCAATGTATAATTTAGCTTTTTTCTTTATTAACAGTATATTCAGGTATGAGGAGATACTTTTCTACAACAAGCCTTCTACTGCATACAAATAGGTTAAAAAAAAAATCCAACCCCACATCGATGTTAAATTATTCGTACACATTGTATTGTGCATGCATGTAAGAAAATAACACTCTCTGTAACAAGAGTAATAGTAAGGACAGTCCCTTTTTGTACCTGAAAAGTGCAGCAGACTACAGTGAAACCCTAAAACATCTGGGGTCAACTTACTTCTAAAAGCACTTCTGCTTGTGGATTATTTATTTCACTTGTCTTACGCAGCGCATGGTTCAGGCAGTTTGCAAGTTTCTGTGATAATGGACATGGTTTATGAAGAGGCTGAAGCACGGATCAAGTCGGGTTTGGGGGGGACCTCCCACCGCCCAGGAATCACCACCATGTTCAGATGGGCCAAATCCAGCCTGGGCTCCAGGTTAAGGTGCTTGGGGCCATCTTGGGGGGAATGAACCTCCGGCTGTGGGTATCGTGCTGGGTAAGGAACCAAAGGTGCTGCTGGGCTCAGCGCTGGCCCTGCCAAATGGTGGGGAGGCAATGGCTGCTCAGAGATGGGGATCACCGCTCCTTGAGCTCAGTGGCTTTGAGGGGGCTAGGGACAGAGGTGGGGAGTGGGACCAACCCTGCTGGGTGCTTTCACCACTGCACCACTGCATTAACTAATGCACATCCTTCTAGAACAGCAGCTCCCCGGGTGGACCTCTTGGCCCCATGGGCACATCTGTATTTCACATTTTGCTGTGGCTGCCATTTTCCCTCTTCCTTTCCTGGAAGGAAAGAACTGTGGAGGGAGGCAGAGCTCTGGGGCAAACCAGCCCCTCCGTTCCTCCATCTGGGAAACCCAGTGAAAAGATGGGGGTAAAGTCAACCTGGTTCCCCAGCTGGCCCGGTACTGCACGTGGTGGCTGCCAGCTCGCTGAGATAAGAAGGAACGACCCTGAACATCCTCCTATATGGGTGCATGTGGAAAGAGAGATTTTTTGGCTCAGTCAAAACAACACACCCAGTAGACTGAGCAAAAACCAAACCCAAAAAACCCCAAAAAGGCTATTCCTTAACATTTGTGGTCATCCTCTGACCTTGTGAGGGCTTCGTGCTCACCGCGCAGGACATGATCATATCCAGCATGTCAGCTGTTCATTTCAAAGACAGATCTACAGCCCATTCACAGCACCCCAAAATAGATATAACATGCTAAATGGACAGTTTGTAGTAGTTTGGGATCAAGGTTTTCAAAAAGCCAAGTGACTTTTAAGTACCTGCTTAAGACTATATAAAAGCCATCTCGGTGCTGAGCACCCGCCCGTCGGATGAGCCAGAATTTGGGTAATCGAACCCAAAGCTGCTGCTAAAAATCCCGGCTGGAGCAGCGCTCACCGCTCAGATCTCCTGAACATGTTTTTCACCTACAGCTTTTCTATCACAGCTGTCAAGCAGGGTGTTTTTGTGTCTCCGAAGCAGTGAAACTAAAGAGAGTATTTCAGAACAGATAAAAACGTGGTGATGACAGGGAAAAGTATAAAAAGAAAGGGGGAAGCACATCCCATTTTTTAAATATTTACTTTCTGAAGTACCTTTTTTCTTAAATCAAAAAAAACTCACATCACAATCTGTTGGAGGGATTAACAGCTAACTGAAGAGCAAATTGGACCAAAATACTAGCACTGCCGGATACAAGACCAAACAAGCACACCAATAGCTTGCGGGAAATACTGGAGGGGGAGAGGGGAAATCTACACTCAGATGATTTTTATTTTTTTAAACAAACAGATAACCATTGAACTACGAACAAAAGACAGCCAGGGCACACTGTGATAGGCACTTGCAACAGCTCTGTATACTCTAAATGAGACAAAACTGCTTTCAAGTAAAACACCAGCCAGCGATCCGGACTTGCGAGCTGTCAGGCGCGGACGGCCAGCTCTTAACTCGCCACTGGACCAGCGCTCCGGTTTGTAAATAGGACCTGGGTTATGAAAACCGTGGTTGTTCCAGAATGGATGAGAGATTTATTTGTAGGATATGATTAAAAAAATAATGACCCAAATCCTGGCTAAGAACAAATCCAATTGTGAAAGGACTTCAGCTGCTGTTTGTTATGTTAATCTGTTCTTCGCGGAGTTTTATTCAGCGACTTATTTTTATAAAATAAGATGGAACCTATTTTTCTTTAACCACATATGTATCCTGGAGACTAATGTAATTCGGCTACTGTACAATAGGGCATTTTCCTTGATCTGGCTCTGATACTGTTAAAACAGCTCTGCCTTCAGCTGAGTTTATTTAAATTTTTAGTAATTTTTGGAAGGGTTTGCTGTGATTAGAAGATTGACTATGCAAGCAAATCAAAACCCAATTTTAACTGTCAATCGACTTTAAAACAGATTTTAGGTTCCCACAAGTGCCTCGACTTAAGCCCCTGCTCCCTTCTGCCCCTCAGCTGGCTGCCGGCGCTTCCATCCTGGGATGGGACAGCTTGGGGTGGCTACAGACCGTTCCCCAGGCTTGCCCGTACACCTCACCTGCATCAAACTAAAGCAAACATTTGGGGAAGCCTGTACTCGTGCTCACTAGCTTGCTAATAGAGCCACACTGAAATGTCATTTTTCATTGTTTATTTGCCGTGAATAGATTACTACTGGTTTGCCCGAAACAATCTCTCAGCATGCTATGCCTGGTACAATCTGCCATCCCAACAAGCTGTTACACACAACACAATCACTGCTGAGACATCCACCTTAACTAAAAAGGTCATGGTCTCACACTAGCGCTGACTTAGATGAAATACTAACCCAGTGGAAATCAGAAACATCCCTGTCGATGGTATTTAGGCATCAACTTTATTGCCTTGCATGCTCAGAGATCAACACGAAGATGACTTTCTGACTCGCCCACATCCTTCATAGCAACACATTATGACCAGTGGTTTTTGAGTCAATTTTGGTTGCCCATCTTAAGATCAGCTAGAGAGGGATGACTTGGAGAGGATGGAGTTCCCTTCACCCTCTTCATATGCATGAAGTCAATGCCAACTGCTTGGGGCACTCAAAAATCTCTAGAGTCACTTTCAAAATGCTGATTTTTGTCTGACAGACCATCTGCAAATCTGCATTCATTTGGGCTGGAAGGCTTCAAACTAAGAGACAATGGGACTAGTTATATTCTTGATAAAATCATGAAGTCCAGATTTAGCAAAAGTTCATGGTTTCTCTTCCCAAGGAATACATTCACATTTCTTTGTCATGGGTTTTAGATATCATGAATCTACCAAAATCTGGTTTACTTTTCCCTTTCAGGGCTAGAAAGATTTTTTTTAGTACACTTAAGTGCAATATCACTTTCTGAAGAAATTATTTCCACCACTCTGCTCAAAGCATGTGGTACCGAGAGCCATTCCCTTATTTACCTGTATCAGTAATGCTAATGGTAGAATATTATTACCCAGAGACCCACTGAGGAAAGCACAAAACCAGACTCCTTTTGTCCAAATGTTATCTTATCTCTGCTGCTGAAGCAACACCTACCAAGAGACCATATTTTAAATAAGTATAAATAACATTAATTAGAATTGGAGGAATGCAAGATCAATGAAATTCACCAGAACACAATTAACATTTTTTTTTTAAAACAGTGTAGCAGTATTATTCATTCCTACAGCTAGATCGTCACAATCCTGTTACCCTGCAAAGAGAGCTGTCCTTTCTTACAGTTGATTTAAATAATTTTGACTGTGCTGCTCGCAGCATCATTCAAAAAAAAAGAAAGAAAATATTAATTTACAAAATAACCCATTCTCCATATTTATTATGACAAATAAAAATCTTAAATAAAACAGGCTTTCTCTCCCCTCTCTCCCCCCGACCCATCCCTCATTCCAATTTCAGGTAGCTTGGCACTGAGTAATTGAACATTAAAAAATCGAGTTTGTAGACTTCATACAGCTGCGTTTGGTGCTCAGAGCTGATGTTCTGGAAGAACTCTGTGGTCATTTCATCAGTAGTTCTCGTGGACTTTGCATAGGTGGGGAACTTCAGATAGTTGCCTACTCCTGCCAGCTGGAGAATGTAATTCGAATCCTCTTCGAGCGTTTCGTATTTTCCTATGAGGTCGTAGTGGATGTGGCAAGGGTGGCAGAGGGAGTACACAGTCTGCCAGTGCTCGTTGAAGGGCTCTTCTCTTTGGGTGTGCGGGTCGATGAGATATGCCACAAACTCTTCAAATTTCACATCATCGCCTTTACGCAGAGCTTCCTGGGTTGCGTTTTTCCTCTGGCGCCTCACAATCTTGGTGCCATACCGCTTGTGGAAGGAGGTGTTGTACTTCTGGGTGAACTTGTTCCTGTAGGCTGACACCAGTCTCTCGAAAGGCTCACGAACAAAGAGGAACTTCATGTAGTTTTTCAAGCGGTGGTTGATCTCTGGGATGCTGTACTGGTTGAGGGTCTTCAGGTTCGAAGACACATGGGCTTCGTTGGCTGGGATTTCCATCGGATCGCTGTACTTGCCTCTTCCCGTCAAAACCATCATGACTCTCTTCCAGTTTGTGCAGGCCACTTTGGGAACATAGCAATAGATCATTTCATGATCTTCATCCACGACCAGGTGTTTGAGATCGTTGGGTGTCAATACACGGCGCTTCCTGCTAGATACACTGTTTGCTCGGCATGTGTCTGTCACTTGGTCCCGTCTAATCTGATGAAGAATTGCTGTGTTGGAGAGCTGCAAAGAAAGCACAGGCACCACTAAGTGAGGTGGCTGGGAAACCCTTACTGCCTTTTGGCTTATTATACCAATTCATGGAAATGTAGATTACTGCCTGTATAGAACAGCTCATTATGTCGCTGAGTGAAATTGTTTCTATGCTGGAAGACAAACTCTATTGTCTCCAAACTTTTTGATATGTGCTGCTTAAATGCTGTTCATAAAGAAAGTGTCCAGGGCTTTGCTTTGACGACAACACAAAGGAGCACAAGTGCTCCCATAGCCTGGTGGCAAGTGTATTTACAGCACCCTCCTCCCAAGATGGGGTCTCTGCTTTTCTTAGTCCTAGAAAAGATCTCCCCTCCACTCTGCAGTCCCCACAGCTACAGCAGTGCTAGACCCTGCTGTGGTAGGGTAGGAAGACACCAGAGTTGGAAAATTTGTCACAATGAAAACAGTATGTGCTCTCATTGCTGATGTCTTTTATGCTAGAGAATTAATAATCATGGCTTGTTTCTTGGCTATAAACTTGGCAGAAGAAATTAAGCCCATGGAAACTCCTGCAACTCCCCAAGGGGAACATTCACTCAGATGTAATTTCTTGAGGACCAGGGAGAATATTAGCTATAAATTTGCTGCTCTGCTAAACCCCCATTCACAGAGAAGGAAAGGGTGTGTGGCTTCCTGACACACACACAGCATTACATTCACCCATAGCTCTATTATTTTATTAATAGTGCCCTAACTTCCTACTGTTACTGCTACTGGATGCTTTGAGGAGGCTGTAATCTGTCTTGGGAAGGCCCGCAGGGCAGCTCCACAGAGGTGACCACGGTCTTGTCACCAGCCACCTTCTCACCACACTGTGTCCAGTGACAGCAGCAAGAGCTTCTGCTAAGGCAAGTAATGAGCTGCTCTGGGAAACGAGGAGTATTAGCCCTAGAAAGGACTATGCCAATGCAGGACTCCTGTGTTTGGTTACTCAGAGCAATCTGAGGTGTCTCTGCATGGCATGGTGCTCTGCCATGCAGCCCTACCCTCACCGCTACAAATGCCTTTTCACATATTCTGAATAAATTGCATCAAAGCAACAGGGTTTAGATAATATTGTTTACGTTTACTTAACCCCACTTACCTGCGGATTTCAAAGAGCCTTACGCACAATAATTAGTTTAGCCTCAAAGCCAAGTATTAAGCAAAGCATTAACCTTCCTTTCTGAGAGGTACAGAGGTCTGAGATTCCTTCTTAGAATCGTAGAATCCCTAAGGTTGGAAAGGACCTCTGACAGTCCAACTGTCAACCTAACACCACTGTGCCTACTACATCATGTCCTGGAGTGCCACGTCTACACATTTTTTTAATGTCTCCAGGGAC